>JARBWK010000001.1:152657236-153171201 GCA_030556195.1 Anolis apletophallus | reverse complement strand
CACAAATCCCTACTCTGCCATGTAAACCCACTGGGTGTTGTTCGAGAAGTCACAGCCTCTCAACCTCAGAGGAAGGCAAAGGCAAAACCCCTTTGAACAAATATTGCAAAGAAAACTCTGTGATAGGGTTGCTATAAGCTAGAAATGACTTGAGGGCACATAACAACAGGTGCAGGAACCCATACTTATTTTTAAATGTTAGTTTAACCTCTTCTACAACATTTTATGTTCAAAAAAACGAAAGTGAAGGAATCACCTACTGCTTTAACTGAAGTATACCTGGACAGAACTTCAACAGAACTTCCATTCTGCAAACACAGATATGTAGCTAACACTGGAAATAAAATGTCTTCTGCTTCAAACACAGACTGGTTCCAAGTGTGTGAGGGGAGAAATTCCATAACGCTGTCCAGTTTTCAGCTTCATATTCTTGGCTATAAATGCAACTTTTTCCTCCATGGGCTACAGAGGTTGTTGAAACATATGACTGGACAAAAAAATCTCCTTACTATTGAATGTTCTATGTCATGTATGAGAGAGCTTACTCTGAGTAAGATGCTTGGACCTTATGATGAGGAAAATGTTATGTCTCCAGGAATATTTATAAGATGCTAAAATATATGAAAATTCATATTTGCTGTTAAGTCATTGCCCTGAAAATGCCAAATAGCATAAAATTGTGAGATATAAAATCTATAAAATAAGTAAAACAAACATTACATATTTATATTTGGCTTGTCATCAGGATCTGCTTGGATGCCAAGATCCCAATATCTATATATATAAAAATGTAACATCCGTGGTTATAAGCTTATAGGCAGCAAAACCACACAACACAGACACACAAAACCAGGCCACATAACCCAATTAGGTGAGTTTGCCAACCCCCCCCCCCCAAATTAAAGACAACAGCCAAAAAACCCTAATAACGTTTGGGACTACAAGTCCCAGAAACCACTGGGGCAGGCCAAGAAACACCGTGCATGGCAAAGGCGGTTGGAACAGCTCCCTTCCCCCCTCCCAAAAGATCGAGCGTGTGCTGTCCTTCTCTCCGCCTCCCCACCCCTCAACACACGGAGCGCGCGAAAGCCCTGGCCAATCAGAGGGGCGGTGCGAGAAAAAGTAGTCAAAATCCCTTCTCTCCCCTCCCCACCCCAAAGGAAAGTAAACAAACAGACTGCTGGTGGGCATCCCGGGACAAAACAAAAGGAAAGGAAACAAAGGGAAAGGATTACAGAGAAGAAAGAGAAGACAGAGGGGGGGAGAGACAGAAAAGAGCAAAAGAGGAGAGGGGAATGGAAAAGGTAGCAGAGACGGAAAGAACAAGGGAAGGAGAGAGGGAGCAAAGGGAGGAGGGAAGGGACAGAAAGAGGGATGGAAGGAAAAGAAAGGAAGACAGAAAGGAAGACAGAGAGAGAGGGGGGAAGACAGAAGGAGAAAAGGATGGAATGGAAGAGGTAGCAGAGACGGAAAGAAAAAAGGAGAGAGGGAGCAAAGGGAGGAGGGAAGGGACAGAAAGAGGGATGGAAGGAAAGGAAGACAGAAAGGAAGACAGAGAGAGGGGGGAGACAGAAAGAGAAAAGGACGGAATGGAAGAGGTAGCAACAGACAGGAAGGAAGGAGAGAATAAAGGAGGGAGGGAAAACGGGAAGAAATGCAAGAGGGAAAGGGCGAGAAAGGTCAGAAAGAAGGAGGGGAGGGAGGGAAGGAAAGAAAGAAGGAAGTACCACAGGAAGAAAGAAGAGAAAGTACACAGGACAGAAAAAGGAAAGAAAAGGTAATAAAGGAAGGACAACCTGGTGAGGGGAGGAGAAAAGGGAAGGAAAGAAAGAGAGGGAGGGAACAGAGAGAGGGAAAGAAAGGGGAGGACTGATTGAGAAAAGGAATGATTGGAGGAAGGAGGGAAAGGAAAGACAGAAGGAAGGAGGAAACACACACTACCCACACACATATATACATGCACAAAAATATACAAATATACAGATACACACATACATACACACATCTGTACTTACACACATCTACACATATACATGCATATACATATACAAACACACATATACATAACTACACACATATACACGCAAATACATATACACATATGCATAAGTAAACACACATATATGCACACACATATGTACATATACACACAAATACGTATACATACATACACACACAGGCAGTCCCCAAGTTACAAACATCCCACTTAGAAACAACTCATACTTAAAAACACAGCTGGATTGAATGGCTTTTAGGGGTTGCAAGTCATTTGATTGTGCATTTCAACAACGCCACAGCAACGCATGGCCGGGTCAGGTAGTTATTTATAAATATTTGAAGATTCACTATTTTTAATTTTCTTGTACCCCCCAAATAGAGGAATTTTCAATTAAATTTGAATAATGTCAAGCATCCTTGCTTATGAAGGATAATCAGTTGTGCTTGATGCACTACAAGTAGTTACAGCGAAGCAGGGGAAAGTACTTTTGAGAGTATTTTGGTAGCTGTGTCCTGAAAAAAAAACTTTTTCCAAATTCTGATCAGCCGGTGCTGTAGTCTACCACTAAGCACAAATGACTATTTCAGTTCAATAAGAATTATTTTTTTAAAAAGTAGTATAGTTCCTCTAAAGCAATGGTTCACAAACTGTGGTCCGTGGACCACCAGTGGTCTACAAAAAACTAAAATATGGTCTGCGATCTCACTGTTACTACACCGTTGCAACGAGAGTGACTGGTCTTGCGAAACCCTCTTATAGTGCTGAGGCTTATTAAATATGGTTTTCTGTGGGTGAGCAGATGGTGACTACTAAATGGCATATGTTTTGTATCAGAAACTATAGCTGATGTGGTCTATCCAATGCAGTTTTCTGAATCAGCACCCCAAATAAACAAACCGAATCTAAAGCTGACCAAAAACTGATTTGTAACCCTTTTGGTACTAATGTTGGAGAGTAGTCCCTGGTCAAAGTGGTCCCTGGTAAAAAAAAAGAAGAAGTTGGGAACCACTGACTTAAATAAACTATTCGGCAGTCTGGAGGGCCCCTAACTGGGAATTTTGGATTATTTGCTTTCTCTCACACACATCATGATTTATAGTACTTTACACAGTTGTCTTGTAAGATACCGTAAAAGCAAATAAAAGGAGAGCCATATGCTCACTGGTAAATGTATCTACAAATACGTACATAGTGTCCTAAACAGTTCTGCCATCACTAAGGATCAGTAAGGGAGACAATGAAGCTAAGCATTTTCCATATATATGCTCATATACAACAAGACTAATTACTGAGATAGCTAGAGGAGGTGTTTTAAGAGCACCCTAATATCTCAGAAGACAAATTATTTGTTTTCAGTTTATTCCCTTTCATTCATACACTGAGCAAAGGCCCACTGTCGGTATGTTATTATGGATATGATTGACAGAGTTATGACTAGTGCTGTAAAAAAGTAATTACAAATTATGAAGAACGAATATGATGGTTACAACATTTGAATGAGCTGCCCCAGCAACGAGTCTTGCAGAGATTTAAAGCCTTGTTCTTTATTTTCTCTATCTACCCATCCATCCTTATTAATATGTGCATAAAAGGTAACACACTAGCCGTATGCTATTAAAACGACCCTTGGAAATCAGGCCTGTGACAGGGATAGCATGGCCTGCAGGAGCTATGAGTGTTAAGATAACAAAGTGTTATTATTACCTTTTTCCCTGGCTGGAAAGATGGAAAAGCTAATGTGAATACAAATAGGCTCTTCAGAGTTAACAGTCTTTGAAGCAAAGGGAAACAGCCTTTAGAACGAACGGTTATGCCCACAGTCTAGCCTAGAGGGGGGCCCACATGGTCCTCCAGATCTTATTGCACTGTCTAATGAAACTTAGAGTGCATCTACATTGGGGAATTAAAGTAGTTTGACACCACTTTAACTGTCGTTGCTCAATTCTATAAAATACTGGGAGTTGTAGTTTGGTGAGACACAAACACTCCTTAACAGAGAAGGCTGAAAACCTTGTAGACCCCATGTTTCTATAGAATCGAGCCATGGCAGTTGAAATGGTGTCAAACTGCATGGATTCTATAGTGTAGATGCACTCTACAAAGCAAGAAATTGCAAACAATCGGCTACTTGTAATCAATTCCTTTCACCAATTATGAATATGTAATTGTGATATATTATGACTGTCACAGATAGTGTTGCTTCCTTTGGAGGAGAAAAAAACCCTCCAAAGGGGTGTTGATTGACAGTAGTGGAAGAGGAATGCCACATGATTTGAGTCCTGGCCCACACTGTTTCCCATTCTGCTGCATTCGGATTTTGAAAAGGGATTAAAAAAAACCCCTGTTTCCGTTAATTTGAAAATTAGGAAATTGAAGTTATCTGTAAAGTTGTAAGTAACTATAAGAGGAGGTCATTAAGCAAAAGAAAATCTGAATTTACAGTCCACTTTCTTGAAGCTGTTCAGTAATTAACCAGATTTGATGAGGCACTCTGAACCTGTTAGGCTGCTATCACAAATAGTATTTTACTACATTTAAATACATATTTTAAAACTATAAGCAATTTGGAAGAAATGTAGAAATGTGTGAAAGTAGCAAATACATTCAAATCAAAATAAACCACGTAATGGCATTTACTTTAAATGCAACCTTTTATAAAATGCTTGGCCATTGGCTGTGCTGGATAGACAGATGGGAATTAAATTCCAATGAGACACAAAGAACCAAAATTCCCTTTCACCTCCACCTTTTAAAGATAATTTCTATAATATATGATGTGGTAAGAGAGTCAACAAATCGCTACTTCACATTCTTTGCATCCTGTTTCAGATTCTGTGCCAAGTTCTGGGAAAGACATGAAGAAGAAAGACATTTGACATGAAGATGATTAAGCTCCTAGAGATATTTCTATGATCTTGAGGCATCCTTTGTTGATTTGGTGCCTTCCGGGCATGTTTATTTATTTATTTACTTTATTTATATTCCGCTCTTCTAACCCCGAAGGGGACTCAGAGCGGATTACAGGTACACATACTTTAGCAGACAATCCCTGCTGTTTTACAAACACACATATAAACGAACAGAGGCAAACTCTGGCCACTGGGGGAGCTGATGCACTCCTCATCTCTCAGCATTTCCAGCGTCCCTTGTTATTCTTCCGCATTCTTTCAGCGTTCCTGGAGTTTTTTAATGGCCTCATAATTCAGTCAAAATTTGCCTCCCCACTTAATGTGGTACCTTTATCACCTACTTGATAGATGTAACTGTCTATCGGGCTGCAAAGGTTGACAGCAGGCTACACTTAAAGGTCGAGCACCCACCTTGACCCGGGCAGGCCTTGAACTCATGACCTACTAGTAAGAAAGATCTTATGCAGCTGACACTTAGCCAGCTTCGCCACATTCCGGTGCTGTATGTATTTATGTTGTATTACAACCCTTCACCATCCCCATCCAGTATGATCATAGGGATTATGGACAAGGCTGCAGAATAGCTAGTCTGGGGAGAACCACATTAGGGCATATTGCCAGGAAGAGATTTCTATCTCTTAACATCCTGTGATATTATTCAGTTGTGGCTAATAGCTTCCATGTTGCCGAGGCAATGAATCCACTTGGTTTTTTATAGGACAAAGATGGTTTCCAAAATGTTGAGCCTATTTTTGATAGGATTCAGCATAATAATAATAAAAATAAACTTTATTTATACCCTGCCCCTATCTCCCCAATGGGGACTCAGGGCGGCTCACATGAGGCCAAGCCCAAACAACAAATTACAATAAAATCAAATAAAAAACATCATCAATAAACACAATAACATACATACAAATAAATAAAAAGCAATATACAATAAGATATCTAAAATCACAAAGACAGAGGGAGCCACAGGCAACATATAAAATATTAAAATCTCAGGGTGGGATAAGCGGAATAGCATCCTTTACAGGGAGAAAAAATCCTTTATGTGGGAGGGGGATGGACCATGGATAACACATTTCAAGTTCAGACAAAAAAAACCCAAGTAACTTCCTTACCCCATGAACAAGAAAGCCATACACTGTGACTGGTATTATTCACGGTCAAAAAACCAAGGATGTCAATAAATCTAAATGCAATTGCTTAATTAGAGGATTTAGAGATTCATATTAGAAGTAAGTGTGTGTGTACAAGGTAGCATTTTTGTGGGTTTGAATTTGCATGTGTAAAACCATGTTCACTATTCTAAAAAGGGGTAAAATTGTGGAATGGCTACCACAGTGTCTTTAGGGAGGAGGGAAAGCCGCATTTCTTTGCTTCTCTAATATCCCACTGCAGCCAGACCATGCAGCCTCAATTCCAGAAGCAACAGGCCTTTATGTCTGGTCAATCTACAGTAATCCTATTCATTGTATGTGTTTTATTGCACTATAAAAAGGTGGAGACCTTTCCAGTTCAGCTTGTCAAAGAGTGAAGGGGGTGGGTGGCAGAGACTTATTGAGATTAATGGACAGAGCAGAAAATAAAAGCAACAAAGCTTCAGTGGGAAAGGTATGGGTCTAGGGGCAGCCTTTGGAACCCAGAAAAGATGTGTTTTGTATTTTGGCACTCTTTCTTTTTGAAAAAGGATATTTTGGCCAAGATCCTAGGTAGAGCTGTGTTGGAAAAGTATCAGCAAACAGATGAATAGCATGTTGTTTGGGAGATTCTTGGAGCTGTGATCCAAATCTAATCACTTTCCAAATTCGGATCCCTAAGTCCACTATAGTCCACTATTCAGTACCATTCTTGTGTGAACAGGATAAATATCTAGTTCATTAAAAAAAACCCGTGAGGTTGATAACCTAAGGTAAAATATAAGGATAAGCAGTGTTCTTATTGCAGAAATTTGTTTTTGTCTTAGCCCACTGGGGAAACAATAAGATTCCTTCCCCTTCTGTTCTCTTGTCAATTATGAGTTCAGGCCTGGATTAACACCTTTTTGGCCACACTTTGGAATTACGCCCCCTTTAAGCCAACCTCTACCGCACCCCCCCCCATACTTTCATCCGCTCGTCCCCCTTAGGGCCCCGCATCCAGCTCTCCCGGTGTGGCCCCACTAGGTCCGCCACAGGAGTTTTCCTCTCGGCAGGCACTATGGATGCAGGCATGGGGGGGAGGAGCCTCCTCCCCGATGCCGGGGCTTGAGGCACTTGGCTCCTACCCGGTATCGGGGATTGCGCATACATTGTAGTCAGCAGCTGTACCGATGCCGCGCTTCTCCCCGATACCGGGGCTTGTCGCGTTGGGCTTCTCTCCTGTACTGGCAGTTGCACTTCTCTCTCCAGTAAGGAGGAGTCTCCTCCTTGTGTTGAAGGAGGAATACCAGCTTTCATGGTGTTAGGGCATGCGCAGACTGTGCAATGGAGTTTCCTGTACTTGTACTGAAGGAGCCAGCAAGTGGATGCTGTCGGCATCGGGGGAGTTAATTGTTCCTCCTGTCAACGTTGACGCCAGTGTCGAGAGCCCCTGTGCATAAACCATTTGCGCAAGAATAGCAGAGGCAGGAGCTGGTATTCAGGAAGGGGCAGGGGCGGCACTGAAAAGGAGGACCTCTAGTATCCTTCCTTCCTCATCTCCATGCGCGTTGCGTTTTTATTTGTTTCAACACTTTTTTGATCCGTGATTTGCCTGCTTTGTGCTGGTCTGTGACCGTAATAAAGTTTTTGATTGATTGATCCATGATCTGCGCCCTCCCCCTCGGCTTGCACCCCTAGGCCATGGCTTAGGTTGGCATTATGGGTAATCCTGGCCTGTTTCATTGAGTCAAACTACTTTTGCACTTTGAACTCAGTTTACAGCAGTCAACCTAAGGAGAAAGGTGGGAGAAAAGAGACTTGGGAGCTTTTTAAAAACCATATTAAGAAGTAGGGTGGCAGAGGATGAATTGGGACTGTCACTGTCAAAGGAAGACAGTTGGGGAGTATGATTGGGAGTGCTTTGATTGTGTTTTTCTGTATGGAAGGGGGCTGGACTGGATGGCCTTGTGGTCTCCTCCAAATTTATTATTCTATACTGATACTTTAGAGAAGGAGTTCTCAAACTTAACAGTATTTCAGTGAAAGACACTAGCGGCAATCCAGCCCAACCAAAAAGCACATCCAAAGCACCCCTAACAAATGGCCACTCAGCGTTTGTAATAATAATAATAATAATAATAATAATAATAATAGCAGAAACCCCAGAGACCATCCAGTCCAAACGCCTTCTGCCATGCATGAACAACACAATCAAAGCACCCCCTTTGGGAGGGAGGGAAATAGGGTTTTGGAAGCAAAGAAAGTGGGGGAAGGGGGCAAGAAAAAGAGCCTGGGCAGTGTGAGAGGTGGTGTAGAAAATGTATCTGCCCCAAAAGGATGCTGCAGCTCTGTTGTTGTTTCCGGCAACTGAAAACTTTAATTTCCTTACATTTCTCAGGGGGAGGAAAGAGGAGGAGGCTGGAAACAACACAGCACTGCCAAGCCCCCCACTATCCCCCACAGAGGCCTAAGAGCTCCACAGAGCACAGTTTGAGAACCTCTGCTTTAGAAAAATGCCCTGCTACCTGTGACAAGTGTGATGAACTGCTGCCCTTCTGTTCCAGAGACATTTTGGAAGAATGTGAGGTGCAACAATCTAGGAATCTTACTGGTGTTGTTGATGCTTCTCTCCAGTTATGAAGGGTGTCTACAAAATCTATGGTTTCCACAATACCTACTAGAGACCATAAGGACTGTGGCCCAAAATGTGTGAGATGTGTGAGAATGGAGTAGATCAGTGAGGGGAATCAGATGACCATCCTGATGCTGTTGTATTGCAACTTCAATCAGCTGTAGTCTACATAGCTAATAGTAAAGAATGCTGGCACTTAGACTCCAATAATATCTGGAGCTGCTAAGTCCCATCCTGGTGCAGAGCAAGAAAGACAGATATAGGATCTCAGCAACAGATTGAGAGACAGGTGGTCTCTGTTTTTATTCAATTTGTATCTTTGTTTTTACATTTGCCTCCTTTATGCATATTTGCCTCTTTTTTGGCTATGGCTTGGCAATAAAGCTGAATCACCATGTTGGTTAATACATAGCTTGAAACACATCTGCCAATTTGGTCATGATGCATCCTTGTATGAATTAAGGTGTGCATACAGGGTTTGTACAATGTAAACTGCACTTTGACGTTTGGGGCAGCATTTTTTCTTGTAGAAAAATCTATAATTTTTCCCCCTAACCACAAAACAGACTCAGGAGTCCTGGTATTACAGACCCTTTTATTTCTCTCATTGGATACTGCTGTTTTCAAGGCTGTAAGGTAGGGAAAAAACCCACGTAGGGCAAAACACAAAGTCTGCCTTCTTGTTTGGGGAATAGGACCACAACCATGTGTGCATTACTTTGCTTGGCTAACCACTAGATAACACTTCTGCATACTTGCAGATGGAAGATTTACTTCTGCCAATGTACTGAGGTCTAATCTATGGGGAGCAAAGCAAGCTGCTTTCTCTGGCTGCTAATAGGCAGAGTTCTCGTATTCATCAGGTTGACTGGCATTGACAACTCTGCTGTGTACCAATTTCTTTCCCCTTCCTTTTTATTGCTCATTGTAACTCATACTAGAGGAATAGACAGACAGCAACATATCAATAACTGAGAGGGAGGGAGAGAGGACTTGAGCCAATTGTTTACTGCTCTTTGCAATGGAACATTATTTTTTCAGCCCTACAGGCAGCTGGCTTATGCCCAGGCACCTGCAATTGGGATATTGCTGACTTAATATGCATAGCTACAGGTACTGTTATTGGTCATATTTTTTCCAGCCCTTTGTAAAATTGGATGAAGAAAGAAGGAGAGAGGGAGAGACTGTATATACGTGTACACATACACATTCTGCAGAGTGACTCTGAGCTCCCTTTTAGCCAATCTCGACTGTTTACTGCCCACTGTTGATTCTTGCTGTATCCATTTTTATTGCATAAGAGAATAAACATATTGTGGCCGGTATATCCTTCATTGGCTTGTTATTTTCTCTTTAATGTCAGCTAAGAGCTTTTATTTTGAGGTTGCAAAATTTCACTCACTAACTCACGGAAATCCCAAACAGAAGGCTCCTGAACATCTCTCTCTCTCTCTCTCTCTCTCTCTCTCTCTCTCTCTCTCTCTCTCTCTCTCTCTCTCTCTCTCACTCATATCTATCTTAGTTTACTATTTCAGATCCATTAGTTGTTGGTCCAATTATTGTTTTTATATTGAGTTATATTGTTGTTGTTTATGTAATGTGTTACATTTTAACTATGTTGATTGGGCTCGTCCCCATGTAAACCGTCCTGAGTCCCTCCAGGGAGATGGAGGCAGGGTACAAAAATCAAGTTATTATTATTTATTTATTTCCAGTTTTTCTTATATTCTAAAATGCTAGCCAGCTTGCAACAAATTAAAACACAATTATTATTATACAAACATTTTACAAACATTTATTGCACTTCATATGTGCTTATTATATCTTATTATACAAACATTTTAAAAGACAGTTTAATTAACAATTATATTAGAAGCATAAGTTTATTGGTTTATTTATTTAATATGCCTCCTCTCTCCTGAAGTGATAATTTTATCTATTTTAACTAGATAAAATTAGTTAAAAATAACCCCCAAACCCTCAAAACAATAAAAATGTTTTAAAAAACCACAAATTAAAAATAGTATATATATTGTGTGTGTTTTAAGATGATATATAACTGTAAATGCATTAAAAATATCAGAGAGTGCTGGAATATAAATATCTTTGCTTCCTAGTGCGGGGGCCCACCTAGCTTCACATGGAAGGGTTTCAGAGGAAGGAATTTAAAGCACATATGAAGAGCAATAAATTTATAACAAACTTTAAAATATCAATGTACGAAGTTCCCTTTTTCTCAAGCCGAATACAGTCAGCTCGCCATGGATTCTGTGCCCACAGATTCTATCATCTATGACTTGAAAATATTTTTTTTCAAAATCCAAAAAGCCAACCTTGATTTTGCCGTTTTATATAAGAGACACCATTTTATTGTGCTGCTGTAAATAATAGGACTTGATTATCTATGGCTTTTGGTATCCACAGGGGGTCCTACATCCAAACTCCAGCAGATAACAAGGGGCCACTGTAGTTTTCTTTTGCAGGGCTAAGTATTCTCTCCTGGCCTGACCCATCCACACCTTATGGAAACACCATTCACCCACCCTTCAATTACTGGCAGAATGGACCCCTTTTTCTCCATGCAGCTGAACCCCAGTAAAATGGGATCAAATGTGTATGGGGGTGGGTGGGAGAGAGGAGGTAAGCTCATTTAGTGTCACAATAATTACTTAATCATGACTGTGCATACAAAATAGTTATCAATAAGGAAATCTGGGCAACTGTTTGGGGTACTGTTCTATTATCCAGGCAGAGACCAAAAGGAGGTGCTAGACAGAGAAGGATAGTCCGTTTTATGGGGGAGATGGAGGGTTGAAGGTGTAAAACCATTTCACCCTGTTTTCCTGTGATCCCCAACCCCAAATCACAGTTGTGGAAACAGCCTTCGTTTATGAAATAGGAAGGTTCCCATAAGCAGCGAATAAGCAGTGAAAATGAGGGAAATGGTTTTATCCTGTAAAATGGATTATCTTTCTCTGTTTAGTGCTCTCTTGTGGCCTCCACCCAGATAATGGAACAGTAACCTGTTTGGTATTCACAACTACTGGGATGCTATTGCCATGGTTGCATCTGGCCCCCTACCCCAAATCTCCTTGAGAAGAAAGAGGTATATTTTGCCAGCCATTGTAAATTTAGGGGGAGTCAGGCCAAGAGCGGTAGCTGATATAATATTCTGACCACCATATCTCTGTCGTGTTGCCTATCCTGAAAAATTAGAGACACAAACACATAAAGAGAGAGAAAGATCACAACCCAATACATGTCATCCTCTGTATCCACAGGTTCTGCATCCAGCTATTCAACCAACCACAATATTTTTCAAAAATAGTCTGAAAAAAATCCAAAAAAGCAAACCTTGATTTTCCCAATTGTGCACTATACTGTTGTATGTTTAGGCCTAACCTACTATGACTTCCTGCCATTTTTATAGATACTCAGTATTTCCGACACTTGTTTCAATCACTCACCATTTTATATAAGAAATGCCAAATTATCACAACATTGTATATAATAAAACATGAGCACCTGCAAAATTTGGTATCCACATGGGAGATCCCTGTAGATACCAAGTGCCTTCTGTTCATTTGAACCTGACTAGACCATCCTAGCTGTGGGACTCTAGAAATTAACTTTCTCTCAAGCTGTGAAGTTCATGCATTTCCATCCCCTTTGCACAGTCTAGTCGATGAGCAATGCTAAAAATATCCTGCAGATTACGCCCTTCATCATAATACGTGGACATTTGGATTGCTCATGCATGCAAATTCATATTGTGTAATATTATGGGTTGTACTTGTAACTTTCTGACTGCATAGCACAAACACAGATGCCATTGTTACAGGGTTACTTGGTATTTTTAAAAAAAATTGGGTCACACCGTATTTCTGTTTTATTTTCCACAAAAACTCAGAACTGTTACAGAGAATTCCAACATAATTTCAACCAACTCCAGTTTTCAGAACCATGTTGTAAGATTTCCCTGAGAAAATTTCTTGCCATTGCTTTTCTCTGAGACTGAGAGGGTGTAATTTACCTGAGTGGGGATTTGACTTCTAGTCTCCCAGAGTCTTAATTCAACACTCAAACCATAACACTTTGAAATGATGAATCCCAAGGGTTATCAAACTAGGTATTAGCAGACAATACAGTAATGTCTCCCCAAGATAATATAATATAGTATAACTTGTGAGTGCTATAGAAGTCACAAAATTATGCGCATGGGAACTGGAAAAAGCTATTTTGTTCTCTCAATGCTTGTAATTCTCACAACAGTAAAATAAAGCTGATTTTTGTTTCTTTAACAAAGTATGCTCAAAACTTCCCATTTATGAGTAGACATGAGCCCCCTGCATTTTCTTAATAATTATCGTTTGTTCTGAATATTCACATATATCCCACTCTTTGGGAAAAAGAAAGCATAGTGATTTATACAGAGGGAAATAAAATCATATTACAACAATAAAACCATAATGTTAAATAATAAAACTAAGATAGTGCCATAAAGGAACGAAATAAACATCTTTCTCTAACAGGACACACACTCAACTAACAGCATACTTTAAAATGGGGGAGAGGGATCCCCAATTTTTTAAAATAGCAGAAGTGTTTTTTAAAAGCCCATATCAATTGCTCCTTCAAAAAGCCAGATCTTACCTTTGCATCTAGCAGTGGTTCTCAACCTGTGGGTCCCCAGATGTTTTGGCCTTCAACTCCCAGAAATCCTAACAGTGGGTAAACTGGGATTTCTGGGAGTTGTCGGCCAAAACACCTGGGGACCCACAGATTGAGAACCACTGTAAGGGAGTTAATCCTCCATTTTCAAACAGAAAAAATAATTGTATTTTAACATTTACAGATGTGTAAGATTCAGTGTAGAACTACATATACACCTGTACTTTTGTCCACTTTTGTGGATAGAGTGAGTTTGAAATGGAAGTAATAAATCCATGTTGTTTTTTCAAGGATCCATGCTAGCTAATCATTTGGAAGCTGAATCCCTCTACCACTGCCACCAACTGAGGATTTTCTTCCATTGCAAAAACCAGTTTCAGAGGAAGGATTTTCTGCAGAGAGCAGCAAAGTAGGAAAGGAATGGCCACAATACGTACCTGTCTCTCCATCCTTTCTAGCCTATAATGATCACAATAGGGGGCTTTTAAATGACAAATTGTAGCATAAGGAACATTTTTGGGGACTGGTGTCACAACCAACCATGCCTGCCGTGAATGATAGGGCCCTCTCCCACCAGCTTCAGCAGTTTGTTTTCAGGAGGGCAAAAGCAACCCTGTAGATCAAACGTAAAGTTATGTTTGAGATCATTTGTTGCTTGGCTCAAAGATGCTCTAATTATTTGAAAAGTCTAAAAGGGAGGAATTTGTCTGTCCATAAAAACCCTGTGGCCAGAAGTCTACCCACAGAATGGCTAAAATACTCCTGGGCCACCCGGAAAGCTACAATTTGGTATGAACATTATCCAAAGCTTAAGCTCTGAAAATGGGGTATGTTTACAGCTAATGGTCAAAACCTAGGAAATGATGTTTCCTTTGTAGCAAGCCTGCATTCCCACAAAGAGTGAGCCAAGCCACATATGGGACAGAATATTGGGCACTCTAGACTCCTACGTTGCCTTGAGATTACAAGCATACACATACACATACATACTTCAGCTAAATTCTGCTGAGACACTATACACCCAGCTCAGAAAAGTTACATTTCATGGCTGTTCCTTTCCATCTGCAAAAATGTTCCCTTCACATAAAAAATAGGATGTCAGGTATGTGGAATGTCCTCCGAGTGATATCATTTCGCCGTGCTGTTGGGAGGCAGAATTGGTTGGTGGGAGAAAAGCCTTTCCACCAGGAAGTGGATCTTTCCTGGGTTGAATTTTAAAATTGTGTGCAGGCATGCAGATATTTTCATATTAGTACAAGGGCATCTCTGTTTATCAGAGAGTATGCTCATTTGCTTACATGTTGGGGGTAAAAAGCAGAACTGACATAGCCACTTGGTTGAAGATAATGGGAAGTAGTGGAAATGCAAATGTTTTCCTAAGTTTGTAAGGGATAAATGAACAGCCAGTTATGGCAATCTCACTATGGTATGTATCACGTGTGTGGCGATATTAGGGCCACAAAAGAGCCAGTGAAGAATGGCAAAAATATGGCGCAAACAGATTTTGTTTTGGTCAGTGTAGACAAGCCTCTTCATCTGAATCCACTGCTCTGTTATTTTCCCTTTCTCCCACATTCATTTTCAAAATAGTATCTGGTTTTTCCCATCTTACTTATGCAGAAACATGTAAAAAAAATTTCCAAAAGAATAGTGGACAAGAAAGAGAATCAGACACTTGTCCTCAGACACTTGTTCTCAATCGTAAAGTTGGTGTATTGCCACCTGCTTCAGGGAAACTACAGAAATGTTTTTTTTCTAACAGGCATTCCTCTGCTAGAAGGAAAACAGAGTAGCAAATGTAATAAAACAGCCTTATATGGTATATCTCTGTGGAGTTTTGACTTTTTCCCCTTCAAAATCTGGGTTATTCCACACAGGTTTTAGTTCTGGACAGCTTATCTCAGAGCTTTGAGAATTTGGGGGATTCTGGGAATTGTCACCCAAAATTCCCTCCCCTTCAAAGCTCCAGACTCTAAAGTCAATCAATGAGCAAGCAAATGTACAACGAAAGCCCACCCAGACCACTTTAAAATCTGTAAGTAGTACCTCTATCAGGAAAGCAGGAGGCTGATATTTTTTCCTGACATGGCTCCTCTGAATAAAAAAGGGCGTAGTAGTGTGGATCAAATTGCCTTTACCTTAAATTGCCCCTTTCTAAAATAGATGATCACCCCTGCTTCAGAGCGGTGTAGCAAGGCTAAACTGTTTAGGTTACATAGTATGGCACCTCCTGTGGATAGAAGGCTCTTTCAGCATGTCCAAGTTTCCATAACCTTCAGTGGCAACTATTCCTCAGCATAAATTACAAATAACATGGTGTGCTGTTTCACTTATGCCAGACCTTGGCTTATTTTGTATGAGAGTTAGCTGACCCTACTGTTAGGTGGAGTGAGGCTACCACCTCAAATAGCAGATAACAGAGTAAGCCACAATGGCTGAAGAGGACAGTAGTTTGTACATCCCACGGCCTGCCCTGTGTATCCTCTTAAGATGGCCTGCTGCCAACAGATACAGCAGGCATACATTTTCTATAGTCTGGAACCCTGCTTTTGTTACCTGAAACTAATGGTGTCATCCAGCCAAAGAATCCCAAAGTGTTTAGAAAAGTGTTTTCTCTAGGTCTCTACTCTAGCATAATAGTATGGCATTAGTCAGCTTTCATAAGAAGGTGGCTATCGAATTATGCTGGAGGCCTATAGAGAATACCTCTTAAAGCATTTTCTAAGTTTTCTTGTGTGATTCTATGTATTCAAAGACCTTTTTGCATAGAAATGAAATTATGTTCAATGAGTTTTCATAATAAGGGAGCTTACTCTACTGTACAGTGGAAGATGCTTCCCAACAGGGGTTGAAGGGAGAGATTCAGCTACTAGGCTAATCTGCTTCTACATTGTGAATATAAATTGCTATTTTGTCATTCATCTCAATCAGACTTTGGAATGTTAAAGAAGTATGGATTTAATGATATGCCAAACCTATCGTAAATGAGCAGTAGTAGATGCAAGGGTGCTAGAGCATAATCCTACCACTGTTTTAGTAATGGCTAGCTTCAACATGCCCTTACATTGCTCCATTTCAGTATGTAACATAACAACATTTGAAAAAAAAACTGTTTCTGTTTCCTGTTTAATCAGGTAGTACTTACTTTGACTGTAGTTGTTATAATCCAGAAACTTCATTTTTGTGGCTGCCACGAACTATGACAGGGGTCCTCAAACTTTTTAAACAGAGGGCCAGGTCACAGTCCCTCAAACTAATGGAGGGACAGATTATAATCTGAAAAAAAATGAATTCCTATGCACACTGCACATATCTTATTTGTAGTGCAAAAACACTTTAAAACAATACAATAATTAAAATGAAGAACAATTTTAACAAATATAAACTTATTAGTATTTCAATGAGAAGTGTGGGTCTGATTTTGGTTGATGAAATAGGATTGTTGTTGCTGTTGTTGTTGTGTGCTTTCAAGTCATTTCAAATTTAAGTTGACCCTGAGCGAGGGCTGGGTAAATGACCTTGGAGGGCCATATCCAACCACTAGGCCTTAGTTTGAGGACCCCTGGTCTATGAGATATTCATTGAAAAACTATAGCAAAATAGGCTGCGAATGTCCTGCAAAGTTAATAAACTTTTACCATGTTTTTATGATAGAATAAATTAGGAAATGACATTTATAATCCAGGAACAAACATTGTGTTACATAGTGTTTTAGACAAAACTCTGATTCAGTATTTTAAAAGTCTGTTTACCCAAAAAGAGTTTTCTCCATTTTTGTAGAAAACCAAAGTTTTGCATCCACCTCTCCTCAGAATGCATGAGTTACCTCTTATTTATTTCCATTTTCTAACTCCAGACAGATAGTGTGTGTGTGTGTGTGTGTGTGGGGGGCTTCCTCAGGACAGAGGCACTGGTTATGTGCTTCATCTTGTTCCTGTGCAGGTTTTTCAATACTATCCACTTGAGATAGATACACCTGAGGTAAATACTTAACAGTCTTTATCTCAGGTGTAAATAAATATTTATTGTGGTTGTTAACTGCCATAATCAACCTTGGGGATATGACAACCCTATGAACGAGAGACCTCAACATCATCCTATCATCAACCACTATTCGAGATACTTGATCAAGTGCATTCAGGGCTTTCTTGGTCAAGTATCTCAAAGGAAATCTTTCTCTTTTCCTACTGCTTTCTCTTATCCAACACCAACGTTCATTAACCATGTGATTATGAGCAACTTGAATCTTGAATTTAACAACTGCATAACATAAAATGACAAAAAAGAAGAAACTCTGTCATCCTAAATATGCTAGGAGCAAAGAAAAGGGGATATTCTCCTTGCTTCTAAAATATGATGCCCATTCCCTGAAGCTAATCAATGCCCTTGCTGATATATATGAGGGCTAATTCACATGCAAATACTCCACTGAGCAGTTTCCATCACTCACTTACTAGGAAGCAGATGACTTCAAGCTGGATGTGTGATGGGCCTTCATGCAAAAGCATCACTACAGAGGTGACAATATCACATCTCAATCAGAATTGCAGGGCTTCATTCATTCTCTCCCATGCACACAGAAGTCAAAGATATATGGTGTTTTAATCTAAGCCTTAAGGTTTTGATGGACCCAAGATGGCAAATCTATATTAGAAACTGTTTCAACACCACATACCCCCCCCCCTAATACCATTGACATCTCACAGTTCAAAAGTCACCAGCTTAACAAAAGCCACCATGTGTTATTGCAGACAATTGGTCATGTTTGTGTGAACAGGGGTGTTGTGAAGTTTCAAAATCAAGCACATTTTAAAAAAAAGTATTTTGAAACAGTCAGTGCCATCAAATTTATAAAGCATTTAGCTTCACTCTGATTGGTTCCCTTCCATGGTTACATAGTGAAAGCCTACAACTCACAGGCATGGGATTGCTTCAACCAGCACCAGTTCCTGCTAGGGTGTATTCTATGTATGCTATAGGCCGTGAGAGTTACCTGGACGTGTATGTGTTGTATAATTTTAACCTGTGTAATTTGAATGTGTGGACACTGGTCCGTTGTTTTTATAGTGTTTTATGGTTTTAACACATGTAAGTCGCCCCGAGCCTATCGGAAGGGGTGACCAACAAATCGAAATAAATAAATAAATAAATATTCCTGAAACAGTAAGAAATTGTGCATCCTGAACCCATATTTTCTATGCACAAAATTGCCATATCTCAGAAATGCCCCATGCAAATGTTGAACACTAGAACCTGTCGCCCTCCCAGTCTGAACAAGGCTTAAGTAGCATTTGCATTTGCTGTGTCTGCAATTCAAATGAAGACCAAAAATGTACACGCAGTTGAAAACTGGCTTCTTCATCTCTTTGATGTGTCCTCCTTTCCCCAGGGTCTGAAAAAGAAATTAAAAGGTATTCCTACCTATACACCTACTCTGTGAAGAAGAGTGGCTAAGGGATCATGCAGGACAAACCTGTCTCTCCCTGCAGAGATATAAAATAAGGCCAATGGATTTTGGGAAAAGAATGTTATTGGAAATATCTTACACTGAATTTGCATGCTTGTTAACAAAAGTTCCTGAGGTGGAAATGGAAATCAGGAATGGCTTCAGTAGGGGGTGGGGCAAATAGCAGAAAATGCAGAAAAGGGCAGAAAAATTCCAGCCAGGGAGGAAAGGAGACACAAAGGAAAGAATTCTGTCTGAGGTTTTCTGGTTCTGTTGAATGAAACTGCTCTCTCTCCATCTAGTGATTAGAACATGCATAGCAGGACTCCAAAGAGCACACAGGAAAGAAAGAGGGACAGATGCAAAAGAGCAGGAGGCTAAGGTCTAACAGCTATAGTGGGAAAAGAAGCAATGTATATAGATTGGAAAAGCTTGCTGCCATGTCTTGCAAAAATTCGAGGTGGGGAAATGATTTGTATGCCTCATCAAACCAAACCAAACTACTGAGATCAAAACCTGTTCTCTAAGGAACGATGGAAAATTGTGGGAAAATACAACAGGCATTGCACGTGGAAAAACTGGTCCTGCCCTCTCTGGGATAAGGGGAAGTTCTTATCCCGGTATGAACAGAAAGTGATATTTTCTGGTAATCTTTTGGGGAGGAATTCTTGTGTCATTGAAGTGTTAACACTAAAGTGCCCACAGGGAGGGTGGCATATAGTTACAGTTTTAACACCCATGAGAGGACAAGTCATATCAGTGGATTTTATATCCCACATCTGTATCCCTAAGGTGCCCAATGCCATGTGCTCATGCCTTCAAATCATCTGTCAGCTTAGGACAATGGATTTTATAGGTTTTTTAAGGCAATGAATATTCAGCTAATTCCTCTAAAATATAGCCTTATGCCCCTGGTACTTATTGCTGGCTTTCCATCTACGCATTAACAAGGGCTAACCCTGGTTAGCATCCAAGATCAGAGGATCTTGTGCCTTTATGGCAGGCATGGGCAAACTTTGGCCCTCCAAGTGTTTTGGACTTCAACTCTGACAATTCTTCATTAGGGTCAATATGGGACAGCGAACTAAGTGAGAGAACTGCAATAAAATACTTCTTCATTGGCAGTTCTAGTCTTAATCTTCAGGAAGCGCCAAAACCCGCAGATAACTAAGTTGTGATCTACTTGTTAGTTAAAGAAACACAGAACAGGCTAGTTCTACCTGGATTTCACAAATATCAAATTCATCATGTATTCCTACTTCTTCCCCATATCTATTCTTTATCCTTTTAAAACCAAAATAATAACAACCTGCCACACTGGAGTTTTGTAATGAAAGGATCTGTTTTAAAATTGGAAGATGGGTAACATATAACTCTCCAGATACAATTAGACTATCATTGTCTTGAGCCCTAGGCAGCATGGCTATTGATGAGAGAACACAGAGGCTCAGTTCAATAATATTGGGGTGGGGCATGTTCAATGCAACCTCCTCTTCCTCCATTGTTGTTGTTGTTGTTGTTGCTATATGACATTGATACTGATCTGGCCCAACTTGTGATGTGGTGATTATCACCTTTCTGTGGAGTACTGGCAGCAGATGAATGTGTATCAATAAGTAGCAATATTTTTTACAGGATAATTCTCAGTAACAATATGGCACATATATCTCTGTGACTCATGCTTTCAATTCCTTATTGACACTATTGGAATCCACCAAACTGAGATGAAAAGCCATTGGTATGACACTTTCTATCCTGTCACATCTGCAAATAATAAATAATGTCAAATCTGGAAGCTTATCAAGGATGTGGTAAGTTGTGATCTTGATTTTGGCAATTGATAAAAATAACCACATTGTTGGTGATGTCAGTTTGGATCGATTACACACATTAACCATAATTCACAGGAGATATTTTGGTTGTTAATCTTTTGATACTCCGCATGAGCCTATATAACTCCAAAAGATAGTTCTTTGTTTTTATGGTTTTTCTTTCTCCAGTTTATTTCATATGGATTCACACAACAGCTGATGAAAACTGCTTTGTGGCATGAATTCCAAAGCATCAAGAAATCAAAGCAAGGCTGCGAAAGATGCCACTATAAAGACTGAATAACACTTACAAATCATAAGGCTATGGCGAATCACCAAGTAATGACTACAGACAAAATGAGATAAACCTCATCAGACACAAATCAAATTTCTACAGGATAAAACACAAAAATGTCTGCTGCTCATGGTGATGATTCTTTGGTCCTGCTTCACGTAGCACTGATAAAATACATGAGGAAATGAACAAGTGTTTTCAAAAAAGGAAAGAGCAAGAGACTTCCTTTCAGAACTAAAAATGCAGTTTTACCACCTGAAATGAATATTTTTGCTATCATAATCTTCCAGTCCAGCCAGCTAGGAGGAAGAGATGTATGCAAGCATATGTTGTCAACAGGATTCCAAACATAGCAAGATAATATTATTAATAATAATAATAAACTTTATGTATATCCCGCCCCCTCTCCAATAGGACTCTGGACCACTTACAGAAAATAAATACAACACCAAAGCAAGAATAAAAATCATAATATATAATGATAATTTTTTCAAACAAAACTACCATAACAATATCATGGTAAAATACACAGATTGCTTTATTGTTAGATTTATTTATTTATTTATTTATTTATTTATTTATTTACAGTATTTATATTCCGCCCTTCTCACCCCAAAGGGGACTCAGGGTGGATCACAATGTACACATACACAGCAAACATCCAATGCCGTTTTTGACATACAAGACACACAGACAGCTAGAGGCCATTTAAAACGTATTTTATACCTGGTCAAAAACAGTTCAAACCAGCTGATGTTATACAGCTATAAAAACCACCATCGTGATAAGTTATAATTAGTCATTAGATCCCCCCCCCCCAAATATCATTTTAATTATGGGGAATATTTTTTTAAAAGAAATTCAAATCTGATCTCCCAAAATAATTCACAACAGTCAAGATCCTACAGTTGTGAGCATGTAAATTATGCATAATGAGCTAACTTGATCACACAAATCTATCTTAACAGATGGCATTTCCAGACCCCTCATGCCAGAAATCGATAGTGAGAGGAGGAGTTGCAACAGAGGTCCTGCTTCTGCTCCTCCCAGCCTTGCTCATTCACAGCAAGGGCTAGAAATGTCATCCTGGTGCACCATGAGCACTAACAAAATAGATCTTCATTGCTTAGTGATCTCCTTTGCTCCATTGGCAGTTAAGGTTGGTGAGCATTTCTGATAGTAATTGTGTTGTAGTCACCCAGACTTTTGCTTCTGAGTGATTTCAACATATCACTGGAGTCCAGTTTATCAGGTGTTCCCTGTGAGTTCGTGATATCCTTGATCAATTGGTTTCTGGACCAATGCAATCAGCATACCCTTGATGTGAGCTTGGAGCATTCAGCTCTGTGGGTGGAGGTAACTAATGCCTCTGAGTTGTCATGGACAGATCATTTTCTTGCCAAGGCTAGTATCATAGCTATTACCTACCCCTGCAGAGGTGGTGAACTTATTTAAATGGTCTGCCCTCCAAGGCTAATGGATCAATTGAGATTCCAGGAGTCCTTAGAACAGGGGTGGGCAATTACCGGCCCTCCAGGTATTTTGGACTGGTAAACTGGCTAGGATTTTTGGGAGTTGAAGTCCAAAACACCTGGAGGGCCAGTAATTGCCCACCCCTGCCTTAGAAGTTACTATGGCTGGCATCACCAATGATCCTGTTGAATACCAGAACAATAAATGAAATCAAAATCTAGCCAGAACTACTGACACGATTGCTCCCAAATGTCCTCTACGACCTGCTACAAATCATGCTCCCTGGTATACAGAGGCCCTCAGGGAAATGAAACAGGAAGGATGATGACTAGTGCACAGATGGTGAAAAACTCAACTTTTATGCAAACAAACACTGTATAGAGGGCACCTCTGCTCCTATATGGTGGCAGTATGTGCAGCAAAGAAGGCTTTCTTCACTGTAGCTGAGCTGTTCAGTGGTAAAGGGCTTACCTCAGATACCGTCCCCTCTGAACCTATTATTAGAACCTTATTTATTTATTTATTTATTATTGGGGCTTCTATATGCCGACTCCCTGAGGCTCCGTCCCTTCTGAACAATAATATACAGAGCAATAAAACAATTAAAAACAGCAGTACGCGATAAAACAATGTTAAAAGCTCATTGTGATGCTTTTAACATCATTTCGCAGATAAAATCATCTGCATAAGAACTTACTTATATGGTGTCATTGGAACAGAAAACAACGATGAGGTGTCCAGCAACTCTGTTAGTGGGATTACACTGGATCAGTTTCAATTGGTGAGTACTGTTGATGTGGACAAGCTACTGGGGCTAGTAAGGAGGACCACCTGCTTTCTTTATACTTGCCTTTCTTGGCTGGTTATCCATGGAGGAGATGCATTTCTATCTCAAATACAACAGATTATTAATTCATCTCTCAGAGAAGAGAACTTTCCATCTTGTTTAAAAGAAGCAGTAATTAGACCGCTGCTGAAAAAGCCTTCCTTGGATCCCCTGGATCTTAATAATTACAGATCATTTTCTAACATTCCTTTTTTGGGCAAAGTGATTGAGAAGACCGTTGTCCTTCAACTCCAGGAGTCTTGGATGACACACACTTCCTTGACCCATTTCAAACTGAATTCTGAGCAGGATACTGAGTTGAGACTGCTGTGGTCACCTTAGTGGTTGCCACTGGCAAAGGGTGTTTGTCATGGTTGGTATACCTAGACCTCTCAGCAGTTTTTGATACCATCAATCATGTTATCTTTCTAGAACATCTGTGGCATTTGGGAATCAGAGGCACTGTGTTGCAGTGAGTCCAGTCATACCTCTCAGGAAGGTTCCAGATGGCTGTGCTTGGGAATAAAGGCTTCTCAAAAAAAAGAAGAAGAGAGGAGCTGCTATATGGCATCTCACAGGGCCCCATTCTATCCCTATGTTTTTAAATATTTACATGAAACCAGTGGGAGAGATCATCCATAGGTATGCGGCAGACTGTTATCAATATGCTGATGATGCCCAAATATATTTCTCCATGCTTTCAAGACAACCTCAGCCCTCAGCTAAGGATAGCATGTCTCCTCTGAATTAATGCCTAGAGGAGGTAATGGGTTGGATGAGGAAAATCCAGAAGAAACAGAGGTGCCTACCATCAAGGGTCCTAATCTGTGGGTGGAGTTGTGTCAACCACTCCTGGATGGGGTTGTACTCTTCCTGAAAGACTTGCGCTCCTAGATTTGTCCTTCCAAATGTCAGCCCAGGTAATGTGATGGTCAAGAGCGCTTACTACCAGCTTTGGCTGATACAACAGCTTCACCCCTTCTTAGACTTAGAGGACCTAAAGATGGCAGTGCACACACTAGTAACTTCAAGGTTGGACTTCTGCAATGCGCTTTACATTGGGCTACCTTATACCAAGTTCAGAAATTCCAGTTAGTTCAAAATATGGCAGCCAGATTGGTTACAGGAACATCCAGGAGTGAGCATATTACACCTGTACTAAAGTCACTTCACTGGCTGCAAATTAGTTTCTGGACAAAATACAAAGTGTTAGTATTTTAACATATTTTAACGTTAATACCTTTAACGCCCTACATGGTTTGGGCCCAGTTTACCTACAGGGTCACATTCTCCCTTACAATCTGTCCCAAACACTTAGATCTTCTGAGGAGCATCTACTCTATCTAGCCAAAAGCCAACTGGTGACATTCACTCAGAGGACCTTTTCATTGGCCACCCCAGGAAGACTGTGGAACGATCTGCCATAAGAGATCCGACAGCTAAATTAGCTGTTGAAATTAAAAACCTGTCTAAAGACTTATCTCATTCGGTAGGCCTACCCAGCCATTTTTAATGAATTTTAAACTTATGTCCAGTGTTTTAATCTTTGTTCTGTGTATTTTAATATATGTTTTTTAGAAATACACTTTGATAAATATCTTTTATAGAAATACATTTCAATATGTGCATTTATAGAATCTTTACAATGGTTATATGTTTTAATTATATCGGAACCCACATCGAGCCACAAGGAAAGGCAGGTAAGTAATAAAATCATCATCATCTTCATCTGTAAACATGAACATTGAATAGGTACAAATGAGTACGTCTATCTTATGCATTCATAACTACACAATAAAATGCCCACCTTTGTATTTATAAATTGGCCATTTATCAAGAAGTCTAAGGAGGTTCATCTATGGTGCCCACATAATATTCAATTTTGACACAACTTGGATGCAAAGTATTCAGCTGAGATTATCTTGTTCTTGCCCTGCTAAAAGCGACTATCAAGAATCAGGTGAAGCCAACATCAAACCCTGTATCCAGTTGGTAATTCCAACCAGAGGAAAACTCAATGAGTCACTGCAAATCTGGTCATTCAACATTTACACAAATTCCATTGATCCAATGAATCTAATCTTGTTAGGACTAGCAATTGGACTCAAGCCAGAATACCTCAATTATAGAGCTTGCCTCCCAGCCCATAAAATCAATATGCATATAAGTGCAGCCTGTGTTTAAAAAATCTACTGTATTTTTATCCTGTTGGAAGAACATCTGGAAAGCACAAAGCAAAGTATTCATTCAGTGACAAGAATGACATAATCACTTGGAAAACAAAAGGAAAATAGGACAAGAGGCTAAATAATTTTTATTAATTTTAACAATGATGATCAGTGTCAAAAAATTTATCATGCAAGTACATCGTGGGGGTTACGTTCCAGGACTACCAAGTGAAAATCCGCAACGTAGAGACAATATACACACACAAACACACACAAGCCGTGCCCTGCCATGCGTAGCTGTGGCTTATAGTAAGAATGTTCGAAGTAGAGGTAGCTATCTGGACGTGTGACGGCGTGGTGAGCACCACCTACATTTAAGACTTTGAGTTTTAAGGTTCGCACTGATGGAATGTAACAGTTTTCTTGGTTTGCAAGGGGTTCTGCTTTGTTTTAATGTGTTTGAAGCTTTCTTGAGGTTTGGCTGCATTCATTGGTCTTTGGCACTTGCCAATCATCGTTTACAGAACCCAATCAAGCTCGCTTCACCCCTTTCCCTGGGGATTTGGAGAAGGATGCTATTTTTTCTTTTAGTAGACCACCAGAGCTTCTACAGAGTGGATGTGTTGGAAGGTTTGCTAGCCAGGCCTAGGTCAAGCTATCTTCCAGTACTACTTCTTCACATCTTGGGATTCATATAGTATACCCAACATATTGGAAGGTTGGATGACGCTGAGGAATCCCGAGCACCTTCAAAACAGTCAGTTGGAAGCCAAGATGAAGGTTTCCTGCCTTCATATAGGCCATCTGACTGGGACTTCGAACATCCTTGCCTCGAGGTCTGAGAGAGAGATTTTGGAGAGCCAACCGGCTGAGGCTTGCAGGACCACATCTGCACAAAAAACTGTAAAGTAAAGCTTTTCTACTTTGTTTTGGGGAACAAGAGTGCTTACAACACATGTATTTAAAAATAAACCTTTGAGTTAAGCAGAGTGTCCCGTTTGGTCCTTGGGAGCCCCAAAGCGTCTAAAGCACTGATTCTCAAAGTGGGTGGTACCACTCCCTGGTGGGTGGTGAGGTGATCCAAGGGGGCGGTGGGAGGCTCAGGGAAATTTGGGGGGCCATGAACCCCTTTAAAGGGGCGGTGAACAATTGGCTATTTAGGAGGGGTTGCGTGGCCCTCTTCTTTGGCCTGCCCCCTTTGCTTTGACCTGCATATTAGATACTTGGAATAGAATTCCTAAGAGTAGCAAAATTAGTTATGAAGTAGCAACGGAAATATGGTTGGGGGTCACCACAACATGAGGAACCTTATTTAGGGGTCATGGCATTGGAAAGGCTGAGAACCACTGCATTAATACATATATATTTCTGTTTAATTGCTATTAATTTTTTAAAAAATTTATAGGGGGGCGGTGAGTAATTTTTTTTCTGGAAAGGGGGCGGTAGGTCAAAAAAGTTTGGAAACCATTGCACTAAAGGAAGGCAAGAAGCAATCCCCTGGGAAGAGAAAGATCACGTCCTTGCCCTTTACAAAGCCATAGAGCCTGGGCGCGATGGCACAGGGCTATTATGAAAGAGAGGTACCTACCTATTCCTTCCCCCCCTTTTGGTACCCCTTCCCCATTTCTCTCCTTTCTTCCTTTTCTACCCCTTTCATTCCTTCTTTCGCTCTATGGTTTCATCCTTCCTTTTTTCTTTTCTTCCTTCCCTCCCCCTTTCTCTACTTCCTTTGTCTCCTTTATTCCCTCCCTGTTTCCTTCCTTCTTTCACTTTTTATTTCCTTTTCTCTCTTCCTTCCTTCCTTCCTTCCTTCCTTCCTTCCTTCCTTCCTTCCTTCTTTACCTCTTTCTTATCTTTCCTACCCTTTTTCTTTACTTTCTATTTTGTCTTCTCCCTTCCTTCAGTACCTCTTTCCTTCCTTCCTTTTCTTCTTCCTTCCCTCTTTCCTTCCCTCCTTCCTTCTTTCCATCCCTCCTCTCTTTTTCCTTCCCCCTTTCCCTCCCGCGTTCCTTTTCTTTTCCCCTCCCTCCCTCCTTCTCTCCTTCCTTCCTTCTCTCCAATACCATGGTACCCTTCTAACTCTATTCTACACACACACACACACACACAACAATAATATATTTAATATAATATATATGTATTATATAGTAATATATATAACAATATATAAAGTATTATAATTACCGACCAGTGATCCAACATCCATCCATATGTGTATGTGTTTACACTGGCATATAATCCAGTCCTAAGTGGATAATTTGGATTTTACATGGCAGTGTGGAAGGGGTGACTTTGGGGGCACCCACACTGCAGATTTAATAAAGGAGGATGAAGCTGGTGAGGGAAGGAAGGAGTGATGGAGAAAAGGGAAGAAGGGGAGGAAGGAGGGAAAGGAAGGAGAGGAGGGAGGGAAAGAAGTAAAGGAAGGAGAAGAAAGGGAAGTAGAGAAAGGGAGGAAAAGAAGGAGGGAGGGAGGCAAGGAGGGGGTTGGTCTGGATGGCCTACTGGTTGGCCATCTGTTGTTAGGGCTTTGATGGTGTCTTCCTTTACAGCCAAATAAGGTTGGGCTGGATGGTCTTTGGGGCTCCTTTCCAAGCAATGTCAATTTCATGTGTCCGGTTGGACTGCAACCCCTACTACCCCCATCATGGCACCTTCCCCCTTCCCTTGTGCTGTGGGAATGTTTGTGTGGGAGACAGAGAGTCAGTGTGTGTGCAGAGAGTATGGCCTCCCTCCCTCTCCCCCCACCCCCTCCTCAGCAGCTTCTGCCCTTTGATCCCTTGCCTTAGTGTTAGGGACCGAGAGACATGCAGGGAGCAGCAGCCTTTGCCACCCTCCTTAGCTACAGTCCTCCTCCAGTCTCTCTGAGCAAACTACAAGCCTCAGGATGCTTTGTGATGTTGCCATGACAGTCAAAACTGAGTCATAGTGTTTTAGCGATGTAATGTAATGGTTCTCAAGGTGTGCTCCAGAGAGCCCTTAGGGCTCTGTGAAGCATACCGAGGGGCCCCATGGTCCCTCCTCCTTTCTCCCTCCTTCTCTTCCTTCTGCCTCCAAGCTTTTCCTCCTCTTTCCTGCTCCTCCCCCTTCCTGCCTTCCTTGGCTTCAAAAGCCTTATTTATCCCTTGCCCCCCTGGCTGCCTG
Organism: Anolis apletophallus; assembly: GCA_030556195.1. Classification (NCBI taxonomy): domain Eukaryota; kingdom Metazoa; phylum Chordata; class Lepidosauria; order Squamata; family Anolidae; genus Anolis; species Anolis apletophallus. The sequence goes on along the minus strand of JARBWK010000001.1, from coordinate 153,142,703 downwards.
AAATATATACAGAAAGATTTTCAGATTTCAATATTAATGTCAAAAATAGATAGTATGATTTTACATAGGATTTCTGCTACATTAGAACAATAAAGGCAAATATCACTTAAGTAAAATAAATATTAAATATCCCAAAATAATAAAATAAGGTGTAAACACTAAACTAATCTGGGAATCTGCTATTGCAACACATTTTTCCTTGCCTCCTTTACTGCCAAAGTTTTTTTTCCTCGCTTCCCTCACTCTCAAAAACTCCCTCACTGTCCAGATCACCTTGCTTGCTTCCAAAACCCTATTTTCCTCCCACCGCTCAGTGTTTTGATTGTGCTTATACTGCATGGCAGAAGGGAGTTCAACCGGATGGCCCAAAGGGTTACTACTACTACTACTACTACTACTACTACTACTACTACTAAACTTTATTTATTGTGTAGCTGATGCTTGTGTCAGCTCCACAGGCTGCCGGTCCATCTCTGAGCCCAATTCAAAGTGCTGGTTTTGACCTATAAAGCTCTAAACGCTTCTGGCCCAGCTTACTTGTCCGAATGCATGCACCCCTACATCCCACCTCAAAATCTAAGATCATCTGGGGAGGCCCTGCTCTCATTTCTGTCAACAGCTCAATTGGTGGAGATGAAGGACAGGGCCTTCTCGGCGGTGGCTCCGCGCCTATGGAATACACTTCCAACTGAATTAAGATCGGCACCCTCCCTCCTGGCTTTCCGAAAGAAATTAAAGGCATGGTTCTGGTGCCAGGCTTTTGGGCAATAGATATAAGCAGCACTTTAAATATAATATAATATAAAAACTTTTCTTGGGGCTCCATGAGAAACATTTGCTTCAAAAATGGGCTCTGCAGCTGAAAACAAATGAGAAATCCTAATGTAATGTGAAAGGAACATTAATAAGAACAAGCACTGTGCATTTTTCTCTGTTCCTCCATCCAAAGCATATTAAATATAAATGGGGGTGGGGAGTCTTATTTCCAGCAACTAATCAGGTAGCAAAAGGGGGGGGGGGAATAATCCTAGAATGGCCTCCAAAGTGGCCAGCCAAAGACTATTATGGAGAATTTGAACAACAGAATGGCCAAAGTGAAATGCAATTTTCAGTACTCCCTTTAGCCTTGTTGCTGTGTTTTCTAGAGTTACCATTATGTACCATGGCACTAATTAGTGGCATCTGATTGACTTCCCCACAACTTGGCACTCATGATGGCTCTCCAACTCCAACCTGTAATTTTCTGGAGTTGGCTTGTGCTCTTGGTGAACCTTGATTTGTGAAAAGACAATGTTCTTCTTTGTTTGGAATTGCTCCATCTTCGAATTTCAGGATACACACCTAATGATAGGTTAAAAGAACTGGCTATAGCTCCTTGTATCATTATCATTTCACATTCATGATTGCTTTGTCTGTTTGTTCTATTTTGCCTAAGGCATAACACACAGTGGCATCGGGCACCTCCCCAGTGGATCAATGCATCAACCTTAAGTCTGTACGTAAAAGGAGTTACGAAAGGTGATGAACTTATTTTGAGAATGAAGTTGAGCGCCTTGGAGAGTTCTGTTACATTATGGAATAAAACCCAGAATTGATTCAATTTTCCACTTACACACACACACACACACACACACACACACACTTTTTAAGGCAGTAGTATCAATCAGATTCCTCACTCTGAGGCAGGTAAGGAGGTGTCAGGCCCTGAGAGCTGGGAACCTTCCTTCTGGTAGACATGTGAGCAAGATTCAGTCAAATGGGAGTATAATTCTATGAAGGGAAATGCTATGTCCCCTCCAGCATTTCACAGACAACAACTATGACATATGGCCAAGTGACATCAGATGATGCTCTAGATCAATGGTTCTCAAATTGTGCTCCGAGGAGCCCTTGGAGCTCTGCAAAGCCTACCAAAGGGTTTTGTATTTTCCTCCTCCTCTCTCCTCCTCCCCTTTTCTCAGCTCTCCCCGTTCCTGCTTATCTCCCCCTCTAAACCCCCTTACTACCAAAAGCTCCCCCCTTTCCACCAAAAGCTTATTTCTCTCCCACTGTTCAGGGAGTGCTTTGATTGTGTTTTTCCTGCATGGCAAGGAGGTTGGACTGGTTGGCCCCAGGGGTTTATGCTGCTGCTGCTGCTGCTACTACTACTGCTACTACTACTACCGGTACAAGGGCTAGGTGGCCATCTGTCAGGGTGCTTTGATTGTGCTTTTCTAGCATAGCAGAAGGGGGTTGTACTGGATACCCTCTGGGGTCTTCCCCTGAAATACTGTTAAATTTATGTTGGTTACAATTTTTCTTCATTTTAAATATTGTTCTTTTTTTCTATTTTTTTTAAATACTGTGTGAATTAGTTCACACAAACACTCTCCATCCATCTATCACTGACCCAGCCCATGCCATACACACACACACACACACACACACACACACACTCCACATTTCTTGGGCTTCATGAGAAGGTTTTGCTTCAGAAAAGTCTCCACAGCTGAAAAGGTTTGAGAACTCCTACTCTAGATGGTAAACTTTATTTTTGAGAAAGAACACAAAAGCTAAGATAAACTGATTTGTTTTTCTCTGACCATATTAAGAAGGCAAGGCTGGATGCCCTCTGGGGTAGTAACTCAGCTAGGAGGATGGGGAATGAGGGGGCAGACCTCATTCCCCACCCTCCTGGCTGAGTTACTTCTGCATTTCGAACTCGGTTTGAAGCCACCGACATAAGAAAATGAGAAAGGAGGAAAGGGGGAAGAGGATGAAGAAACTGGGATTTTTTTAAATTGGGAAAATGGGGGAAAGTAGATTAATTAGGATGATACTTACCAAATTGGCATGGTTCATGGGTAGGATTAGTAATCTATCCTTCCCTCACCCCACCCCATGTGCCAATCTCAAAAAGAACAAGATGCCTCTAAACTGATTATTTATTTATTGAAATATGAAGGATACACATACACAATCATAAGCTGATAATTTAGCAATTAGTATAAAACTTTGGAAGTGCTTAGAAAGGGGTTGTTAACCTGTCTCGTCCAGAAAACGATCTTGAGGAATGTCCCCGATGAAGTCTGCTTGGAATAAACCTGTACCATCAAGCTATCTACTTTCTCAGTTGCCTACCTTCCCAGAGTGTCGGCTGCAGAAATGCAGGGCTGATATTATTAAAGGCCTTGCCAAGGGACCAAGATTTAGGTCACACTTATCTGAGTTCCCACATTCAACCTTGGCAGATGCCCAGTTCCTCCTTGCAGAGGCCTTCATGGGGAATATCTTTCTCTCAGCAGGGAGGACCAAAATGATGACTAATGTGCCCTCACAGGGCAGCCTGAAGGTATGATGCCTTGGCTGAATTACCAACTCATGAAGTTAAGACACCCTGACATCTGAACAAGGCTTGGCAGTGAGCCCTTTCACAAAATCAGCATAAGCCTCCGGTTAAATCATATATGCACCATGCAAGCAGTATCAAAGTATATGTAATTATATGCATAAACAAGCAGAGGACACTCCCTCTCTGTTCCAATATCACAACCCTTATGGTTAAACACACATATACATATCCAGTAGTTTGTCCAGTAGTTCCTGTGATTGCTGTAATTTTTAACAGTTATTTGTTTGTCTATTTCCATTAATCTTATTAACTGTTTAAAAATGTTCAGAATGCTACAAGTCTCTGACCTGTAGTACAAACACACATTTTCCACATTGTGAGACTGGGTGAGGTTCCTTTGCCACTGTTTTGTGAGGTCACATCCTTACAACTATGAAGTAGCTAAAAAGATGGCATTAAAAGCATAATAGTGCTGGAAAATTCAGGAACAAAAAACAAGTCTTTCAAGTTCAACTTTTTCCCCATTCCCTAGCTCAACATTTGACATATGTAGGATAGATGTAATTATTCATTATTTAACTAATTATTCAGATACTTTGAACTTTTTATCAATGTGTGTGCATGTATGCATGTGTGTGTGTGTGTGTGTGAGAGAGATATTCTGATCTAGTTATCAGGCACATTGAAGGTTGGCTAACATTTCTTTTCTTTCTTTTTTATTGACTTCATCGAATACCTACTGAGCCATCCAAAGTAATCTCTGGTTCAAACTAGGCAAGTTAGATTTTTTTAAAATGGTTCTAAACTGTGTTCAAAAGTAAGGGGCACTGGTGATTTGTTTCTAAAGTCATTTCCAAATTTTGGGGAAATTTTATTTTGAAACGACGAGACTTCCGAATCTTCATAAGTACCTCATTAATGGCGGTCGCACTAGTGCATTAAGGAAAATATTACTGTCAGTGGGGGAAATTGAGGGGCTTCTCTCTTCCTCATATTTTGAGCTATCCTGTTGAAACTTGCTACAGTAATAGAACACATTTACCACTGTTATCTCACCAAATTTCAGAATGTTTAACTTACCCATCAATTTTCTGGTGAATTTTCAGTTTTTAGATTAAAAATAAAATAAAATAAAGAAAATCTGTTCCTGCCTATTTTGCTTTGTTGAGTCTCCAAACATTTAACACAGTTTCTGCCACAAAAACAAAGTTTATTGAGTAGAACAACTACTTTCAAAGTAATGACCATGCACTGAAACAGAAAATAACACTTTAAAACCAGGAACATATTTTATTTATTATTAAAAAGTGCTAAACATCCGAACTAGATCTGAATCAAGGGTATTTTCACATCAAACGCACAAGTCTAGTTCAAACCCATGTCTCGAATTCACATAAGGACAGATGCATGTATCAATTATGCTGCTCATATAGGGCCCAAATGTCACAATTGCTCAATAGACATATATTGCTGATAGAGGCAGGGTTCTACAAAAAGCATGTGTGACTGGTCTTTGGAAGTTGGGCATCGTGGTGTGTATCCTAACAGTCTGCATCATGCATTGTGGTTGTGTAACATGCATTCTGAATTTTGCAATGGCACTCCATGTTGCTATTTTGTATGGTTGTCACATAGTGTTGCTATGGCGTGTGTCCACATGTAGATATTTATGTTGGATTCCTAAATATGTCTAGATATGTAGTTTCATTCTCTGGCCTCAACTGTTCCTCCTCCTATTTATTAAAACAAGGTATATTTTCTAAATTATAAAAATGATGATTGAAAAAGATTACCAAGATTGGCTTGATTGTGGTTTTTTTCATGGAAAGACAAGAGAAATCAGAAAGGGACAGAGATAGATAGATGCCTCCATGAAGTTCACAGACAATGTTTATCTGTTCCAAAACTAATTTAGTTTGGAGTATTTGCCACAAGGTAGCCCTGGCTTGAGGTATGTGACTAAGGACTTGAGGCAGGCCCTCTTGCCAAGCTGATCCTTGAGCAGGCAGCAGTGTGGACCATGATCAAAGCATATACAATTATGTAATGTGCTGCTGCTGTTCTGTTTAATTTTGTTAATGATGATTTCGTCTGGAAATAAGGAGATTAGGTGATTATTTGCCTTAGGTACCAAAGTAATTTGAACAGCCTAAGCATTTTTCCTTTTGGGGTGCATGTGTGTGCATTTATTTGTGTGTGTTTGGGAATGTCCATTAGCTATTTTGCTTCGGGTGGCAAAGGTCTTATCCTTTCATTGCTCAGTTGTTTTTATCAGACTAAGAGCCAAATATATTCATCTTGAGTGTAATCTGCAAAAAAGTTGCCAAATTACGTTCCCAATTATACTTTCCAAGAAGAGCATTATATTTCTCTTCATCCATTTCCAGCTCTATTATTTACCCAAAGTCCTTCTGCATGTCATGGTAAGTAAACATTTCCACTCATCACTGGGGAGTTATTTGAAGTTTCTACTTAGTGGATTTCAATGCCTGAATGGAGATTCAAAATATGGCCTCCAGTTGTTCCTTAGTCTGGTGCTGAAACTACAATACCATGCTGGCTGCCTTTTCTTAGCTTAAAAAAACTTTCCTAGAAATCTGAAGACAAATGGTGGAAGTAGATGGAGGAGAGAGGAACTGGAACATTAAGAAAAAAACAGCTGAAAAGGGGCAACAAATTGGGACGGCCCCTGTCAAATCTGGGTGACTGAAGGCAGGCATGTAGCCGGGAGGGGGCTTCAGCCCCCAAAATTCTCAGGGTGGTCCGTGAAAAGGCCTTACTGGTACATTATTTAAACGGTTATGTTTATTCATATCATGATCTGATCACCATGCTCATTATATCCCACATTAATGGGGTTATTGGGATAACAATACAAAAGGTTTGCTAGGGTAGACCCTCCTCCACCCAGTCTCAGCCCCCGAACCAAACTCAGCCCCGAATCAAAATCCTGGCTACGGCCCTGACTGAAGGGTATATGGTTGACACACACCAACTGAATTCATGGCTAGAAAAAGCCACAGGAAATATCCAGCTGCTGCCCAGAATAGCAGATGTTATAGAATCATAGAGTTGGAAGAGACCCCAAGGCCATCATTCTAACTCCCTCCTTGTGGTGTTCCAGCCTAGCCAGCCCAGTGGTCAGAGTCAGGCACCGGGGCCCCCAGCTGATCAGGATCAGATCCCAGCTGATCAGGGGCAGTTTGAAGATGACGAATGGCCAGATGGGTATGGGTCTCCAAACGAGAGTTTACAATGGGATGATGAATGGCTAGAGAGATATAGGACTGCAGATGAGTTTACTGAGGATTCCATGGAAGAGGATTCTGCATCAGAGAAGCCCGGTTGTCTTGGTTCCCAAGAGAGAGTTTCTACTCCCTTCCCAGATGAGCCTTCTGGAGAAGAGGAGTTTCCTGCTTCTCACTCTGATAGTGGTGCAGCTGGGCCTGCTAACGAGCTGGTGTTTGATAGAAGGGCGAACATCAGAGATTCTAGGAAATCGTGGAATCTAAGGAAGAGGGTGAGATGGGCCCATCGAGACTAGCTTCCTTATTAGTCTGTGCTCCCGGGTTTCTAGTCAGACCTGAAGCCATGTTCAGCTTGATCAAGTCTCACGTTCAAGTCTCCAAGCTCACGCTGACCGCTGGAGAGGTTCGGATTCAAGTTCATGTTGACCGCCATTGCGGTTTGCCTCAAGTACCACGTTTGACCGCCGGAGTGGTTTGCCTTGCTTTGGAACTTTGCTTTCCTTGAGATTTAAGCTGCTTGGGCTTGTATCTACAGAACTCAATTGGACTATTTTGGATTGTTTTATTCTTACTTCCTTGGACTATTCTTTATCATTTATTCTAAATAAAAGAACATTTATTGCATCTGCCTGTGTTTTTGTGATCGAGGGGGGCTGTTCGAGTTCTGAGGTGCAACACTCCCATGCAAGAACACCCAATCAAAACACTTCAAATAAATGGCCATGTGTTTTGACATAATCCCTACATCTGCAGCTTGGAAACAACATCACCCAAGGAGACTTTCTGCTGTGCTTTCTGCAACCAGACTTGCCTATCTTGGATTGGCCTTCTTAGTCATCAACGTGCTTGTAGAAAGCGTGGGATGAGTCCTTCCTTAATCTTTGTTTGTGAAGAAAAGCCAAGAGAGAGATATTTAGCAGAAGAGAACCCTATAGATTAGCCATACAGTAGGAGTACCATTGAATGAATGGAATTTATCATCATATTCACTCACCATTCAGTGATAGACGCAATGGGTCAATGGAATTGTGGTGATGATTCCCTATCACATGATGTAGTCAAGAACTGACATCATCAATTTAAATGTGGTCGGACTTTGGTGCTAACATCTCCAATTCTAAACAGCTCCAATTCTACTCAGCTATTGATGAACACACCATCCAGCAAGTGGAGATCACCATTTTGGAAAATCGCTGTGTAACCATTTGCCACCTAGCCCGAAATGTCAAGATTAGTGTGGGGTCCATTAAAAAAAATAATCCAAGACCATATTCATATGCATAAGGTATCTGCTCGCTGGGTCCCCTGGCTACTCACACCTATCCAGAAGCAGGAATGAGTTGAATGCTCTCAGACTCTATTGACAATGATATGCCATGGAAACCAGGAGGACTTTTTTTTAACAGACTGATCACACAGGATGAAAGCTAGGTCCATCATTATGATCCTGAGACTAAAGTTCAGTCGATGCAATGGAAGCATCATGACTCATCACCTCCAAAGAAGGCACGTGCCCAACTCTCAGCACTGCAAGGTCATGCTCGCAGTATTTTGGGACCAGCACACATTGATGGTTTCCTTAGCAAAGGGTACCATGATCACTGGGGCATACTATACTTCACTGCTGCGGAAATTGCGGGAGGCCTTCAAAACCAAGAGATGTGGCATGCTCACCAAAGGTGTCCACCTTCGACAGGGCAATGCACCAGTTCACAACTCACATGCTGCCCAAATGGAAGCATGCTCATGTGGCTTTGAAATTCTACTGCATCCTCCTTATTCACCTGACCTCGCACCATTGGACTTCTACCTCTTTCCAACAATCAAGTTATTTTGAAGGGCAAGCATTTTTAAGATGACAAGACTCTGATTTCCAAAGTCACAAAGTGGCTTTTGGAGCAACCTGTTGACTTATTTTATTATTTATTTATTTACTTTGCTTCTAGACCGCCTCTCTCAGCCCGAAGGCGACTCGAGGCAGTATACAAATGGCAAGAATTGCCCAAGACAAACATATCAACAATTATCAATACAATTCCATCATATACAAATTAGCACTTAATGTTAAAAACACAATATCAGCGTCTCGGAATTAATTCAGCATACAATTGCATCATCATCGTTCCGTAGGTCTCAATTTGGTAATCATACTACATCTGCAAATACCCGGTCAAATAGCCAGGTCTTGATCTTCTTGCGAAATGTCAAGGGGGAGGGGGCTGATCTGATGTCATAAGGAAGGTCGTTCCAAAGCCGAGGAGCCACCACTGAAAAGGCCCTGTCTCTCGTCCCCACCAATTGTGCCTGCAAAGCAGGTGGGATCGAGAGCAGGGCCTCTCCGGATGATCTTAAGCATCTTGAAGGTTCATAGGGGGAGATGCGTTTGGACATGTAAGTTGGACCAGAACCGTTAAGTGCTTTAAAGGCTAAAGCCAGCACTTTGAATTGTGCTCGGTAGCAAACTAGTTGCCAGTGGAGCTGGCGCAACAGAGGTGTTGTGCGCTCCCTGAGTGCCGCTCCTGTTATCAATCTGGCTGCTGTCCGTTGGACTTCTCCAAGTGAGGTGTTTAAAGTTGCTTAAAAAGATGGGAGAAGCATGTATCCCTTGGTGGCACCTATTTAGAGAAGGAATAATAATTGTGCCAAGTTTCATTGCTTTCAGTCCACAGGAAGGGGGTCAGGGGAAATCTTTAATGAATGCCCCTTGTATGGTAAAAACTTTAAAAATATATACTGAGGTAAATAGTAGAAAGAGATTAGTTAACAAACTCTTAAGGCCTGGGGTATGATCAGGACAATTGTGCAAGCCCCCAAGCCTTTTAAAAATTGTTTTCTTGCCAGAGAGTATCAGTCAGACGTACTCTACTCATTAAAATAGAGTATGGGAATCTCATTGCATTTCAAAGAATGATTTTGTACAAGTGCTGTCAGAGGCACCAGCCTTCTAGCAATATTCCCTTCTGAGATAAAGTAGCATAGCTGTTTCATCTTAATGAAAATCTAATTATGAGTGTAAAGAAGAGAGAAAGAAAAGGCATCAAAATGATGGCAATCTGCTGTTCGTAGAGTTACTGGCTCACAAAAATAATGACACAGATCAAGAAATCCAAGGATGTTGGGGTCCTTGTGAGGCATTTATGTAGGGACTGAAGCTCCAAGTTATTCAAGAAATTGTCCTTTTTTACAATTTAGGTAAGGGAGCATTTAGGACCTCCTTGTGAAAGCAGTTCCCATTTGCCTGGAGGGCAAAGGCAGTACAAAGCTGCTCCATGACCTGAAAGGCATCTGCAAGAGCCACCAGCATGTTCACGAATTGCCCAAAATTGTCAGGAAAAATGGGGATTTCTGGGATGTTTGAGGACATGCAGGGGTATACCACAGACTTCAGCAGCAAGCCACATGTGTCTGAACTTGCTGTTTATACCTTGCATGCCACAATTCTGTGGCTAACTTTAATGTGCACAGGAGCCAGGGAGGCAGTACTAATAGCCTGGGCACTTGGTGCACATTCGTCTTGCTTCCTTCTGACAATGTGACAACCATTGCAGGACCAGGAACGCTACATTCAAAGCATGAAGGAAGTACCCACCCAGGCATTTCCATTGAAGCTTCTGACTTGGGGCAATTTCTCGATTTTGGGTATTTGTGGAAAGAGGAGAATGTCTAGGGAACAAATCTCTTCAGATACCATGGGCCTGTTATGATTATACTAGATTAATTCATATCCTTAGCTACAGATTATTACATTTTAGATTTCTTATTGCTCAAAAAGACCTCCATTGTCTTATAATTCAAACCTTTAGTTTGGCAATTTGGGTTAACCAGCAAACGTAACACTCTTTCCATCCATTGTTGGTACTTTAATCCTTTTCCAGATTTGAGCAAACAATATGTTTGTTGCTATTATCTGCTATTATCATATATCAAAGAAGTAAGTAATCCATATTCATTATGGAAGCTCTGGTTCACAATGCCCAGCAAAACCATTCCTGGCAACATTACAAAAATCTACTTTTTACATTTTTGGATTAAGATATAAATCTTAATAATGCTTTGCCTTCCTACAAGCTCTCCATATTGTGACATTCCCAAAACTGATTTGAAATATTCTTAGATGCTTCTGACAGTTTACTGTATTTGGAATTAGATCCAATGAATACATCATCTTGTACTGTATATATTTCCTTTTAAATAATTGTACAAAGTACATTTTATAATTTTGGACCACATGTTCCCCATATATCCATTGAACCATGGCACCCACAACTTAACCATGACCGTCACATTCCCACAGTCTCTTGTCTATAAGGGTTCTTTTAACCATACAAAACAACAGTATTAGAATTTCCCAGACTACCCCTTTCTTTAACATCAAACAATGTTTTCAATTTTATTCCGAGAGTCTTTGCCTGCCAGACAATTCTGAAAGTTTCCTTTAGTGTTAATTGCTTTTAACTGTTTAAGTTTTATTGTCAGTACTGGTTTGTACTGGCATTGCATTTTTGCCAGAATTGTAAGCCCCTTGAGTTCCTTTGGGTGAAAAAGGTGAGGTAGAAATGAAGTAAGTAAGTAAATAAATACATAAATACATAAATAAAGCATGAGGAGGGGAGGACAACCTGGTCTTGATCCCTTTTGTATCGCAATACTCTTACACTGCCTCTCTGGGAACGAAATATATCATGTGATTTTAATGTTTTATTGGGTGTTTTCATTCTTATATTTCACGTCTGGCTCCTTACCTCTCCCGCTGCGACCTAGCCACGGTGATCCAAGCCACGGTCATCTCAAGGCTCGAATACTGTAATGCGCTTTACATTGGCCTACCCTTGTCGGTGATCCGGAAACTTAAGCTGGTGCAGAACGCTGCAGCCCGCCTGCTCTCAGGAGCCTTAAGATCTGACCACGTGACTCCACTCTTGCGCGAGCTGCACTGGCTTCCAATTAAATTCCGGGTCATCTTCAAGGTGTTAGTTCTAACTTTTAAGGTCTTGTACGGTTTGGGGCCAGTGTACCTGAGGGAGCGACTTACCCCTTATGTGCCTGGGAGATCACTGCGTTCCGAGGGGCTCAACTTGTTGGAGGTGCCCAGCATCGGAGTCTGCGGACTGGCCACCACACGGCGGAGAGCATTCTCTGCAGCCGCTCCAATTTTGTGGAACGGCCTCCCCGAGGAGATCCGGGCTATTCGGGCCCTCCTGCCGTTCCATAGAGCAATAAAAACTTGGCTCTTTAGAATGGCATTTGGCCCTTAGCCAATTGGCCTATATACTGTTGTCCATGGTTCCGCCTGACATGCCACTATTTAATTTTGGCCTGCCACATGTTTATTGGGGGGCTTTAATTTGTTTTAATGCGTTTTAATGTATTTTTAACTGTATTTTAATGTACCTTCTATGTCTGCTTCACTTTCTGTAAACCGCTCTGGGCTCCAGAGAGAGCGGTATAGCAAGTCGAATTTAATAAAAAATAAAAAAATAAAATGTTTTCAATGTCTTTTTTTCATATCTTATAGTGAATTGCCCTACTGATTTTATGCTTAGTTATATGGTGCCGACAGGGCGCTCTAGCGTGAGATGGTCCATGAGGTCACGAAGAGTCGGAAGCAACTAAGCGAATGAACAACAAAATATGGTGTTGATTTGTGATTTGGTTTACGTATGTAAGGTATTTAATTTTGCCATTATTTCTATGTAATGAGTCCCCCAAGGGGTGGGACAAGCAGTATATAAATACTGTAAATAAATAAATAAACAAATAATATTTTTGCCCAAATAATATTGGAGTGTTGCGTGGTTTCTGGGCTGTATTGCTGTTTTCTAGCAACATTTTCTCCCAACTTTTCACCTGCATCCCTGGCTGACATTTTCAGAGGACCTGAAGACTCCAGCCACAGATGCAGGCTCAACATCAGGAGGAAATGCTGCAGGAACACAGCCATACAGCCTGAAAACCACACAACACTCTGATGATTTTGGTTGTGAAAGCCTTCGACTATACACCAAATAATATTTTCATTAAAGTCCATTCTCTTTAATACTAAAAATAAGTAATTCCATGGAATATTGTCAAATCTTTCTCTGCATTAAAAAAAATCAGATTAGCCTTTTTGTCATTATGTTATTTCAGTTACTCAATGATATTAAGAAGAGTTACATTGCTCCTGAGGGTTTTTTTTTACAGCAAAAATCCTCTCTTATCTCATGGATACACTGAGAAATATATTTCCTCAATCTGCTTGCCAAAATAGTACTAAATGCATTAAGTTTAATATTGTGATAGTTCTATAATTTGTTTTTCATGTGTCATGTTTAAGGTGTTTCTTAAAGAATATGGCCTCAATTCTCATCACTCACCATCTATAGTAATTGAAGTAGCTTATCTTCAGTTTTTTTGTAATACACTGTAGATAGTTTATCTGGGCCTGGAGCTTTTTCAGCTTTTATCTTTTAAATTGCTTTGACAAGCTCCAGATTTGTCCCAGGTCCTTTCAGACTTGGCTTCCCCCCAGATGTATTTTACAACATTGTAGTTATCTAAATAGACTTCCATATCTGAGTTTTTTTGTTTCTTCTCACATATAAAACTATGTATTATCCCTCAAAGGCCTTTAATATTTTTGAGGTTTCCGTTATACACTAAACTCACTTCCTGCTCTTTGTAATGGATTTTATTTTTTTCCTTTCTTAACTGATAAGAAAGGCCCAGGTTTATTTGGAAATTCAATATTCTTTTGTTTAAGATGTAGTGTTTTGGCATTAATTTCTTGTATGTTGACTCTTTATCAAAATATTCCTTGAGTTTTTGTTCCAGATCTTGTAGGTTATCCATCATTTTACTCTTTTGTGTTTCTATTTATTCTTTCCATCTGTCCTTTAATTGCATCCCAAACTACAAAATACAAGGATCTGTATCCTTATTTAATGTCAGTTTAAAGAATTTCCTCAATTCTTATTTAATGCACTGTAGTATTTCTATCTTCAGAAGTAGATATTAATTAAGTATCCATGTAAATTAAATTTGCTCCAGTTTCAGGAATAGGCAAAATTACCATCATTTTTGCTAAGTTGGATTTATTAGAAATGCAAACCATATATATTCTGGAAAAGAATGTATGCTGAATTGGGAAAAAAAGTATAATACCTAAAATTTAGATAAATTATCTTCAACTATTTATTAACACAAAGCTTCTCGGTAGTTCTTTATTGGAACATTTATCTTTCTAGGGATTAAGATTTCCATCTCAATAGCCCATGCAAATCTGAATTTGGAATTCTGATGTTTTTCTTAATAATTTTTTAAAAAAATATTTTTTTCATTATTTGGGTCATAAATGCCTAGTAAATGTATTATCTTGCCATTTGAATTAGTTCCCACAATTACATACCTACATTGTTATTCTGGAAATATTACTTTAGGTGACAACATTTGGTTTAAAAAGAAGACTTCTCAATTTCTTTTATTCTTGCTGGCAGACATAAATTCTAAAACCATACTTCTATTCTGCAAAAGCCTACCTGTCATTTTTTAGTATGGGTGTCTTGGAGAAAAATAATTTCATATTTGTGCAGGTTTTTTTTAGAAAGTATTTCCTCCCACTTCACCCCTTTCGGGGACAATTTTAATTCATTTACATTCCATCAGATTATTTTCATATTTTCACTATTTCCTCTTTACAATTCTCAATTTTTGGAGATCTCCTGGAGTCTCCTGTTTGAACCTTTTGAACAAATTTTTCACTTTTTCAAAAGAATTTACTATGTATCATTGCCTGCATAAGAGATTATCAAACTCTTTGAGATGTCGCAATGAAATGCTACGGTCTTTTGGGGTGGGAGCACATTGACAAAAAACGTGCATTCTCAAGATCTCATTTTCTTTTATTTTATTATATGTTAAAACTGTTGAATAAAGACGATTAAAAACATGTGCATTTGCTTTGCCCTATCAGCATTCTTTCTGGTATTTATTTAAATCTCATTATTTCATTCTCATTTATTTCAAATTGTTTAAATGTACTCTCAGTACATTTTTCAATATGAAGTAAAATTATCACAACTCTTGTAATTTTTTTCCTTCTATAGTTAAATAGAGTTTTGCTTCAATCTCCTTATCAAATCTTCCAGGAATGTTGCTTTGAAGATCTGCCAAAGCTTGCAAAGTTTCCTGTTTTAAATCAGCCATCTCCTCTAGCACAGCTCTGAGCCTAATTTGTGTTTCTTCTTATTTTAATGCAACCATCATTATTCTCCCTGAAATATTTCTGAATTCTATATTACTTATATACTTGTTATCAGAGATCTCCTATTTGTGTTTATGTACAGTTTTCTGCCAAGAGGAGTTCCACCAAATATTATCTGTTGGCACTGCACTCCTCTTGGCTGAAAACCTAATAATGAATGCAAGGGATTGGAATAAAAGAGCTCATCAAAGCATATTTTGCTCTTGCCATCTATTAAACCCATATAACTTTGCTTAATGAACAATTGCCTGAAGTGCAGAAGGTGCTATCTGGAAGGAAAATCTGTAAACTTGTAATCATCATTTCTGAGAAACTTCAAGTCAGGTAGCTTTTTAGGGAGCTGAAAAAAAGAACAGGGTTGGGGGAAGAGAACAGATAGAACATTATAGGCCTGAGATGTAATGCTGATTTTTAAAAAAAATTATTTTGCTAAAGTCAGCACACTTGCTTGTCTGTTCAGGGATTTCCCCAACTATAGGAAAAATGTAAGGACATTATCCCATGCGTGCACACACACAATTTTGAAATATTTTGAAAACAGTTGAAAAACAAAATTAAATTGCGACCATCACACAGCACAGGGAGACTTGCCCCTTCTGTCCATTATGCTCTGTTAGTAAAGTGTTTAGAAAGTGTTAAGAAACTAGAGGGGTGGGGAGAGAGAAGACAGGCAGAAATTGTCACCTGAGCTCAGGAATTACTATAAAATTAGAGGAAATGGCAAAAAAACACGCGAGATGGGATCTGTCAGATTTGCCCATATTGATTCCATTTGGTGACATGAAGGAAGGAGCGTTCCTATGGATGATGCCCTATGAAGCAGTGATGCCCTGGTAGTCTCTCAAAATCAAGCTGCCTGATCCTTGCCTTACAAGTTTTATTTTTTTATGTCTTTATTAGAAATGTCGCTACTTCAGGTGTTCTCTGATTTGCTTTCACTTGATTCTGGCCTTTTAAAATTGCGCTTTCTTGCCTTTTCCTTTCTCAATTTTGAAAATTAACTTTTTTATTAAAAGGGAGTGTCTGGGAACTGCACTCAGTCGTGTGATAAATCTGAAAATGGATAATTTTTGAACATAGAGCCAGAAACAATAATGTGCAATGAAAAATGAAAAACAATAAGATTTGCTTTCTTATGCAACAGAACATAACATAGCGGAAATGTGACAATTCACCCCTTCATAGAATGAAATCCTAAAACTGTATTATGGGTTCCCTCTCCATTGGTGCCCCCTTGTCGTGGGGGAGAGGCTTGCATACCCAAATGGAGTTGTGAGCTATGCTGGCGGTGGCATAATAGTCACTGGTAGGGCCTCCCATGCTAGACGGGTCACAACCGAAGGGTCTGACAAAGAGCATCAATGACCAGGATGGGCTCTCTAGCCTTTTAGCAACCATACTAAGAGAAGGAAACCTGGGCAGATGGTGCTCGTCTAATCCTGTAAGGTCAACCATCTAGAGAAGGAAACTCAAATCAAACCTATGAACTGAGGACCTCGCTGCCACTGTCTAAGCTTTGCTAGGCCCCGGCAGATGAACCTTTGGTTTAAGGCAGTGGTTCCCAAAGTGGATGCTACCACCCCCTGGTGGGTGGTGGGGCGATCTAGGGGGGGGGGCGCTGGAAGGCTCAGGAGAATTTGGGTGGCACTGAACCCCTGTAAGGAGGTGGTTGAGGTGGTGGCATGAGCCAGGTGACAGGCTACCATCCACCTCTGTGTGTTTCTCTCTCTCTCTCCTTCCCTCCTCCTGCTCCCTCCTCCTCCTCTCACCAAGCAAGGGATAATAATAATACCTTTGGGGTTCCCTTCCAACTGGTTGAGTCTTATAACAATAATAATAATGTCCTTCAACATATTTAGTGGAACATGGATTCAGTGCACTAAGCAATTTATTAACAAAAAAAGAAACTGATTGCAAAATAGTCAATTGTGATGATTTGAGATTACTGCTGACAAAAATAGAGCCGTGGATTACTAGATTGGTAGCAGCATACCAGGTTCATCCTTCTCATTAAGATGATTTCGAATTTTTCACTTTTTTTGTATTACATTTCTATTCTAAGTTTAATAGTTTCATAATTTCAAACTTCAATGTTTCTAATTTACAACTTTCTTTATTATATTTTATGAAAAAGGTAGAAATATTAATACATATATCTTTCTGTTTAATTGCTATTAAAATTAAGAAATTGAATTTCTAGGGGGGTGGTGAGCAAATTTTTTTCTGGAAAGGGGGCCAAAAAAGTTTGGGAACCACTGGTTTAAAGGGTGAGGCCAGTTCTGTGTACGCTGCACTCCACCAGAAAAATCCATTGCACAGGCTCAAAGGGCACATCCAACTTCTGAAAAAACCCTGTAACACACTTGTAGAAAGCGTGGGATGAGTCCTTGCTGAATATTCGTTTGCGAATAAAAGCCAAGAAGATTAGGGGTTCACTGATAATATTGGTACCCAAAACAAATTTAAAAAACACCTGCCTGTGGTGCATGAAAGACCTATTTGTTTCCATGTTTCCTAAATTCAGAAAAAAAACTTTTTGAAATTCAAATGGTAATTTGTGTTCTTATTCCCAAAGTAAGTCTTCCAAGCTTTACCTGACTGTAAGCATAGTTGAGCTGGTGTAGCAGAGAGTATCTTCTTGATGGCAGACTTCTGTTTATGTCCTTCAGGTCCCATCATTCTAAGGGCCCTTCTACACTGCCCTATATCCCAGGAACTGATCTCAGATTATCTGCTTTAAATTGGATTATATGAGTCTCCACTGCCAGATAAACTGGGATAAGAAGACAACCTGGGATCAGATCCTGGGGTATATGGGCAGTGTGGAAGGGGCCTAAGCTTTCAGGTAGTGATGGGAATCCTATAAATGTGCTTTCTATGTTCCTGATCCATAAATGCCCATGGCAGCATCCTCCAGACATTGAAACTACTGGAGGAGGAATGGGAAGTTTTGCAAAAGGAGGTACAGAATACTTCCTTCCACTATATCCACAGAATGATGTACTCACATATTATCCTAGATTATGCATGCGTATGTCACAAATAGAACTCTGGCTCTTCATTTCAGCCAAAAGGTTTATCAAGCAAATATTTATCCATCAAATGAAAAACAATCTCACTAAAGAGTTACCATCAAATTCAGTGCCAGTTGTTACAGTAGATCAGAAGTCACCATTTTAACTGGAAGTAAGCCTTAATCAAAATATTAGAATTTATTTTGGGGTAAACAGATTTGTCATTGTACATCTTGACTAGTAGCATAGTACTCAAATATTAACAGAAAAAACAACAATGTTCATCTATTACTGGACCATTCTATTCTTTGTTTAGCAACACAGACACATATGCTTTCCATATGATGTTGTTATTGTTGTTTTTCTTCTAAGTCATTTCTAACTTATGGTGACCATAAGACAAAGTTATAATGGGATTCACTTGGAAGAATTGGTTCAGACTATGGAACATCCAGCAATATTCAAACACTGTTTATTTCCTGTTTATATTCTGTCTCATCTCAGCATCTTAGACTTTCCCATCGATACCCTGACACTTCTCAGACTGAGAGAGTGTGACTCGTCCAAAGACACCCAGATGATTTCTGTGACTGAGCAGATATTTGAATATTGGTTTCCTAAGTCCAATATCCAAATCACTACACCACAAGGGCCCTTTGCTTTTTCTACACATCATTTAATTATGAAGTATTTTCATGAAGTACAAAGACAACTCATGATCTGATGCTGGTGTCCCTCTTCCTGAAATGGCCTGATGAGAAGACCCCTTGTAACTCCAAGCTGCCAGGATAGATGTGTTTCTCCTGACTTAGTAGCCTTTGAAGGTAGACTGGAGGGTGTTAACAGCATTCCTATGAGGAGAAAGACATTACAAGCAGGTATGTGGCAGAAATTGTATTAGGAAAGGGAAAATAGCAACCAGAATATATATATAAAGTAGCCGTGTACATATAAAAAGGACCATACATACGTTTAGTTGTTATCAAAATATATTGTGATTATACATACGACGTTCGGAGAACACCAATATAAACATTTAAAAAGCAGATGAAAATGTGCTTTGATTCCAGAGAAAGGCTGGCGATAATCCACTTTAGTCCCAAAGAGGGGCTGGCGATAGTCCGCTGTAGTCCCAGAGAGGGGCTAGCGATAGTCCGCTGTAGTCCCAGAGTCAATAGGTAGTGTAAAGATGGCAGAGTTCCAAGTAAAGTAACGTGTTCTGGGACACCAAAGTGCGGGCGGAATCCAAGCCGAAACCCAAGCCTTCAGGGAGACACGCGGCTTGGCCGTCGTCCCGTGGCGAATGGTAAATTGTAATCCAATAGGATAGATCCAAAATAGGAAGTAGTGCTGTAGGCAGGCATGTAGCCAGGGGGGGGGTTATCATGATCTGATCACCATGCTCATTGTATCCCACATTCATGGGGTTATTGGGATAACAATACAAAAGGTTTGCTAGGGTAGACCCACTTCCACCCAGTCTCAGCCTCCCCCCCGGAACCAAACTCAGCCCGCCCGAATCAAAATCCTGGCTACGGCCCTGGCTGTAGGGTGGGGTGGTGGGGTCTTCTGATGGGAAAGGTAAGATCCTTGTGTACATGCACTAAAATCTGGTGAGAGCAATATGCTCAACTGAGGAGTAATTCCTCCAGACGCAAGGGGGGAGAGGCAAAAAGAGTGTCTCCCTCTGTTGGATTAGCCTGGACCTGGAGCCGACGGCAGGCGTATACTCCATTTTCACAGCCACATAGTAAAATTGTTTCGGGTTATTCCTTTTTCAAGGCTCTTTATCCAATGCAAAGCGTCAAAGATTCAAATGGAGTGATGATACAGACATAACCCTCATCGTGTTGGACAAGGGTGCCCCAAAGGACCACCGCGCGTCTCCCTGAAGGCTTGGGTTTCGGCTTGGATTCCACCCGCATTTTGGCATTACTTTACTTGGAACTCTGCCATCTTTACGCTACCTATTGACTCTGGGACTACAGCGGACTATCGCTAGCCCCTCTCTGGGACTACAGCGGACTATCGCCAGCCCCTCTTTGGGACTAAAGTGGATTATCGCCAGCTTTCTCTGGAATCAAAGCGCATTTTCGTCTGCTTTTTACATGTTTATATTGGTGTTCTCCGAACGTCGTATGTATAATCACAATATATTTTTATACCAACTAAACGTATGTATGGTCCTTTTTATATGTACACGGCTACTTTATATATATTTTCTGGTTGCTATTTTCCCTTTCCTACACTGCTGTTGTTTGTACTTTTCAACCAGCCCGCTCGTCGTTTGACTTAGAAATTGTATTAGAAAACTGGAGGGCCAGATAAATTTAATTTGAATACTAGAGATAGGGCACATTCCTCTCTATTTCTTGAAAACATGTTACCTTAGGAGCAAGAGACTGGGTGGTCATAAAGAACCATCTTCCAAAAGAAGCGATGGCTGATGAGCTCAGTAAAAACAACCTGGCTGCTGCCAGTACAGCTTCTCCATCATTGTATCCTGCCTGAGGCATTGACCTCTTTTTGCCTAACTGTGGGGTAGCCCTGCACAGATCAAAGAAGGAACATTGAGCTTCTCAACCACCCTAAAACCTAGCTCCTGGGTTAGAAAATCTAGGCAACCTTTGATTACCTTGGGGGATGTTTCACTTGCTGCAGCTGACTACTGGATGAGTTGCTTTTGGGCAAATTTAATGTAAGGAACATTTTCTATGAATCTTTCAGTTTTTTATTCCTTCCCTTCCAGGCATTCCAGGCCACAACATGTCCCAACAACAGTATAAACACAATTTGAGAAACATAATTAAATAACACCGAATGCAAATGCATCATACAATAGCAGAAGCAGTAATAAAGTAGCACAATTTACGACAGACTAATGAACAACTATTCCAAATGGCCTTCGAAAATGTAATTGTTCTTAGAATTCCAGCAGTGAAAGGCACATCTGAGTTGTGGAGTTGAGGGACCCCACTGAAAAGTCCCTGCATTGCACAGCCAGCTGCCACATAGCACTTCAGGTAGAAGATGGATTTCAATGCCAAATTTCATAGAACAACAACAACAACACTTTTGTGTCTTGGTGTCCTGGGGTTATTTGTGTTTCTAATTCAGAAAATTGCATGACATAGACCACATCAGCGGTAGTTTCTTAGATAGGGTTATAATGTTTTTCTGTGGGTGTGCAGATGAAGACTAGCAGTTTTGTATATGAAAATTAGAGCTGATAGGGAGAAACTGGTGGCATATTTTTGAATCAGCAGGGCAAATATACCCAGAAATAGGTCTAACATTTGATGTACCATAATGTGTGTTGGCACTTCTGCTGTGAAAACAATTTATTAATATACTATATATACTCGAGTATAAGCTGAGTTTTTCAGCCCTTTTTAAGGCTGAAAAAACCCCCCTCATCTTATACTCGGGTGAGGGTCATGGCGGGAAGGCATGGAGCTGAAAGAAGGACTTCTTTCAGTCTCACACCATCCTGCCAGGACCCTCACCTCTCCGCACAGCAACCCCACTCTCCTTTCTCATAGTGCGGACCTTCCTCTCCTCCTCTCTCAGTCCCAGTCTTTCCCACTTTTCCATATTCATATACACACAGCATCCCACTTTTCCATATTCATATACACACAGCATTTTCCCAAAATAAACTATGGTGATTATTGGAAGGAAAAGTAAGCACATTTACATTGAAGAAGGTTAGAATAATGATTTAATCAGAGTTGGACAGTCTTATCCTAAATTACAGTTTTATGTAAGTATTAAAAAATAGTTAACCTACTAACGCCTCAATTAATGTAATTTTATTGGTATCTATTTTTATTTTGAAATTTACCAGTAGCTGCTGCTTTTCTCACCCTTGGCTTGTACTCAAGTTAATACGTTTTCCCAGGGATTTTTTTGTGGTAAAATTAGGTGCCTCGGCTTATATCCAGACCGGCTTATACTAGAGTATATACGGTAATTCATTTATTTATATTCCACTATGATCCCAAAATGGGAATCAAATTCACCCACCTTTTTCCTTAAAAATGCAAATTATCCTAAAATAAGCTATACAATTTAAAAAATAAACATCTTATTAATGGGCTATTTAGTTTGCAATGGAGAAATGCAGCACACCGTCTATTAACAAACACATAAGGGTGCACAGAGAGAGAGAGAGAGAGAGAGAGAGAGAGAGAGAGAGAGAGAGCAGCACCAGCTTTGCAAAATCTAGTGCTATGTTTGAGCAGAGCACAATGTAACATCACATCATATATCTTCTTCCTTTCCTGACACTGATTCTTTACCTATTGATTTTCCAGTGCAACTTTCAAGCAACAAAGGCATTTGTAACAATAAACCCTTTAAAGTGCTTCTATATTAATTATAGGCACAAATTCTTTTCCTTAAAGAGTGGGTGGAAGTGGGTGAAAGAGAGCGAGAGAGAAAGAAAGAGAGTCCTTGATGGATAATAGTGCTATGGTATAATAAAATATAACAAGGGAACTATATCGAGTGCTCTTAAAATGCATTCTTTCTGCAATTTAATCTTTGATATGTTCCAGAGGAAGCCTTGAACTTAACTGCGAAAATCTACTCATTTCACACTGAAATGTCTTTTCTGCCACCATCACTGTGTGTGCTATCCAAAATCAGATATTTACGTTTAAAAGTACATCCACATATTTTCACTGCATTTATGTAAGAATTTTCCATATGCTTTTTTTGTGTCAGTTCTGCTTTATACATCTTTCCCGGTAATAGGGGATTTCAGCTCCCATCAGTCAAGGGGTGGTAACTGTATGGCCCTATAAATGTTCTTTGACTCTAGTTCCCAGCCTCAGCACTGACTCCATTGACGAAGACTAATGGGAGCTGCAGTCCCACAACACCAGGGAATAGGGGTGTGAACAATTATGTTTCGCAATGCAGGATTCGGTGAAATTCAGTGATCGGGCAGCTGAAAACAGACCAGGTGAGGGGCAGCTGAAGGCTCTGCCAGAATAGACTACGTGGTGTCAGATCTTTTGGCTACTTTCATACATGCTCCTGATTGATAAAAGCAGCCATGCCGGGGGTGTGTGTGTGTGTGTGTATCTGTTCCCCACTAGCCTTGCCAGGGCTTTGCCAGAGACAAAAAATGGATCACGTGACTTTTTTTTTTGCAAAGGTGGTCTATATATATACCAGGGCACACTCCTCCATTTTTCTGTGGCATCCTGGCATTTGAGAGAGAGAGAGAGAGAGAGAGAGAGAGAGAGAGAGAGAGAGAGAGAGAGAGAGTGAGAGAGAGAGAGAGAGATTGTGTGCTAGCTAGCTCCATGTTCTATCTCGGTGCCTTCACTGCCTAGGATCACTTTTTGAGAATTCCAATCTTTTTTTATTGCGTTATATCATTAAATTTTCTTAATTCATATCTTCCTTATAGTCCTTTTTAATTTTACTAATTTTGCTAGGGAGGTGTGGGCGGGCGTGCATTTGGGGGGGAGGGCTGTGAGTTCTTAAAGGGCATTTTTGTGTGTGTTTGTTGTATTTTTTTCCTTTTTTTTGCTTCAACTTGGCTGAGTGTGGGATAGGTTTAAGGAAGGGAGGGATAGCCTGGCTCCCTTGAGTCCCCCCAGGGAGAATATTATTTCAATTTCAATCCCTTTGCAGCCCTATCTTCTGGCTTCCGTATCCTGTCCTGCACCAATGGCCTCCCTCCCAAATGTTCTGAAATTGGGGGAGGGGGGCTAACAGTTGTAAATGTGTCCTCCAAGTGTGGCCATTTTCACCCTGAGAGCCATAGAAATGACAGAATGGGGAGCCTCTCAATTTTCCTCATTGCTGTCAGTTGGCTGGACCTTCCCAGAATGTAAATGGAATTTCTGGCTGCCAGATCGCAGAATGGTATTTTCCCCTCTCAATTTCAGGAATTTCCTAGTAAACAGAATTGGGGTGGGGGGGGGGGGTGGGAGGAGCCAAAAACAGGAATGAAAATCGCACAGTTTTGGGGTGTCTCACATACCCCTATGTGTAATTGCTCTGTAATTGCCATCTATTTCCAATTCTGACTTTTAAACCTTCTTAGCACACCTTCTGTGCATTCATCAAAAGGCAATGCCTCCACTTTTCAATATCCTGCACCTGAATCCAATTAAACACATCTGGTAGCCCTGATTCTCTAATGCCACTTGCAGAGACTATATAGACCCTGCCACACAGCTGTATAAAATCCTCATCGAACTGGATTATATGGCAGTGTGGACTCAGATAATCCAGTTCAAAACAGATATTGTGGATTATCTGCCTTGATATTCTGGGTTACATGGCTGTGTGGAAGGGCCTTTCAACTACTGTGGGAGAAAACAAATACACTTTTGCTGTATTCCCCCTGCATTCAAACATACTCATTTTTATAAAACAAAAGCCACTAAAGGGTACTACCTTTATTGGACTACTGAAGTAGACAAACACTTCATGTAATCTTCCAATGAAAAATTATAGAGGAAAAGAATAGTGAAAGTGATAGGACCTTTCCATACAGCCATATAACCCAGAATATCAAAGCAGAAAATCCCACAATATTTGCTTTGAAATGGGTTGTCTGAGTCCACACTGCAATATATTTCAGAAAATGAGGGATTTTATTCAGCTGTGAAGAAGGGGCCTTAGAATCAAAGGCTAATCAGATACTGTTTCTGTTGTAATTCTGTTGGCTTGATGGCTCTATAAATACAGTTGGCCCACCACATTTAAAGGTATCACATTTCCAGATTTAATTTTTTGCAGATTTCTAAAATGCATTTTCTCTAGAAATCTGTAGGTCCTTCAGCATGACCCCTATTACTTTAATACATTAGGGCTTTAATACTGGCAGCTCTGCATTTTGGGTGACTTCTTCCACCTGCAGTATTCTGGGAAATGAAGTTTAGAAGAGGGCCTTTTGAAGTCTCAGCTACAGAGGTGCTCAACTGACCAAACTACATTTCCGAGAATTCTGCAGGGGGCAAAAGACTCCCAAAATACAGGGTTGCTTGCATTAAAGCCTGATGTGATAAAGAAAATTGGCCATAGAGTTGCACTGGAAGACCTATGGATACCTAGAAGCAACACCTCTGTAGGACTCTGTAAGTCCTCCAGTGCAACTCTACAGTCAGCTTTCAGTGGAGGTGATTCTAATACCATCATTTCTTTTCTCCTATATGATTTTTAACAGAGAGAAAAGATTTGGGGGGAGTGAGAAAAGAAAGATGGCCCAGTTTCAGATGGAAATGTGAACATCTTTTTTTCAGTCCCCACTAATATTCCTTGAATGTGGAAGGGCCAGGGCCGTAGCCAGGATTTTGATTCAGGGGGGTGAGTTTGGTTCGGGGGGCTGAGACTGGGTGGAAGAGGGTCTACCCTAGCAAACCTTTTGTATTGTTATCCCAATAACCCCATGAATGTGGGATATAATGAGCATGGTGATCAGATCATGATATGAATAAACATAACAGTTTAAATAATGTACCAGTAAGGCCTTTTTGTGGACCACCCTGAGAATTTTGGGGGGGGGGCTGAAGCCCCCTTAGCCCCCCCCCCCCTGGCTACATGCCTGGGAAGGGCAATTGTATATTCCTCCATCACATAAGATTTAATTGTATGAAGGGGAATGAAACTGATGGTGGTGGCAAACAAAATGGGGAGTAACATCCCCCTTTCTTCATGCACCCATAAATACTAGAGAACAATGATGCTGTCACATGGGACTGAGTAGGCAAGCTCTGTCTCCACCATCTTCACTACAGCACTGATTCTCAAAGTGGGAGGTACCGCCCCCTAGTGGGCAGTGAGGCGATCCAAGGGGGCGGTGGGAGGCTCAGGGGAATTTAGGGGGCAGTGAACACCTTTTAGGGGGCGGTGAACGATTGGGGGTTCTGTGTGCCAAGTTTGGCTCAATTCCATTGTTGGTGGAGTTCAAAATGCTCTTTGATTGTAGGTGAACTATAAATCCCAGCAACTACATCTTCCAAATGAGAAGAGCTATTTTCTCAAAACTCCACCTGTGTTCAAATTTGGTCATATTGAGTATTTGTGCCAAATTTCATCCAAATTCATAGTGCTCTCCAAATGTAGGTGAACTACATCTCCCCTAAATCACTGCCAATTCCTCCCAAACCCCTCCAGTATTTTCTGTTGGTCATGTGGGTTCTCTGTGCTAAGTTTGGTCCTGTTCTGTAATTTGTGAGGATATCAGTGGTCTGTGGAAGTCAGAGCTGAATCGATTGAAGGTACTGCAAATCCCATCATCCGTTGTCCATACTCCCCCAAACATATTGTTTTTGTGATTAATCACTATGCTTTAATTATGTTCAATTTGTAACAATGAAAATACATCCTGCATGTTAGATGTTTGCATTAGAATTCGTAGGAGTAGCAAAATTATTTATGAAGTAGCAATGAAAATATGGTTGGGGGTCACCACAACCTGAGGAACATTATTTAGGAGTCACGGCATTAGAAAGGTTGAGAACCACTGCATTAATACATATATCTTTCTGTTATTTGCTATTACATTTTTTAAAAAAATAATTTCTAGGTGGGCAATGAGTAATTTTTTTCTGGAAAGGGGGAGGTATGCCAAAAAAGTTTGGGAGCCACTGATCTACAGTGATTCCTTAGCAACTCCTGAGTAAAAAAACAACAAACCAAAACCTAGATTTCTATAGAACTGTCAAAACCACTTGAATAAATGAGTGTCTGACAGGCATGTTCTCAAGTACTCGAGAGTCATTAACTGCACTGCAAAACCCTCATGAGAATTTTCCAGCTCAAAATCTCCTTGTTCACCCTTAGCATAATGATGATGATGTAAAAAAACTAATTATATTTTATTTGCCCATCAAAAAAATATATGACTTGCCCTGGGCAAGTGAGTGAGAGCAGCAGCAGCAGCAGCACCAGCTTACCAGGTCTCGTTTTTAAAAAGTTGTACAGCGTGCAAAGCTTGGACGTAAAACCATTTCATAGTTTTTTTTTATCTCTTAGGGGTACTTTTTTTCCTGCAGAAATTCTGAAGCATTCTCGGGCTGATTAGAGGCTACAGATAACACACACAATGATCATTGTACGAGACAAGGAATAGATGGATCTGTTGATTTTGGTTTTGCATAGTTGCTCATTCTACCAGTCTTAACTTTTCATCACAAATTTTGGGAATGTTTCCAATCTTAAATTTTGATCGGTCTGAACCTTGAAGCTTGTCTGTTCACATGAACATCTCTATGTGCTTTATGGCAGTATATGTATCCTTGTATGTATATTTGCCTAAAACCCCTTTTTGCAAGACATTTTTCTAACATGATACATTTTCACTGCTTACATGCCTGTCTGTGAGTACGTTCTCCTAAAATGTGTGCTCTTCTATGTACATCATTGACTGGAGACTTCAATAGCAACATTCGGAAATGCACAAACTTCAAAGTTTAACAGTGTTT
Organism: Anolis apletophallus; assembly: GCA_030556195.1. NCBI lineage: Eukaryota > Metazoa > Chordata > Lepidosauria > Squamata > Anolidae > Anolis > Anolis apletophallus. Next base: position 153,115,416 of record JARBWK010000001.1, on the reverse strand, counting down.
ACTAATTGTTTTGGCAAGCACAATGTATGGCAAGTTCACATTAAAATGTAACTTAAATTAAGTTGATTTTCATTCCTATACTCAGTGCTAAAGAACAGTTATTTAAAAAGTCAAACAATTTGGTCATCTGCCTTGTCTTTCCTTTGTTGATTATAAGGTCTACGTCTGCTTCATCCCCATTTGCCATTTTTAATTTTATTTATTCATTTTACTATATTTATATCTCACTCCTTGCAGGGGACTCAGAGCAGCTTACAACATGGCAATATTCAATGCCACACATTCAACAAATAATACAATCCATTACATCATATAATAATAAAACAATAAAACATATAAATACCATAAAACTGTCAAAATATGGTGCCCAGTCCTAAATCATCATTTGTGTGCTGCTTTGTACTGATTCCACATTGCCCTACCCAAACACCTGATTCCAGAGTCAGGTCTTCATTTATTTCTTGAAAGCCAGGAGACAGGGGGCCAGTCTGATATGTCTGGGGAAGGAGTTCCATAGATGAGGGCCACCACTGAGAAGGCCCTGTGTCTGGTCCTCACCAGTTGCACTTGCAATGGGGGTGGGACCGAGAGCAAGGCTTCCCCCACTGACCTTAACACTCTAACCAGTTCATAGGGAGAGATATGTTCGGACAGTTAAGTTAAACCAAAGCCGTTTAAAGCTTTATAGGACAAAGCCAGCATTTTGAATTGTGGTTGTTAGCAGACTGGCAGCCTGTGGAGCTGATTTAGCAGGGGGTTGTATACTCCCTGTACGTTGTTCCCATTAGCAACCTGGCTGCCACCCATTGGACTACTTGGAGCTTCTGAACAGTCTTCAAAGGCAGCCCCATGTACAGGGCATTGTAGTAATCCAGTTGATTGTAGATGCAAAGTACAATCTTGATTATTTGTTTGTTTAAAACATGGGTTGCTTCTCATCTATGAGAATAAATTCTGGAAATAAAGAAAGAAAAAATCTGTTCAATGCTACCATTCATCTTTTACAGTCCTTAAAATGAGCCAGAATAGTTACTTTCAGTTATCAAAATTTGCCTGAACACAGCATAAGCTACAAGTGACCAGTAATTTGTAGCTAGTTATTCCAGTCTCTGAATAATATGTCTCTGACATGACTGGCTGAAGAACAACAGTGCCCACAGCAACTTACAAATCTAGCCATTTAGTATTTAACTATACCCTACATATAGAGAACTTCATAAAGGCAAATCATTCACACTACTGGTGCCAAGCCAGCTGTCTGATGATTCATCTCTTTTCTTTTTTCATTTGGCAATATCCACAAGTCCTTCAAGCTAATCTTGTCTATATTATACACAGCTGGTATGTCTAGGAATACATTTCCTAGGCTCAAAATTAGTCAGCCATTTTTTAATCATTGCTGAATTATTCATTAACTGTGTTTGATCATCCATGCATAAACATATAAGACTTCAACAATTGGCCGTTTCCAATATTTATAACAGGAAAACTGGTATTAAGCCAGAATGTCTGGAAGCATCCACATCATTGCAAGCCAAGAATCCTCTCTAGATTTTAGAGGTTTAGAGTCCTCGTTGTAGCACGCTACCTCCAAAATTTATTTAGAACTTTGTGCATCTCCCTTCTAGTTTGAACTAAAAACATCCAGTGTCACCACGAGATCATTGCCATGCTTGCGTCCAACCACTTCCACTAACAGCCAAAATAGAATATGCTCTTGAAAACCATGTGAAAATATTTCATCCTTTATTCCAGAAAAAAATATTGTCTCAGGTGTGCTTTCTTCATGTTAGGAGACCATAAAAAAGATATTTCAACAAAACAGTCTGCAAGCTATGATACTATTATTTAATTAAAGATTGTGGAGAGGTGCTGTAAAGCAATTGGAGAACTGAAGCTAGCTTAGAGGTTTGGTGAGAGATCATGGAGATGTGAGCTGTGGCCATTCTCAGGAGGGCATTATTATTTTTATTGGTACAGCTTGGAATATGAAGCCTCAAGTTATGAGTTCTGCAGAGCCAATAACTATGTCCCCTCCAGAAACGGGAGGAGGATGTCACCGCAATGCCTGGGTCTGGTTCAGATGATATAAAATAATTGACCCTCAAATTATAAAATATATAAAATAAAGGAATTACGAGGCATGGCTCCATTGGAACTTATCGTGAGTGCGCTCTTGCCTTATAGTAACCCCTGTTCATGAATTACCTTTGAAATGTTACTGAACACACCTAGGCTCTAGGAAACAAGATCCAAAATCACCTCACAATGAACTGGGAGATGTGAAGGGAGAAAACAATGTATTTGAGTCAGAGCTCTGGGGTCCATTTCCTGTTTTTCTCCTGATATAATCTGGACAATCTGTGGGGCCAATCCATCTCCCATGTCCCAAGCCAGCATCACCCACTGAAATGATTATCTTCCTCAAGCACCCATTATGTATTTAAGCTAACCCCATTGTGTTCATTGGAGCCAATCCATTAAGGTCATTGTGAGCCAATTGCCCAATGGCACACTGCATACCTTTTTAATTGTGACCCTCTTAAGACTGTCATGCGTAGGCATCCTTGGGTAGATGCTTAGGTCCTTCTGCCATGAATGAGACCATCACTATGTAGGCTCTCCTGGAGCTTCACCTTGTCACTGCTGCTTGCCTCCAATTTCTAGAGAGGTCAATTGCTCTTCCACTCATTTGTCCTTAAGGGTGATGTACCCAAAGAGGTGTCTGTTCCTTCAACATATCTTGCTTGCCACTGGGATTGTTGTGGACAGGGAAGAGGGTATCAGTAATCTGGATCAATCTTTGTTCCTTTCCATGACTAGCAGAGGTAAACTATAATATGAAAACCCAAAAGCACATGACTATTTCATCTGTGTTTATCCTACTAAATGGAGTATAGAACCTAATTGTTGTAGTTCAGCCTCAGGCAGATGATTCAGAAGGGATTATGGAATTTCCTGGGATTCAAAGTGATGCAGATTCAGCCCAGGTTCAAAGTGTTAACGATTCAGGACAGGGAAATGAAATGGCTCAGACAGGGCCGAGCTTCAAGGTCAATCACAGGAGCCAGAAACAACTTCATTAGATAAGGGGTTGAGCAAAGAAGAATGAAGTGAAACTGAAAACTCTCAAGGGAAAGCACCTGGTGTTATGGAGATAAGCAAAAGTCTTCATTTACAGTTCAGAGCAAAGAATCGACCCCATTGATCCAAGAGAATACGTGGGAAAGAGATAGGGAAAATTAGTGAGAAATGACATGATTTCATGAGTGCTTATTAACAGCCAGTTGTCTACCTTATAGTTAGTTCAGGCAAAGTTGGCTTTAGAGAGAAAAGCTAGGCCTGAGTTCTTTGGTCCTTGTGTCAAGCCCTGGTTTTGGATTCAAGTATCCTCCCCTCTTTTCGTAAGTTTGAAGGCTTGGTGGTTTCAACAAATCTTCGAGAGTGACCAGTGCTAGCACAGCCCAGACACTGTCCGGACACAACTTTGCCCCCTATATATTACCCTGGTCATTCTTCTAACAGGCCCCTGGAAATAGCCCATCCCCGCTTTTGTCTCTTACCTATTACAGTACTGTACCTAAATGTTGATCCTATCTTATTTCAATTTGTATCAGTCTTGACCCGGCCTTTTTAATTGTTCCTGACACATTCCTTTTTCATGCCCTAACAAATAGACATGAAGAGCAGGCAGGATTTTCTCTTTTAATATTTATGTGTTGTTGGGTAATTCTATGCTTATGTTGCTGTTACTGTTATTTTCTGTTCATGTTGTGACTCTGTATGTTTTGATGTTGTTGCTTGGAAACCGTCCTGAGTCCCTCTGGGGAGATAGAGCGGTATATACATACAGTTTTTAATTATTATTATTGTTGTTGTTGTTGTTTTATGATTTCTGCTCAAGTTTTTAAAGTATACCTTTAGTTTATGGATTTATGCTGTACTTGTGATTTTTGGCTATTCCTGGACTGTGTTACCTTTAGATTTTTATGAGACATTTGAATTCCTGTGTGTTTATCATCTATTGCTAAGCCTTTTTTTGGATTATTCCTCTTCTTTCTTCCTTCCTGATTTTTCATATATTTTATGTATTTTTACAATTAACTATTTGTTTATACTCTGGGCTCTTGTGTGGTGCTGTGGTCATAGGTGGCACCAGGCCTGGGGTGCAACACTAATCATTCACTTTGGCACCGAATCTGGGGCACATGGAGCTATGCTTTTTATCTTATTATAAATTGCATATTACTTTTAGATGATGGATGTGGAAAGTGAGGCTTCCTAAAAATCAGTGAACTACAGCTTCCATCACCCCCATCTGATGACATTGACTGAAGCTGATGGGGGTTGATGCCCGATAACATGTGCTGGTTTTGACCTTTAAAGCTCTATACGGTTCTGGCCCAGCTTACTTGCCCAAACGCATATGCCGCTATGTCCCACCTCGTAATTTAAGATCATCCAGGGAGACCCTGCTCTCGCTTCCACCAGCAACTCAACTGCGGCTGGCGGGGATGAGAGATAGGGCCTTCTCGGCTGTGGCCCCCTGCCTGTGGAATGCACTTCCAAGCAAAATACGATCAACCCCATTCCTCCAAGCTTTCAGGAAGAAAGTAAAATTGTGGTTGTGGGACCAGGCCTTTGCATAGTAACTGCAGCACTGACTGTTTTAACGACGGACATGAAACACGGCTTCCGCCATTGATTGATTATTTGAATGTGCACTGTATAGATAGAATTTTAAATGAACTAGATAGCTAATGTTTTAATGTTGATGTTTTAATCTTGTTCTATTAGTGTTTTATATTGTGTATTGTTGCCGGCATCTAATTGTGCCTTGTAAGCTACCCTGAGTCCCCCCCCCCCCCGCTGGGGGGGGGGGAGGGTTGAGAAGGGCGGGTTAGAAATACAGTAAATAATAATAAATAATAAACATCTGTAGGGCCACACATACCTAGCATTTCCCTTCTTTCTTCTCTTCCCTGTATTTATGGGCATCTCAAAGGTGCTCATTAGCATAGCCTACGTTTGATCATTTTGAGTCTGTTTATTGTTCATCTTTATTGCCTTGCTCTGAGTAAAACCAACAAGAAAAAGGAGGTGATGGGGGTGGCTGGAAAGAAAGAGGACAATAGACAAAAAGTACATCCCATGGCCAGTTTGTCTATTGGGATGTGATATAAAACATGGAACAATTTGTCATTTACAACAGGAAATAAAAATGAAATATTAAAGGGACACTGACAACTTAAAAATCATTCTCCTGCCTGAAAATGTTTTACCTGCTTTTGTAACCAGAAATACTTGGGGTTGCTTTCACAGCAAGGGGCAAAAGGAAGAAGAAGAAGAAAAAGGAAATGTAGAGGTTCTCTTACCTTGTTTGCTTCTCGGGTGTGACAGCGTTGCTAGATCGCTGTTCATTTTTGCTACCTTTCAGTCTTCTAAGCCTTTGATTGAGCCTTCTTTTGTTTTGTCCCGTTCTCCCCCCCCACACAGAATCACTTGGGAAAGGAGAGAAAACGGAAAATTGATATTGGTAGTTGTAAAGCCATAAAACTCACGCGAACTCAAGGCCATTCCATCTACAGAAGATAATTTCAACCCACTCCTCATTTTACTTTTTTTAACAAAGAACAAAGCAACTCTAGTTGCTGCAGAGATGGAGGAAAGTGAAAGGTGGATGATCTGCCAATACTAAAAAGTCTTGCACCTTGTGCAAGTCAAAATACTGTATGAAGTATGGTAGCAACAGGTTTTGTGCTATGAGTGGTATGGTTTTCTTATAAACTCACAACCATTGAAAGCTTACTATGCCAGTTCCATGCTGACATGGCTGGTGGGCCTAAACCTTGGTTCTCTCAGGCTACTTGAAGAGACTCAACACATCTAAATCCTCTATAATAAAGCCAAATTTCCACCTCTGGAGATATTTAATGTTTTTTGAAGTATTATACTGTTTCCATGTTTTTATAAAAAAAATCTTCATGAAAATATATCAGTATGTTGTGCCTTTTTTGCTAATATGTGCATATTTGTATAAAAATTTAATTTAAAATTTTCAGGAAATTTCCTCTAATATAAAAATGCTTACACATTATTTGACATCTACACACACACACATGCACACACATTTTTCAATTTTCTATCTGTATGTATTTTTTAACTAAATGACTGTGGCCCCCATATGCATTGCCATATTATCCAGTTTGAGCTGCATTATAATGGTCAGTGTAGACTCATATAATCCAGGTTGAACCACACTGAATTGGATTATATGAATCTGCATTGCACTGGAGGGAATCTCCAGCCACATAATCAGAGCTCAGCCAATCAGAGACACTGGTTGCAGAACACCTTTTCCTTTATGCTTGTAGTTTTGGGCAGGAACCCACATGCATCTGTTCTTGGCCAAGAATGCATTAAAACACCTCTGTCCTTTGCCTTTGCTTCTTGGTGAGCCTTTAATCTTGAACTTTGGTTATTAATTATGGTTAGCAATGCTTGCCAGGCAGTTCCCTCTCATTTTATTGCGGTCTAAATTCCATATCAATCTGATCCCAGGTTATCTGATTATCCCAGATTATCTGGCAGTGGAGACTCAGGGCCCTTCCACACAGCCCTATATCCCAGAGTACCAAGGCAGAAAATTCCACATTATTTAAGTGTGGACTCAGATAACCCAGTTCAAAGCAGATATTGTTGGATTTTCTGCCTTGATATTCTGGGATATAGAGCTGTGTGGAAGGGCCCTCATATAATCCAGTTCAAGGCAGAAAACCTGGAATTAGATCTTGGGATATAGGGACAGTGTAGAAGAGACCTTAGAGTGCCATCCAAGTTTACATTGCCTCCTTCATTTTAGTTAAACAGTAAAGTCTGTTCAATTCTACTGGGTTTTTGGCACATTATAAGGCTTATGCTTATATATCAACTTTCTATTTTAAGACCACTCCCATATTGCATTTTTTGTTGTGGTTACATCTGCATTTTTTAACTTTTGTGATAAGGTGAAAATCCTTATTTTAAAAAAACAACTCTTGTACAGGTTGAGCCTCCCTTTTCCAAAAATATTGGGCCCTAAAGTGTTCTAGATTTCAGATTGTTTCAGATTTTGGAATGCCTGTATTTGCATATACATAAATGTATGGCTTGTATTGATTAATTTTGACATCTTCATGTCCTGATTAAAACACATGTCCTGATTGAAAACATAATTCAAGTATTATAATGTTTCTATGTTCTATTTCTTCTACTTTGTCCAGCTTCTTACAATTCATGCTTCTCACATTTCATATTCTTAAGATATGCACCATGCAGCTTTGGATTTTTCTTTCATCTTTAACCCAGATGTGCCATTAGCCATAGTCCTCTGCATTACTTCAGTAGATTGTTGAGTGCCATCTGATCTCTTCTTTCATTTTTTATTGTCTAGTCATAGTGTTTTCCTGGTAAGAGATCTTCAAAGGAGGTTTACCATGGCCCCCTCCCACCTGCACAGTACTAAGAGTTAGCTATGGTGCCAGTGCTGTTATCTCTGGAGATCCTCTCCAGTATCACCTCCCGTTACTGTCACTGATTAGTAGCTATTTGGCACATTTAGACTGGCTCCTTAGCCAAAGCCTGTCTGACACAGAAAACCCTATCAGCAACACTGCTTCAATCAGCATACTCTTGCCTCACAGGAACACACAATCCCACCATGATGGAAAGGTCGAGTTATTGTTGGGGGGCTAGGTTTATTAGCTGCTAAAATTATTGAGGATTCCTATAGCAGTGATAGCATCTGCACTAACCCAGTCAGCCAGGCTCTGTTTTAATAGACAGTTTAAAAGACCTAATAAATGGTATACAGTTTACAGGATTCCCTTCACCTATCAATTAAGACAAAGTTATCATTGTAGAGATGCTGAGGATGGTAACTTCATCTCATATAGAGGACCTCCTTCTGTGTCTGCTTTCAAAGAGGTTGCCAGATGTCTGCTATTTATATATTTATTTATTCACTGTATATTATTTATTTATTTATTTATTGTTTCAACTTGTTTACCACCTTTCCCAATAGGCTCAAGGTGGTTCACAACACAAGCATAAGACATAATCACAAAACAGCATTTAAAACACAATAATAGCAATTTATACTAAGACAGAGAATATGGATTAAACGGAGCCGCTAAAGGTTGAATGCCTGTTGGAAGAGGTTAGTCTTGCAAGCCCTCCGGAAGGAGGACAAGTCTGTTATTGCTCAGACCTCCTCTGGCAAGGCATTCCATAAGTTAGGCACTACTACCGAAAAGGCATGCTGTCTCGTAGATGACAAGCGACAGGTTCTGACGGACAGGACTTCCAAAAGATTTTGGTCCTCGGACCGTAGTGATCTCTGGAGGATATGCGGGGAAAGGCGGGCCTTCAAGTACGCTGGCCCCAGACCATACAAGGCCTTAAAGGTTAACACCAACACTTTGAAAGCAATCTGGTACTCAATAGAGAGCCAATGCAAATGCTGTAAATCTGGTGTGATGTGACACCTCAGTGACACTCCAGCCAGCAGTCAAGCAGCAGCGTTTTGCACTAACTTGAGTTTCTGGATCACTGACAAAGGGAGACTAATGTAGATGGTGTTACAGTAGTCTAATCTCGAGATGACCGTGGCCTGGATCACCGTAGCTAGGTTGTTACCAGAGAGGTAGGGTGCCAGCCGCCTTGCATGGCGCAGATGGAAAAATGCCGCTCTGCTTACAACAGAGACCGGGGCCTCCATTGTCAGCAGAGGGTCCAATTGGACCCCCAGGTTTTTTTTACAAGGGATGACGGGCAAACTGCTTTGCCATCCATAGTGCAAAAATTTGGCACTGAAAGCAGAACTGGTTTTTTTCCCCAAATTGCACAATTGCACAGCCCTACTTGGTAATGAGTTGATGGAACAAAGTAGTCAAAATATGTGCATGACTAGTTATAGGCAGATTTCAGCCCAACACCTTTGGATAACTATCTGGGGCACAGCAAAGTCCACTGTTCTTCACTAGAGCTTATTGGCTCCTGTCCCCCAAAACAACTAACCATAGCACCCAAGTTTCTCCCGATCCATAATGGAAAGAGTTATTGAAACTGGAAGAGGTTTCAATGGAATATCTTCAGTCATCAACTCTTTCCAAATTTATTTGAAGCCAGAACTTGGGGAAAGCAGTTTGTTATGCAACCCATTGCAAAGCCTGGAAAATTCAATCCATTGCCAGTAACATTATGTGTCAGTTTTCACATCTGGGCAACACATGGCTTCCATTTCAGCAGGACAGTAAATCCAGGTTTTAGTCCAAACTCTCAAAGAATGGCCATGTGGTTTACCTTCAATTTTTCAGACTTGTTGTTGACAAATATCTTATTTTTTGTCTGTTTGCTTTTTGTGATTCTTAGAGCATTAATTTTTTTGTTAATGACAATTGCACTACTCTTATGTGAATATTCATGCTCTTATTTACTTTCAGAGAATGAGCAACATCTATATCCTGGACTATAGGTTTTACTTTACTGTTCTATATTTTAATTATATGATTTCAGTTATGACAACAACTGTGGGCGCAAAGCCCAGTGTGCTAAACTTCCAGATAAAACACAGTTGAAGGCAAAATTAGAGACTTTATTCATCTTGGCCAATGTTGATGTCAGCGGAGTCTGTGCTCCAAAGACTAACATATCGTAATTACAAACATACATTTTATTTATATTATTTTAACAGCTATCCAGGACTACCGTGCTGGCTTCTGATTGGTCCAAAAAGTGGCTGGCTAGGATCCGCTCTCTGGTTGGTCTGGGTCTCCATCCAATATCATCACTAGTTGGATCTGGCCATAGAGGGAAACTTTAATAAACTATCATTGGATTATTTTAAAGATTTTTGTCTGTTTATTGGTCCACCCAGCAGAGGGGCACCATTGGAAAAGAATGTGGTGGGGCAAGCAATAATGGGCTTATATGGATTTTGATATCCCAGCTCTGGTTAATACACTGGGTTCCAGTTGAGAAAACAAAAAGGGTGTTCAATATGTTGGCCATTTCAATGGAAGCCCCAGGGAAGAGGTCTGACTTGGTAGCAGAGATGAGAAAACATTTCCAGAAATAAATCAGTTCATATCAGGAAAATCAAGAAAGAACCTGGAAGCTTTTGTGTAATCCCATTGTAATTCCGGGGTGGGGGGGAGGTTAATGAAAAATAACCCAGAGACTAGGAATAAAGTCTGTGCAGGTAGCCTAATTCATCCATGGGACCAGAGACTATGGGCTTCATGGGGTCCGGTTTTTGACAATAATCATGTAACATTGGATATAAAGTGACATAGTTTTGACTCCATTTCACAATTCACATACATACTTACCAGGTCCCTCTGCAAGTATTTTTTCCTACAATTATTTTCCCAGATTCACTGGACTTAGGGGGTAGAACCCTTGTGAACATGAAAAACCATGAATAAAGAAAAATTACCTGTGATAACACCTCTCTAGGAATTTCCAGGTTTTTTGGCACAACACTATGGTTGACTTCTGCTAGAAGTTGACCACAGAGTCAGTGTTCTCTCTTGAAATCCCTGGGTCCTCCAGCATTAATGGAGGAAGTAGACCATAGAATTACACTGGAGGATTTAGAAATTCCTAGAGAGAACATTTTCATGAAATTCATGAATAATCAAATCCACAAAAGTCAAACCAACAAATGTGGAGGGATGATTGTATTTCTCAATGGCTAATTTGTGTCAATGCTCATATTTGCCTTCTTGTTCTTCCTGAGCCAGAACTTCACCCTGAGATATGTGGCTGAAAATCAACTCTGAATTGTATTCAAATGCCTTTCCTTTACTGTTGATTAAATAGAATGAGATTTCAGGAATTAATGGTTTACGTAAAGGCTTCCGCAGTGTTCTCTTCTGCTAATAAATGGTGTGTGTTATGCTTTAGGACACAACAAAGGTCCACACAACTGCAAAAAGAACTGTACAAACTGTGCTCCATAGAGCACTTGTCCTATTCAGAACTGGCTCTAGTACCGGTATTAGATTGAGGCAACCACTTCAGGTGGCAGATCCGGGATGTTATGAAAGCAATTTTTTTCCTACAAGTTATTTCTTTAACTTCCAGTTACTTGGGAAGCAACCATATATAAAAAGGTTGCTATTTCAGAAAGGCAAGAGTTCTCAAAAGCAAGTTAAAGAGATTTAGACTGGTGCTGTGAGGTTATTGACTCAGTCTATTGGGGTAAAATTATGTATTTATCAAAATCATTTTTAAAGCTCCTAAAAGCAGTCTAAATCCAATTCAAGTGGTTAAAATAGCCATTTCAAACACTTAATTGTCTGGGGGTGGGTAAGTGAAACAGCAGGTAGAGGTTTTGCAGTTATGGGGGCTCTACAGGGGATTAGGTGGGAAATTCAGAGATGGTAGTGTTGGCAAAGTTAATTTTATGGATTGGGTCTCTAAGTTTCGGTGCTCAAATCTGTCCCTCCCTTCTTCCCTCTCCCATATATACCCACTCAAGCCCAAAATGGTTCTTCTGTTGTAAAGTTCTGTTGTAAAGTTCTCTATACTACATACTCATGAGAGAACAAAAAGGGTTAACGTCTTTGTAATAGAGGTGATAAATGTCTGCTTAAAGGCAAATGCTTTATTCCCCAGTTTTGCAAAGGCAGAACATATCTGTCTGGGAAAGGCTCTGGGCAATTGCCCCATGCTGTGTTTCTCCTTTGTAGAAGATTGTTATCATTTTTCATCATGTAATCTAAATAGGAACAAATTACCTCCATCAGATAGTGCAGGTGGATTCCCTCCTCCACTCACACATACTTGAGACAGGTGAATCTCCTGGTTAATGTTAAACAGGTGGAGAAATAGCTCCTTTGTTCCTTAATTAGCTCCAAAAAGCCACACACAGTCTGAGTTGGGCACCTGGCCCTTCAGCATGCACACAAAAATGAATACAGTGTTCACTCACTTATTGCGGGGGTTACGTTCCAAGACCTCCTGTGATAAGTGAAAATCCGCGAAGTAGGGATGCTCTATTTATTTCAATATCTATACATTATTTTAGCAGGTATACACTAGGGCTGAGCTACCCATTGAAAAAAAAATCTTCAAAACTTGCCTCGTATGTAGGGGGCGTTGGAGCTTCAAATCTGTCTTAATTCCGATTTTTAAAAATGTTTTTTTCAAAATTCAATCATAAACTTCTTATACTTCGTAATGGCCTCATTAATGGCGGATGCTGTCATGTTTAACCCAGCATCTGCTCCAAACTGGGTTTTTTAACGTGCTATGGAGGCGGCTTGGAGGGAAGGAAAGCCACCTCCATAGCGGGACTTTAACCCACTATTGAGGCCCCTTTCCTTCCCTCCAAGGAAGTGTTTTTCCCCAAGTTTCCCCTAGGTCTGCTGGGGAGGGTGTTATCCCACATCCAATCTGTGTGTAAATACACAGATTGGATCTGGGATAACATTCCTCCCCAGCAGACCTGTGGGAAACCCGAGTTTCCCCCAGGTTTGCTGGGGAGGGTGTTATCCCACATCACACAGATTGTAAATCCTCCCCAGCAGATTGGAGGTCTGCTGGGGATAACATTCCAATCCACACAGATTGCAGACCTGACTTGGGGGAAATGGTTTGACAGGGCTTCTGGCCCAGGTTCCGAGAGAGAGGGATCCTGTTCCGGTCTTTCTTTTGTCAATCTGACATGCAAAGGGAGAAAACCGTGTTTGTTTAAAATCCTGTTGGTCCAACTCAAAATTGATCAACTACTTCCGGGTTCCCTTACTCTACTCATAATCGCTTCAATATTCATTTAAATACGATTTCATTACGAGTAAAAAAGAGATCCGATGATATTGCCCAGCCTTAGTATACACTATTTTAAGTCTTTAAACAGTTAAAATAAAGTGAAGGAAAGGAAGGAAAGGTTCTTCAAGGCTGGAGAAAGGGAGGGAGGACTAAGGAGGGAAAGCCCCTCAGAGAGTGGTGGTGGCAAAACCTCACAAAACAGTGAAAAAAACATGATATTTATTTTAAATAAATATTTTTTAAAATCCGCAAAACAGCGAGTCCGTTAAACGTGAACCGCGAAGTAGCGAGGGAAGACTATATGTCAAGAGCCACACTGTATGTACTAGGCATGAGAAAAATGAAACGGAAATTAAAAGGATTCATAAGAGATTCGTATGTAATGGGACTTTTGAGGTTTTACGTATCGCTGCCGCGATCCCGAAGTAGACTTCCTTTAACGGTCCTTGAGGCCAACAATTTGCATTAGGATCGTAAGAAATTCTTAAGTATTAATTAATTAATTATTGTACTACTCACTTCTCCCTGTCTTCTCCCCTCATTTCCTTCCCGCCTTCATTCAGCTTCTTCTTTTTCCCGCATTTCTATGAGGAACTGGAAGTGACGCTGCTGCTAGGTAGGCTAGGCAATGCATTCTGGAAAGTGTAGTCCTCCAGGCTTCCCCCCCCTTCTCTTCCCCGTTTCTCTGCTGCCATGCCCCATCGCAGGGGCCTGCTTCACACACACACACACACACACACACGCAGGCGCGCGCTTGTCCTCCCTCTCTCTCCAGGCTTCCCCTCCTTCTCTTCCCCCGTTTCTCTGCTGCCATGCCCCATCGCAGGGGCCTGCTTCACACACACGCGCTTCTCCTCCTCTCTCTCCCTGCGCTCTCTCAGATGCTTCTCTTCCCCGTTGCTCTGCCATGCCCCATCGCAGGGGCCAGCTTCAGCCCTCCAGGTACGTGTTTTGGACTTCAACTCCCACCATTCCTCACAGCCTCAGGCCTCTTCCTTTTCCTCTCAGCCTGGGCAAACTTGGGCCCTCGCTCCCTCAGGATCGGGGTGAGAGAGGCAGCGAAGAGCGAGGGGGCTCCTCCTCCTTTTCTTTTGCTGCTTCCAAGAATAGAATACCCCCTCCCTCCCTCCCTTCCTCCTTCCCTCCCTCCTTCCTATTTGGAGAGTCCCATCTAGAATTCAGTGTGGTTTATTCAAGTTTTTGGCCTACAACTCCCAGAAATCCCAGCCAATTTACCAGCTGTTAGGATTTCTGGGAGTTGTAGGCCAAAACCATCTGAATGCGCATGCTCTGGCATACGAATTACTAACGAATTTCGTTAGTACTTAAGTTACATTTCCAAATTTTTGGGAAAGTTTTTGTATGTCTTTGATATACTAATAAACCCCCCCCCCCCCATTTGATATAAGAATCGCCATTTTAGGATTCTAAAACATGCCTAGTATGTACTATTGCAATATTTCTGTTTCTTAGCAGTGACTGATAGTTTTGGATTTGTGCTTTCCTTGAGCAATTAAGAAACAGTCTACAACGGGTCTGGCTCCAGCATGCTTTGATTTGCACCATGCTCAGCGCTTGAAGGGAGCCCCAGTCTTTGGAAAGTGTCACTTCTATTTTCTGGATATCAAAGGGTCTGATAGCAGTGTGATACTGTATTTTTTTAAGTCCTTCTCTCTCCAAATGTATTCAGGAGTCCATATTCAGAGGAAACATTCTTGAAATGTGGAAGGTGAATCATCCTGGAAGATTCATTGCTTGCACCTGAGAAGCAGGCTTATATGTGTGTTATTTTCAGAGCCCCAGGACAGTTATTTCATGGGGCTTCAACTCCCAGAAACTTCCAGTCAGTTTGATAGCTACAGGCCTTGGAGCAGAGGTTGCCAAACATATTTGACCAACTGCTCCCTTTACAGAAAAAAATTACTCAGCGACCCCCTGGAAAATTTTCCTTTAAGCAAACAAACAGAAGAATGCAGTGATAAATTTGCATTTCTTTATTTATTGGTATTTCTGCCTACACCCTACAACATGATAAAGACCAATGTTATTTGTAAATCCGGTACTTTGTAGCTTGACATTATAAAATTATTAACACCAACCATAGTAACATTTTGTTGCACCGTAGACCTGAAGGATCCCTCAGTAAACCACTTGAGACCAGCCGTGATTAAATGTTTTATTTAGAATAAGTGAAAAGTAGTAGAGATAAAAATATAGTCCTTAGATGCTCTCAGCATCTAACATTGCATTGCAATAGTCCAAGGAGTAAAAGAGGTTCAAAGAAAGGGAAAATAGTCCTGATGCCCCAAAGGGCTAAATCCTGGAAAGTCTCTGGCAACAAAGGCTTGGCAAGACTTGAGTACGAGGACTTGAAGGCCCACCGGCCCAGGCTGGAACTTAGAGTACGTGGAACTTGGCGAGGCAAAAACTGAACGTTGGCACGAGATGCCGCACATCTCTGAGTCTTAACTTAAATAGGCCCAGAGGGCTTTGATCCTTACGACACAAGGTGCGTCGTAACTGGTTTTCATGGACAGATCCTCGGCTGGGCTTTCTCATGCCTCCCGCATCAGGATGGTATGTCAACTCATTAGTGCTTGCACCTGGAAGGAAGGGAGTTAACCCGACTCCACTTTCCCCTCGCTTCTTATCGGCCCGGGATGGAGCTAGGTTGCGCCTGTCCTTGAACGTTGATTGAACTAGAGGCCTCTGCAGAGGCTTGCTTTCTGGCCTAGCTAAAGTCTTGGGTTTAACATGGCTGTGGTCTTGCTTGGAGTCAGGCTGGGGCATGACACATTTTGATTTCAGACAGAAAATTAAGATAATTAAGGAAAATATTAAAATGATCCTAAATGAGAAGGATGAACCTGGTGTACTGCTATCAAGCTCTACTTTTGTCAACAGCAGAAATTAATATTTTTAAATACTTATAGCACTTGCACTACTATTACGTGTTCGTCACATGTCACCTATTGTATTGTCAAAATGTCATTCCACGCACATTTCTGACGATTAATCCTGGACTTCCCAACAATGCATGACACACTCACCTGTCAATACTTGGTTTTTAAGATCTGACAATCGACATTTGGGGAAAAAAGAAATCACTACAACTTTCATTATGTTATTTATTTATTTACCATATTTGTATACTGCCTTTCTCAGCCCGGAGGCTACTCAAGGCGGTTACACAACAGACGAAACAGAAAAGATGGACCTGATTTTGAAATTGCTATATCTCTGTAATCACAAACTTCCCATGAAGAAAACTCTTCCACTTGAAAGGGGTGAGGCATAGAGTTTGAAATATTTACCACTCTCCCAATGCACAAACAGATCCTGGCCTCAGTCTTCAGCAAGGTGATGAACTCAATACAGGGCTAATGAGATATTCCCCATTTTGGGAATTAGATGTGTTTCTGGCTCAAAATGGTTAGAAAAATTGGTAACTTGGTAACTCATTGAACCATTTTTAACTTTTTGTGTAATTGTAACATGTTGTCATCATAACTATACTGGTTTGAAATTGGGTTCATCATTTTAGATTTTGGCTAGCTTTTGCAGGCCTAGGAGGAAAAGAGTGTTTCAGAATGTATTATATCCTATTTATTTGTTGTTTACTTTTAATTTTCTTGCTTTTAAATGATTTAATTTTATTCTTGATTTAATTATTGCTTTGATTTCTGTATGATATGGGTTACAAATGTGCAGCTGTTTTAAACCTTTGTAAGCCACCTTGAGTTCCAGTGGGGAATATAAATAAATGTAACTATATCAGCAATAACGAGAACAAACATAGTATCAGGCTAAACATTGGCATGTGTTCTGGGTTTGGGGATCTAAACATTTTAATCCTGTGTGGAGATTACCATGATACATTATGACAACAGCTTTTCCAAAAGGAATAGGCTTGTGATTGGTAGCCCAGCAGACATGGTCCTACATTATTTCAGGAATGAAAAACCCTGCACAAGTGCTTTCAGAATGACACTGAATATATATATATATATATATATATATATATATATATACACACACACACACACACACACACACACTGTATATATATATATATATATATATATATATATATATATATATATATATATATACACACACACACACACACACGGACACGGACACCACTATAATTACTCCAATTTGAATGATCATGGCGCCATTCTATGGCACTTTGGGATTTATGTACTGTATGTTATGTAGAATTTCTGAGCTTCCCCAAAATGTGGTGAGTCCATGTCATAAAACAGCATTTGTTTCCCTTTTGTCTGATTTTCTAGTCAGCTCCACTGCCCTGGAAACACACTGGAAGCATAGATTTCTTCATAAGCAACGACTGGTGTTTGTATGTGCCTTTAAGTCAACTGTTATCTTATGCTTACCCCATAAATTTCATCGTTTATTTTTTTAAAGGCAAGGAATCTTTAGAGGTGGTTTTGTCAATTCCTTCCTCTGAAATATAGCCCACAGCACCTATTATTCACCAACAGTCTCCCATCCAAGAACTATCCAGGGCTAATCTTGCTAGATTCAAAGATCAGACAAGATCTGGTGTCTTTATTCAGGGCTTGCCTACACATTGTTTAAACAAAGAAATCTAAAATTAGAGAGTTCGAAGAGACCACAAGGATCATCTAGTCCAGTGGTTCCCAAACTTTTTTGGCCTATCGCCCCCTTTCCAGAATTTTTTTTTACTCACAGCCCCCCTATAAATTATTTTTAAAAAATTTAATAGCAATTAAACAATTAAATACTGTATATGTATTAATGCAGTGGTTCTCAACCTTTCCAATGCCATGACTCCTAAATAAGGTTCCTCATGTTGTGGTGACCCCCCAACCATATTTTTGTGGCTACTTCATAAATAATTTTGCTACTCTTACGAATTCTAATCCAAGTATCTAATATGCAGGTCAAAGCGAAGGCGGGGCCAAAGAAGAGGGCCGCACGACCCCTCCTAAATAGCCAATCGTTCACCGCCCCCTTAAAGGGGTTCACCGACCCCCAAATTCCCCTGAGCCTCCCATCGCCCCCTTGGATCGCCTCAACGCCCACCAGGGGGTGGTACCGCCCACTTTGAGAATCAGTTACGTTAGTTATCTAGTCCAACTACCTGCCATGCAGAAATATTCAGCTTAGACAATGCTGGAAGATAACCAATTGTACTTAAAAACCTTCAAAGTAGGAGAGTCCACTACCATCCAATCCACTGTCAAACATTTCTCACAATCAAAAAGCTCTTCGGGTAGAATCTCTTTCTTGTTTGAGCAGAACTTTCATTTTTGTAATTTGAATATATTCTCTTGACTTCATCTCCTACATAGTGTTTCACAAGTTATCTGATCTAAGAGACCAACAATGTTTTCCCCAAACCAGCATATTTGTATTCATCAGCTACAAGGCTACAATTGTTTCTTTCTTTCCTCAAAGCCAGTGGTTCTTAACCTGTGGGTCCCCAGATGTTTTGGCCTACAACTGCCAGAAATCCCAGCCAGTTTACCAGCTGTTAGGATTTCTGGGAGTTGATGGCCAAAACATCTGGGGACCCACGGGTTGAGGACCACTGCTCAAAGCTTTCCTGAAATCAACATCCAATGGCTCAAGGACCAGGATGAGTACCAGTTGAGCAATACTATTCCACATTATATTCCTTTAGGTTTTTAAGTACAAACAATGTGTTCATCTCTCAAACTTCTCTCTTCTAGGTAAAACTTCACTTTAAAAGGCAAAGAATGACTTTCCATGCTACCACGTTCCCATATTTCAGCAGCAAAATCAATACTATAATGCAACCCCCCCCAACAGTTTTGAGGTGGTGACCCCTTGAGGGAATGGTCATCACAATCATAGACGTTGTCCATCCCTAAGTTAAACATGATATACACAACCCTTGACAAGTTGATACTGCTTCTCCTCCTTATCCAGGTGAATTCTTACACATTTCCTCATGAAAAATCATTATACCATTCCTCCTGTCTTGGGGAAATGAATACCTCAGTTACGACTAGCTAGGGGTTGCAAAGCATAGCATGCTAACTAAAGCAGCATTTCTGGCTCAGGTTTCATCTTTGTTTCAGTACAACATGCTAGGGGGAGCATTTATTTTATATGAGAGTTTTTCAAGAAATGCTCTATCAGCTATACAGATTTTTGTTGAGACAGACTGTCTCTTGACACTGTAAGCCAGTCCACCGAGGGTCCTCAAACCTCCACAAGAATTTTCTCTCAAGTATAAGGGAGGCACGAAATAATATTTTTTCTCATATTTTTCTGCATGTCTCTGCAATGAGAGCTGGTACCTTTCCCCAATCTTTTTGTTAAGTTTTATTAAATTAATTTTAATAATCAAAAAGAAAAAAAAAACCAAATAAAACTCTAATACAAAAATTATATATCCCACCTCATAAATCTATCCAATCCTACCAACAGGACTAAAAATACAAAGTAAAAACATCTAAACACAATTGACTTTTCTCCTCCTCGAGCAAAGACATTTCAGTTTCTGCTAAATATAAACACCTGTATTTAAAATTAATGCATAACCATTGGTAATAATAATAATAATAATAATTCTTACCTGCCTCTCCTCATGGCTCGAGGCAGGTTACAGCATAATAATATTCATGTCAAAAGTTGGTTTTTGGTAAATCAATGTGGATGTTTTATTTAGGTTTTATGTCATTATATACATTTGTCTGAATATGTTTTGTTTAATTTATTGATGTTATGTTCTAACGTTATTTTCATATGGGGTTATTTTGAATTACTTGTTAACATTTCTTTGTTTTATTGAGGCATTGAATGTTCACCTTTTTGCATGTTGGAATCTGCCCTGAGTCCTCTTGGGGAGACAGGGTGGAAAATACATAAAGTTCTATATTATTATTATTATTATTATTTATCCATGTTGACTAAATTCCAAATCATATAAATTTCTGTAAATTCATCTTTAGACTATTACCTTTATATGTCCCCAAATTTTATTTCCTTTTCATCTAAATTAATCATATCTTAAATTATGTTATCACCACAATTTTCATTTTAATCTAGTTTGACCTTATTGCATGCCAGCTTTTTTATATGATATCTTATTATTATATGAATGCAAGCAATTTAAACATTTTGCCTGAAGTTCAATTCTTTACATTTCTAAAATTCAATTCTTTATATTTCATTCCCTTTTACTCATTTCACCAATCACCTCCCTTCCACACAATAAGTCATTTATTTATTTTGATTATTCCATTTGTTTATCTCAGTCCAGTCTCAATGTTTTCTTGTAAGTTGAGCCATCCTTAAGGTAACAACATATTGCATTTATTTTTAAGATGCTTCTCCCATTGAAATAGGCTCTCAAAAAGACCATCTGTTCTTCTTATTGGCTAATTTGGCTAATTTAACTGATTTATGAGGCCATAAAAATCTCCAAAAGAATGAGGAAGTGACAGCTCCCCTGGTGGCCAGAAGCTGGAATGTTAAACAGCCTCTGAGTGTCTGTCTATATATGTTGTGTGTCTATGGCATTGAATGTTTACCATGTATATGTACATTGTAATCCGCTCTGAGTCCCCTGCGGGGTGAGAAGAGCGGAATATAAATACTGTAAATAAATAAATAAATAAATTCTTCTATGCAGATTTTCTCTCCTGTACAAGTTTTTTCTATCTTGTTTCATAAAACTTAAAAATGTGAACATCTTCCTCCCTGTAATATTGTATATATTTTTTTGTTTTTCCTCATAATGAAAATGAATTTGTGCCCACTTGTCTGCAGCCATTTCATCTACACAATCTTTTTATGGAAGCCTGGTTGTTCAAATTGTGGTTCTTCTTTATGACCTGGTAATCCTTGATCAATCTGGTATGCTATTGCCCCATCTAAAGTTCCCATTTAATGCAGTTTGAAGCTACAAAATGATGTAAACATGTGTTACCAATAGGAAATGTTTTTAGTGTTTATATAACTTTGTGTAACACGATTCACAATAATTTGAATATATATATTAAACCGGCTTGTGTTTTTGTCTTAATTCTTCTTTATTTTGTTTTAACTATATTTTTTAAAATGTACATTGATCTTTTAAAAATATTTATAAGCACAAAAATATTTATAAGCTCATGGAGTGATGATGTACAAAGAGAAAAGCAGAATAAAAATTAAATAAAGTAAAATGAATACTCAAACTGCTATCTGTTTAAAGATGGAAGAATTCAATATTACTAATGATGGAACAATGGTTGTTGAAATTTGATGAATTAGCAGAAACGAACTAATTATTCACCTGGATTATAGAAAAATCATTAGTGACATTTTAAAAAGAAACACACACGTGTATAAAAGGAACACACACATTTTAAAAAGAATGGCCATCCCAACTGACTTTTTTCAGGAAAAAGAAAATAATTTAATGACATTAGGTTTTGAGAATGATCAGGATTTAGTTTTATCAAAAAAGTGTATGAAGTAATTTAATGAGGGAGGTTTCACTATACTATATGTATCTATAACCACAGAAAAGAAAGTCTGAAGTCACCTTCCCTTTCTATGAATTTTTTTCGCTTATTTTATTTTGTTTTAAAAAGCTGGAGTTGTCCGTAGACACCTCCAAGGTCATGTGGCTGGCATAACTGCCTGGAGCACCCTTCCCTTCCCTCCAAAATGGTACCTATTGATCTACTCACATTTGCATGCTTTCAAACTGCTAGGTTGGCAGGAGTTGGGCTGACAGCAGGAGCTCACCATGCTCCCCAGATTCGAACCTGCGACCTTTCAGTCATCAAGTTCAGCAGCTCAGCAGTTTAACCCACTGTGCCACAAGGGGCTCCTGTATGCTCTCTTTGTCTCTCTCTGTCTCTCTCTCTGGCATTACTTCACGAACGAAGATTCTTAGGAGGGATTCATCCTACGCTTTCTACAAGCACGTTGATGACGGAGGTTGGATGAGTCCTTCGAGCCTGTGCAATGGATTTTTCTGGTGGAGCG
Source organism: Anolis apletophallus (assembly GCA_030556195.1). Classification (NCBI taxonomy): domain Eukaryota; kingdom Metazoa; phylum Chordata; class Lepidosauria; order Squamata; family Anolidae; genus Anolis; species Anolis apletophallus. The sequence goes on along the minus strand of JARBWK010000001.1, from coordinate 153,093,600 downwards.
CAGCGTGCACAGAACTGGCCTCACCCTTTAAACCAAAGGTTCATCTTCCAGGGCCTATCAAGCTGGGATGGTGGCAGTGAGGTCCTCAGGTCGTAGGTTTGGTTCAAGTTTCCTTCTCTAGATCGTTGACCTTACAGGGTTAGACGAGCACCATCTGCCCGGGTTTGAAATTAGAGTTTTCCTTCTCTTAGGATGGTTGCCAAAAGGCTAGAGAGCCCATCCTGCCCTTTGATGCTCTTTGTCAGACCCTTCGGTTGTGACCTGTCTGGCATGGGAGGCCCTACCAGTGACCGTTATGCCACCGCCAGCATAGCTCACAACTTCATTAGGGTACACAAGCCTCTCCCCCACAACAAGGGGGTGCCTGGAGAGGATTGTAGGTGAACTATACATCCCAGCAACTACAACTCCCTAATATCAAGGTCTATTTTCCCCAAACTCCACCTGTGTTCACATTTGGGCTGAAGCAGCTGAGGGGGAAAGGGAGGGGGCCTGGGGCTGTTGGGAATTGTGGGAGTTGAAGTCCAGAACACCTGGAGGGCCCAAGTTTGTCCATGCCTGATCCAACCAGCCCACATTTCTTTTGTCTTTAATACAGTGTTACTAAACCACCTTAATGCCGCGACCCCTTAATACAGTTCCTCATTATTTTCATTGCTACTTCATAATTGTAATTTAGCTAAAGTTATGAATCATGCTGTAAATATCAGATATGCAGGATTCATTGGACCAAATTTGGCACAATACCTGATATGCCCAAATTTGAATTTTGTCATTTGGGAGTTGTAGCTGCTGGGATTTATAGTTAACCTACAATCAAAGAACACTCTGAACTCCACCAACAATGGAATCGAACCAAACTTGGTACACAACTCCCATGACCAACAGAAAATACTGGAAGGGTTTGGTGGGCATTGACTTTGAGTTTTGGAGTTGTAGTTCACCTACATCCAGAGAGCACTCTGGACTCAAACTGTGATTGATCTATTTTATTTATTTATTTATTTATTTGTTCGGACTTCTATGCCGCCGACTCCCTGAGGCTCGCGGCGGCTCACAGGAGCCGAAGGCAAAACAAAGATACAAAGTATACATAGATAAACATACAAGACATACGAAGGTAAAACATCACAGGGTAACCAACAGCAAATAGGGGGGAGAGGGGAGACCAGGCTCATGCCCAGGGGCAGAGCCACCCGATAGAGCTATCAAGCACGTCCATCAAATGAGGGAGCCGGGGGGGGACCCCCAACTCGAGGAGCGTCCTCACAGACTCAAGTCAGAGCAGTGACAGCCACTGCAATGTCGGTCATTGTCAGTCAGTGGGCCGTGCCTCGTTGTCTGCGGCTTGCCCACCTTCCCAAATTGGGGGCTCGTCGGTGGAGGCATCCCGCGCCTGCGGGTAGTGTTCCTGAAGGTCCTGGAACGGGGCCCTCTGGGGGGTGCCTTCCGGGGGACAACCACCATGGGGGGGGGTATTGCAGTGCGGGGGAGGGGCGTCTTCCGGCCCCGTCCCCTGCCCCGCCCTCGACCTCGCCTCCGCTTCGGCGGATGTCTCTCTGGTCTGGGCAGTCCATCGGGGCACAGGGGGGGGGAATCAATCGTGGGACCTCCCACACTAACAGCGTTCTTGGCCCCATAGCTGTCATCGGGGGCCGGCCAGGCACCATCTGATGTTGGCAGAGGACCTGAGCTGGTCGCAGTCAAAGGGATCGCCGGCAGCCGTGCTGCCCGTCGTCGGGGCTGCTCCTCAGGGACCCTCGCCAGAGCCCTCTCAATGTCTACTGCATCCATCAAGGGCTGCCCAAACATTGGCGGGGGGGAGCTCGCAGCTCCCAGTGGCATAGCCGGTGGCGGCCGCCGCTCCGTGGGAGGGGCCGCCAGAGGCGTCACCAGGGGCATGAACTTGGTCGCTGGGGGAGGAAGGGGAGGCGGGACCAGGGACGCCGGGCTGGACGAGGCCAGCGCCATGTTGGGGCAGCCAGCCAACGCCCTTACCATCGGGACTGGGGAGACCCGGCGCCCCAGGGCCTCCCATGGGCTCCACCATCGGTCAACCGCCGCTCCCGCCAAGGCACCGTCCGCCGATGGAGTCGGCTCCTCGCAGATGGGGGGCTCCCCTCGGCAGGCTGCCGCTTGTCCTCCGGGAGTCCAACCGAGGGGCCGGGGATGGCCACTCCACTCGGTCCTTGCTCCTCTAGGCCCGGGTGCAAGGGGGCCAGTCGAGGCGGGCTCTGTGTTCCATCGATCTCGCCTCCTCCCGGCCCAGGGCGGGGGTCTGGGCGGCAGGGGTCGTCCGTGCCGCAGAGGGACCCCAACAGCGGCCCCAGCCCGCACAGCTCTCCCAGGCAGGCGACCAACTGCTCGACCAACTGGCCGAGACGGTGGACGAGGCTGGTCAAGTCTGGCGGCGTGTCCCCACCGGTCCCGGGTTGCCCACCGGAATCCCCCTGTGTGAGGTCGGGGAAGGCAGGAGGCCCGGCCTCTTCCAGGCCTGGCCAGGGCACGAGAGACCAGGCCAGGCACTTCCGGGGGGTCGCCGTCATCGCCGCAGTCCCCGTTAGGCCAAGAGGCCTCCCAGAGGCAGCAGCGTCTTTCAGGCCCGTAAGGGCCCTGAGGACTGAAGCCGGCGCCCGAGCGGCCTCCAATGCGAGCTCGGCGTCGGCCTGCAGGGCCTCAAACAGGGGCAGGGAGCGCCTCGGAGCCTCGAGCAGCGGCCGAGGATCCCCCCCTGAGTCAGGTATGTCCAATGAGTTGCTCCTCGGGCATAGAGCACCCCCCCCTCAACCGTGGGGGCGCTGTGCGGGAAAAGCTGGAGGAAAAGGTGCCAGAGGCCCAGCGGAGCTCGGCGTTCGCACGCCTGCTCGACGCGGCCATCTTAAGCATTACTGGACCAAACTTGGCATGAATCCTCCTGTATTATACTATATCCAAATGTCCATTTCCTGTGCTTTGTGTGGGCATGCACATCTGCCTGCCTGCCTACCTACCTGCTTGCCTTTTAGGAAGAAGAGACATAAGAGAGAGCACTTTTCTTCATTTGTCCCTGCAATATCAGATCCTTTGATTTGTGTCTGGGTTTAATGAATGCCATTGCCTTGATGCAATAGAAGGGGGTGTGAGAAAACCTTACTCTCTGATAAGATGCAGGGGGGGGGGGGGGGGAGAGGATGCTCCAGACAAGGGCGCCACTGTGTGAGCCTTCAGACAAAGGCATGACAAAAGACAGATGTCTGCGAAGCCATTGGCACTCCCTAAATCACTGGTGCTTCTCTTTAAGATGCAGCTGATCCAGAGTGGCAGGTGCAGCCCACAGCCCTTGAGAAGAGCATGGCTAGAAATGTGCCTCATCTATGCTGACCTTAATGTAATCAGCTCCCTTGGGTGCAGGAACATCAAGAGCTAAGCTGAGTGACAGCAAATAATTATTTGCCTCACTGTCCAAGGTTGATCTCACATTCTTCAGGACGATGAAGATGATGATGATGATGAAATCTTCTAAAAAACTTTCTTCTCCCTTGATCAGCAGTTTCACTTTGATTTGATTGAGACTCACATTTTCTTTATCTGCAGGCCTGTGCCTGTAACAGAAGTCATTTGTGTTGGCTTTTTTTAATGGGCACTAATGATTTAAAGTTATTTGCTGAACAGAGTATGGAGGGCTTTGAAGTTTGTGCAGGATGTCTCACTCCACCCAACTCTGCAAAGCATTCTGATTAAATTAATACCTTCTGTAATTACCAGAGTAATGAATTCTCTCTGACTCATCAGGCCTGCATACCACTTTCCATGTTTAACTTGTCCAGTCCTCCCCCTCCCCGTTATATATATATATATAAAATAGGTGGGAAGAAGTAAAGCAGCCAGGTTTTTCATTAAACATCTATGCAGGTGTAATAACTAACAAAGAATACAAGGCTATAATAACTCCCATTGGTGCTTGATTTATTGACTGTGCTTTGTAGCATTCTGCACATGTAGACAGAGTTTTTCCAAGATGGGATTCATGTTCACCATAGTAGTAAACTTGTGTCTAGACTGTATTGCAGATTGAGATTGATGAATTAATGTTTCTTCTTACTGCTAGGTAATGATTTCTTTATATCTTGTGGCTTCTTTGTTAGTGGATAGTGAATTCACACTGACTTTCAGTCTGAACTTTAAAGAGCTACCCAAGATTCCGAATATATTTAAATGATGGGTCAGTACCTTGGATAGCTCCTTTAAAGACTGCTTAAAACTCAGAGTGAATAATACACTATCTCAAAGACAAGGATTCCATACATCACAATATTCTCTAAATTGAACAGTAGATGCCAAAGGAACGGCTCTGTACAGGGTTCTCTCACTTATAGCGAGGGTTCCATTCCAGGACCCCCCATGATAAGTGAAAATCCACAAAAAAGGGGTGCCTGGCTCCCCCTCCTCTCCTCCTCTTTCCCCCCCGCTTCTTCCTAAATCACCAGCACTTCGACGCGAGGCCACTGAGGAAAGGCTGGGTTCAGCCTCTAAAGATGGGAGGAAGGGAAAGAGCATGCCTGCCTGGCCAAGGACTTCTCTGCTGAAGTTGGCACTCACTTTCCTGACCCTGTCCCTGACCCTGTTCCCTCCGCCTCCAGCTCCTTTGAGCCTCGGCCTGCCTGCTTACATCTTTGGGGACCACTGGTTCTCCTCACTGGGCACCATGGCCCATGGCGCAGGCAGGCAGGCAGGCAGGCAAGGAGGTGAAGGGAGGGAGAGCTCATCAGAGTAGGAAGGAGGCATGGACAGGAGAAGAGAAGGCGGCTGCGGAGGTAGTGGTGCTTCCCTTGCTCTCGGTGGCGGCCTCCTCTCCTCCTCCTCTTTCCCCGACAGCAGTGTCTCAGCACGCTCCCTCTGCCAGCACCAATCAATGGTCTGCCAGTGCCAATAAATTCATATTTATTAAAAATACATATTTTTTAAAAAAAACATGAAACAGCAAATCTGCATAAAGTGAACGGTGAAGCGGCGAGGGAAAACTGTATCCTCCTTTACATCTGCATCAGCCTTCCTTCTGATGGTAGAGTGCCAGCAGACATATAGCTATCATGGCATCCCCCAGGAACAAAACAAAGGCACAGATTTAGTATGCTTTAGTCAAAATGCTTGCTACCAGAACAATTTTGGATTTGGATCTTTTCAGCTTTTTGAATTATCTATATTTATATATACGTACTAGGCTTGGTTGATCAAAAAATGGTTCAAAACTCATTTTGGAAGTAGAAAAAAAATACTACACCTATTCTTTTGCATGTGCAAAGGAATGTTACACAGAAACATTAATTCACCTGAGACTCAATTTGCAGCTGAATTACATTAATCAGCAAACTCCTCTGTGAGATCCCATCTTCTCCCATTGTCATGATGCAGGGTCTCGGCCCAGCCCCTTAATCACACACACAGAGACGGTAATCAGCTAACTATTTATTGAATAATAAAAAAACAGGTGAAAAGGTAAATTGTCCATAAAAAGTATCAAAAGTTCAATCAAAAGGTAAAGAGTCTGTAAGTAAAATCCAAAGGCAAACGTAGCAAAGACTCCGCAAAACAATGTGAGTCAAGGACTTGGTCCGTGGCAAGGAACAAGGCAAAGTTCATAAACAAGCCCAAGGAACTTCTTGGCAAGGCACGAGCCGGCAACTTGGCTCCGTGGAACTACGCTCGCTTCACTGCCCTTAGAACAGAAGTGGCCGAGCTACTGAGGATCCTTTCCCACGGATCCTATACTTAATCCCCTTGACGAGGCCCCCGACGCTCTAGGCTTCTGTGCCAATCTGTGCTATGGGATCTACCGCTTCTCTGGCGCTCTAGGCTACGGCGCCAATCTCTCCTGCTGGACTCAATGCTCCGTCTCCTATCAAAGCTCCATCCTTGCCTCCCAGCACCTGGGTCACTATCTTCGTGAGAGCCGAACTCCCTTTCAGCTTCCATGGGCTCATCCTCCACTGTTTCCCTGATCCTTTCCTGCGACCTGAAACCACCTGGTTTCTCATACTGATCGGAATCATCATTTTCAGGGTCAGCCTGAACTTCCCAGCTATCATAGCCGTCAGGCCATTCATCATCCCAGGCCAAGCTCTCTGTGGGAGAGGAAGGCCCAGCTAACCCATCAGCCCCTTCCTCCATGTCCTCATCAACTGCAGCTGGCCCTAATGCAAGTGGGACCCCTGGTGCTGCCCCCTGCCCCCCAGGCACGAAAGGGAACTGGGTTGCTACACCCATGTCCTCCTTCTATGCTTTAAAAACATTGCTGTGTCCACAAGCTTAGAAAACCTGGACAGTCGTGCCACTGGGGGAATGGTGTGTGATTTATTTTTAAAGACTGGGAGCCCTCATAGGATGCTTTTAGGGGTCAGCCATATCCTCAACATCACCCCCTATACAATATCCCAAGGGCAACGTATCTTCCTCATCATCAGCTGTTTTGTCACTTCTCAGCTGTTCTATTTCTACAACATGGAACATTTAGGTAATTGACAAGTGCTTCTCTGAACCATGAGTTTCTATCACCCCTTGCAGTTAATTTGCAAAAATAACCCTTCAAATGTTCACATGCATCACTTAAATATGTTCCTGACCTTTCAGAGGATCCCCTATTCCAAATTACTGCAAACACCACCATGTTTTACTTGGCTGAATATTTGTCTCAGCTCTGTTTTCCTTTTGTGTTCTTTGATCACCATGGTGCCAAACTACCAGTGATTTCAAATGTTTCTTTGCAAGGTTTTGCTTGTCTCTGTTTTGTTGTTTTTTAAAAATAAATAAATAAACAGAAACTATATGAGCTGGAGTTTATTAATGGGTTGACAGCATGAATGGAAAAAGAACCAAACCCTTAGGGACCACCAAACACAGCACTCAAACATGAATCAAGGAACATGAAAAGCACTGCAGACTAATTCAACCAGAGAAGCCAACTATAGCAGAGCACCTGATGAACCAACCTGTACACAGCATATTATTTGAGAACACAAAAATGCTGGACCACTCCAACAACCACTATGTCACACTACTCAGAGAAGCCATTGAAATCCACAAGCATGTGTACAATTTCAACAGAAAGGAGGAAACCAAGAAAATGAACAAAATTTGGCTACCAGTATTAAAAGAACTCTACAATCAGGACAGTAAATAAAGAGCAACACTCAAAAACAGGGGCAGCTGTCACCTCTCAACAAAGGATTCACCCAGGCAGCAATCAGCCAGGCTTTGAAGCTGCAAGGCCATTACATGCTAATCAAGATGGCCAATCGCAACATTCACACTTGCCTCAAACAGACAAGAGTTATTTCTCCCACCCTAGGCATTCTACAGATATATAAACCTCACTTGCCTAGTTTCCAACAGAACTCATAACTCTGAGGATGCCTGCCATAGATGTGGGTGAAACGTCAGGCGGGAATGCTTCTAGAACATGGCTATACAGCCCGGAAAACTCACAGCAACCCAACTTAACCCTTGTTGCAGTCCTTAAGAAAATACCTTCTATGAAACCACTATTTGCAATGAGACAAGATGACACCACTAGACCCAAAGCAATACAGCTTTCTGCTGCTTTTCTGCTCTAATTTATTGAGCATCATTTGTACTAATGCTTTTTGAACAGTCGTTCTATTCCTTTACCATAGCATAAAACTAAGTCATAGTGAATCTTGACATTCAAGGATCAAGGCAGATAACAATTTTTCAATGTTGAAGTCCCTCCCATCTCCCACCTACATGAGCTTCAGTCTGTGGCAACCCGTAATATAAATTCACTTAGGAAAATGCAGTGAGCTCTTGGTATCCCCTGGAGTTTGGTTCGAGGACACTGTCATTGATACTAAAATCTGTGAATGGACAAGTTTCAGTATATACAATGGTGTTCTTGCTATAAAATGGCAAAATCATTGTTTGTTTTTGGGATATTATATATTCAAGCTATGGGTGCAGAATCTATGGATTTGGAGGACTGGCTGTATGCATGAGTATGTGATACCAAAAGTCACCACTGTGCAATGGATAGCAGTGGGAATGGAGCTGCAGAAACAGGACATTCTTTTGTGCGTTGGCTTTGCAACTTCAACATTGTGCATGGTTGCTGTACATCTTATACTCTGCATTGTGATTTCACATTGCAGTTGTACATCCTATACTTGCCGTTGGGTTGTGTATCATGTATTATGTATCACAATGGCATTCAGTCATTTATAAGAATTGCATAATGCTGATATTCCACATGGAGGTTTCACAGTACTGCTACAGCGTACATTCACATACAGGAAAAGTGATGTTGGGTTGAGGTCTGTCTCTTGTATGTCAGTGGGGCAGAGAACTCCCTCCAGATTTTGACCTGAACTTTCAAGGAACTGTCCAAGGTGCCAAACCTTGCCTCTTAAATAGGATGTACATCTTGAATGCTTCTTGAAAGTTCGAATTAAATCCTGGAAAGGATTGAATATCCAATGAAATGGAAGCCACCAGCTACCACTGTGGAACACATTTTGAAAGTAAGCGTGTGTGTGCATTCCCAGGCTGCTTCCTCCTCTGGCAGGACAAGGATAGCTTTCTAGTTTTTCCAAAAACAGCACAATTGGTTAAACTGGAAGAGACTTTGGGGCCAAAGAAATATCTACATGTGTGTGGCAAGACCATAAGAAGCACAGGGAGTCATTCCCAAAACACTTGCATATTTCCAGTCTGATATTATTTCACAACACAGGAGAGGGTAAGCAAGCCTCCTTGGGATAGAAAATGGAGCTTCTCACCTGGTAATTATTGAGGTGGATTCTGGTTCTGTCGATCTATCAATCTATATATCTATCTACAGAATTTATCCTTCCATTCTGTTTCTCGTCCAAGGAATCTAAGTGGCTCATATGGAAACAACTTTAATTTACACTCACATTTACTCTGTGATCCGTAATTTTCAAGACAATTGTTTGTCCAAGTAGACTTAGTATTTGGACAGCTCTGCTCTGGTCCAGGTCTATCCATGGCATCAAAATTATTTCCACTAATACACACACACACATTTCACGTGTTCCAGGCTGAGCCCAGAACCAAAGCTAATCTGAGAGCCTAAATTACAGAAAGATGTAACTAGGATGCAGTGGGCTGGACACCCCTTGCTAATGGCTTGAAACCACTTTCCTTTGGTGCACATACTCTGATTTCTTTTTATTCTATTTGTTCAATTGCTTTTTGCTGCAAAGCTTCCTTCTAACACTAAGAAAGGAGCAGTTAATGAAAGCAAGGTATCATTATTTTGCCTCCATTGTAAATATCCTTCTGCCCCACAAGATCAAAGCCATGCTTTTGATTTTTGGGGACTGGGGGTTAATGTTTGGATTTCTGGCTTGGATTTCTAAGGTGGATGCTTTTTGCATACAAATTGCACCCTTTCCACTGACATGGAGGAAATGCAGATTTCTGCTGTTGCCATAGAAACTGGCATTTGCTGCTTTCTAACTTTGCTGCCTAACGACCCATCCTAGGAAAGGAGACAGGCAAGGATCAATTATTGATCCGCAAAGCACTCTCGGTTGTCTCAACTCCACACAGGACAGGGCTAAGACTGCTGAGGCTGTAAAGATGCTCAAGGTTACATTAAGTGTCCAAAATAAAAGGACCCTTATTATTTGTTTTGTGGAACTGAGATGGGGTGCAGGTCTAATCCTGTGTGTGACTTCAAGTCACCTGTCAATTTATGGTTACCCATGATTTTTTTTAGGAGTTTCTTTTTGGGCAAGGAATCCCCAGAGGTGGTCTTGTCAGTTCCTTACTCTGAAATATAGTCTATCATCCTTATCTTGAGAAGACAATTCATCCACACTTAATGAGGAAAGGGACATACACAAACACACATATCTCATTTGCCATTAATTACATTTTAGATGTGGATTAGAGAGTACTCCACATGTCATCCCTGTAGGAAAGTGGATGTGGAAAAAGATAGCTTATGAACTGGTTCTCTGTACAACAGTAGGTGAAAAAGTCATACGACTAGAAAAAAGCGCCTATACCAGGCCAGGCTATTTCTCCATCTGGCCCAGTTCTGTCTACTCTGACTGGTAGGAGCTCTCGAAGGTCTTGCATACAGATCTAACCCAGCATCAGCAGCAACTTGAGTTTTTCTAACATAAGAGGCAAGAGCCCAGATCTGGAACCCCCCATCTCTACCACCTGGCTGTATGACATCACTATCTGCCTACATTTCCAAGTATTGATTCCAAGAAGGACAAATTAAATAGGGGGCATCTGCTCTAGATTTCTAGATAAATGCCTCTAGAAGCAGAGGAATTTATTCAATTATTTGACCTTTATTTTGCTCAGTGGGAAAGCAAGTACATGATCCAGAGCTTGGAAAAATTACTTTTTTGGATTACAATATCCAGAAGCTGTAGTCTCCAAAAGGAAGGTTTCCAAGCTTCGACTTGAGCTCCTGTGTTCATTCAAAGGTCAAGCGGAAGACTTCTCACACACTTGAAGTGTTATCATTGGGGCTTCCCTGTTGGCAACGTGTTTGGGCAATTGCTCAGTAAAACAAACAGGGCGTGGTGCTAAGCAATCTTCAAACAAACACACGAATCTCGAGGCTTGTAAATAATGGTTGTTATTATAGCAAATTCAAAGCAAATACGTGTTAATTCAATCAATACATCATAATCAGAAAAGGCAACAATCCAATAATAACACAGGGCAAACAAACATACCTAGAGCATAGGGCGAGAAGTGGGCGAAACTAAACGTTGTTTACACCTCAGAATTTCTGAACATCGTTCGAAAATACGCCCGATTAGCTGAGGACTCCCCACTATACACACTTCAAAGAGAAAAACCATGGGCGGATTCCCTCCGATTTTTTTGGCTTACAGCGGGTTATTATCCCTCCTCATCAAAACCCTGATGTACTACTCAGGCGTGCAGAAGCGGCCTGGATTTTAAAACTAAACAGCGAGCAACCCTTCAGCCTCAATGAAAAATTACGCATTCATGATCTAACCCTTTAAGACTTTACCTATACTCCATTCTCTTCTCCCCAGCCCCACCTGTGCTCCTTGCCTCCAATGTACTTAATTGCTTTGTGAGCTCTAAGTCTTTGCATTGCCATGACCACATAGGGAGACACACTTCTCGCCCTATGCTCTAGGTATGTTTGTTTGCCCTGTGTTATTATTGGATTGTTGCCTTTTCTGATTATGATGTATTGATTGCCATATGTGGTATTAATTGATATTGCATACTATGCCACCTTATGTATAATTGTGTTCTATGTGGATTGCTTTATGGATATCGAGATGACCCATTGTATATAATTTCTTATAGACTGAAATGGTCACCTACCTCTGTGGACACCTCTACCCACTTGTCGCATAGCCTTGATAAAGACCAGCCAGGTCAAAACGCACCTGCGTCCTCGCCGGCTTTCGATTTTACCCCAACCCTACTACACGCATCGGCGTGGGGATTACAAATTTATTTAAACGGCGTTTGATTACAAATGGACGTTTGCTTATCATTTTGTTGTTGTGTGAATTAACACGTATTTGCTTTGAATTTGCTATAATAACAACAATTATTTACAAGCCTCGAGATTCGTGTGTTTGTTTGACAATTGCTCAGTATACAGGATGCCTTGTCCATCTCTGCCACTCAATCAACTTTATTCCAGCAAGGCTAGTGTTGCATGGAAGCAGCTATGTAAAAGATATCCTATGCCATTAAGCCGGAAGCCTGAAACTAGCCCTAAGAGAGGCTTCATACAATACCCCCCCAAAAAAAAACCTCCCTCCACCTCTCTGACCACGTGTCTCTCTTCTGTGCATGGGTCAGAACTTTTAATGAGCCATGGGCTATGCCTCACCCCAACTATCATCTTATCATTTGTACTTAAACCCAACATGGATTCTCCAATCCATTGATATCAGAGTCACCAACAATCTACTCTTCCTGATGAGATTGGCCATGTCTTCTTAAGACTTGGTGCTAGAAAACCTCTTCACCTAGCATAAAGAGCCTTGAGTCCAAAGGCAGACCACAGTTTAAGCATGTGCATGGGAGGTGTCTCAATGAAAGAAATGGTGTGCCATACATCTGTTTGTCCTGATGCATAAGTTATCCTCTAGAAGAAATGCCACCATCACAGAACACAATATGCAGAAACATGATTTTGAGTTGGCAGCTGGATCAGACCAGACTGCAATTAGTATCTAATTTATATGCAGAACACATCTTGTGGGAACAGAGGAGGAGAAAGGTTTGAATTGTGAAGGAAGAAACATCAATAACTTAAGGTGTGCAAATGACACTATATTACCAGCAGAAAATAGTAAAGAACTGGACTACTGACGAAAATTAAGGAAGAAGCTGAAAAAAGCAGTGGTGTAGCAGAATATTAAGAAACGAAAACAATGACTTATATAACTTTGAAGTCAGTTATAAAAGTGTTGAAATAGTTAAATATTTCCATCACCTTGGCTCAATTGTCAATCAAAATGGAGACTATAATCAAGAAATCAGAAAAAGATTAAAATATGGAAAAGCAGCTATGAATGAACTAAATAAGATGTCCAAGTGTAAAGACATAACATTAAATACCAAATCAGAGTCCTCCCTGTCATAATGCTTCCAATTTTTCTGTAAGTTTGTGAAAGCAGAGCAGGTTGTTTGTAATCTGATACTCAAGGAGAATTGAACAGATGTGATGGACTGCCATAATGATAACGAAATGAGTCCAAGAGCAAATCAAGTCCAAGCTCTTCCTAGATGACCAAATGACTAAATTGAGGCGGTTGTATTTTGGGCATATCAAGCAATGACATGACTTAGTGAAAAACACATTATTGCTTACTAAAGTTGAAGACAGGATCTTATTAAAATGATAGGTCAGGAGAAAATATCCCTCTTTTGGCAGTCCTGTTTTAAAGAAGGGGAATTCCATATTTTGTTGGACTGCAGCTCCATCATTCCTCCATATTGACTATTTAGGTTAGGGCTGGTGGGAATTGCAGGCCAAGGTTATCTGGAAAGCCCTCTGCCTTTGTTTTAACCATAGGTCTAATGGTTATGATAGTAATGTTGTACTGAGGCTTGGGAGGTCTCACCTATAGGACTGATTTAGAGGATCATTGCAGCTGCAAGGAAGATAGAACTAAAACTGGGTACCACTCATCCTTTTTGGGGGGCCCTGTGTTCTAGCGATGATGCTTCTGCAAGGTTAGCTTTGCCATGTTTGTCATTGCTCCCCCTGGTGGCCAGAGTTTGCCTCTGTTCGTTTATATGTGTGTTTGTGAAATAGCAGGAATTAGCTGCTAAAGTATGTGTATCTGTAATCCGCTCTGAGTCCCCTTCGGGGTGAGAAGAGCCGAATATAAATAAAGTAAATAAATTGCTATCCTCCACCACATCTTAATGATAAAATTAGGAGAAATGTAGAGAAGATACACAAGAAAGCTAAGAAGACAAAAATAAGAAGGCTAGAGTAGAAGAGATAAATGGGCTGTTATTTGTGATCTGACTACAACTCATGCTGACTGGATTTGATGAAGACTGGAATCCATTATTATCTGGAGGGCAACAGAGTATGGAGGAAAACCATGACAGTTGTAATCTGCCATTTCCGAGCCTCATTACCCCCTCATGAGACTAATTTTATCATGCTGGGAAATATTCCCCATTTTCTACTGACAATTCTGCCACGTTGAATTGGATTCTTCTCAAATTCCCAAGTTGTCTTCTGCCATATCCTTCATTTGAGGGTTTGGTTTTGGATCCATCTCTAAATCATAGAGATACTATTTTTGAAGCCACGTCCCCATTTTTGAAACCCTTCTTGCCACACAAATATTTGCAATAGGTAGTAGTGATGTGATCTCTTAAGGGCAGAAATCCTCCAAAGGCACCGGATCACATCTTATCAGGGAATGTAAACAGGATTAACCTTGATTAGTACTTGGGTGGAATGACATAATTAATCCCAGGAGCTGTATGATATATTTCAGAGGAACCACCAAAACCACTTCGGAATATTTCTTGCATAAGTAAACTATGTGAAATTCATAAAAATACCATGTCTACAGGAGACTTGAAGATATGCACACAATCATTTTACCAACAGAGCATGTTCACAAACATACTCTGAGAGCATAAACAGCATATTATTTGCTGCCAGTTCATTTCTGGAAGCCCTGTGTGTTCCTGTATTTCATTCCAGCCAAGACATCTGGGGAGGAAGAGAACCAGCCTGTCTCAAGGCAGTGATCACAAATGGTTGTACTGAAAACTGAAATTCTGAGCCCAACATCCACATGCCTTTCCCAGATCCCTGGACTCAGGGGATTTATTACCACACATTCAATGCACCTCAAATAACATTCCATCACACAGCATTGGAAACTAAGACAGGAAAGGGGGTGACAACACTGTCTCTCCTTCTCTCTAGCTCTCTCTCTCTTTCTTCTCCTACTTCTCTTCTCTTTCCCCATATGTTTTTTCTTTAGTATCCAACTGGTTGTCTGACTTCAGAGTTTCTAGAAGTAGGGAGAAACCGTCAGGAGTCCACGCTGTTACTCTCCACCACAGCATGCCTGGCAATGTGACTCTTTAGTCAGTGTACTCTTCCAAACTTCTTGGTTATGAGAAACAGCTCCGCTTGTAAATGACAAGCAGGGGAAATGAGTGAAAGAGCCAGTGGATCATGAAGCTGACTGCTTCTCGGAAATTCCTCCTTGAGAGAGAGGGAAAGAGAGAGACAGGGAGGAAGGATGCCTGGAATCACAGGCTGACTGCTTTGTGTCATCTCAGAAGTTTATGAACCTGTTCTTTCCTGAATAGAGTACCAACAGCAGTAAAAATTTATAGCAAGCCTCTTGCCCCATGCATACAACAATGCTTGAGGGGCGGAAGGGTGTACAGAAGTGCAAAATTATTGTTACTCTGTATTTCGTATCACATTTATTAAATTTGTGTATACGAATAAATATTTGAAACCTGGTTGTTGTAGGTTTTTTGGGCTATATGGCCATGTTCTAGAAGCATTATTTCCTGACTTTTCACCTGCATCTATGGCAGGCTTCCTCAGGGTGTGCGAGGACCTCACAACCTTTGAGGATGCCTGCCATAGATGCAGGTGAAACGTCCGGGGTTAAGGTTTCTAGAACATGGCCATATAGCCAAAACAACCTACTACAACCCAGTGATTCTGGCCATGAAAGCCTTTGACAATACATTATTAGAAACATGCAGGAAATGTGGGGGATGGGGGAATTTAAGAATCAAAACATTCACCAATCATTTTTGTTAAGATTCTATAACAATTGGATGCCTTCCAAGCTCAGCTTAATTTTCAGTATAAATGTTAAGCAACTTTGGTAAAGCCAAGACAACATAAAGTCTTTAAAAAACCAATCCTGTTTTTCTTTGGCATAATCACCATAAGGAATGCACTGGGGGCAGTACTAGCAGACTTGGGTGGGAAATTGAGAACACAACAATCTTAGAAATGTAGTTTGAGAAGGCAAGGCCCCCTGTGGCAGATAATGCAAAAGGCCCTGACCTAAACTATGTTTCTCAGAATGGAGTGCACAGCATCTGAAAGCCCCAATAGCACCAGTCATTTAGAGTCAGTCTAATAATAATAATAATAATAATAATAATAATGAATCTGCAAAGTGGACTAAAGTAAGTAAGTAATAGTATAAATCTGTGCTAAGTTGAAGTTAAGTGGTTGAGTGTCATAAAGACAGACAGATATCCAAGGGGATTGTTGTCACTTTGGGGGGGGGGGGAGGATACATTGTTTTTGTCTAAACTTTTAAAAATCCCCAAAAATCTGTAGATGTGTGAATCTTTTTGAAACTTCTGGAGATTGATGCCCTAGTTATCTTGTACATTGTTCATAAAATTCAAGTAGATAGCGCTTATAGTTTTTAAAATGGCATTTATAAAAAACTTTGAAAATTCCCCCAAAATTGCTGAATCGGGCCTCAGCCCATCTAGTCCAGCATTCTGTGTCACACAGTGGCCCACTAGTTGTACACAGGGATCTCTAGCAGAAAGGAGGGCAAAACCCTCACCTGCTCCCGACCCCCCACAACAAACACTTTAGAAACAAAATGCAGTGCCTCCCAGTTCTGTAATGACTTTTGAACCTTTTTTTTAATGGATCACACATCCCTGAAAGGGTGGATGGGGATCAGCATAGACAGATGGCATTTTGGGTTTCCTCTTCAAAGAGGGAAAGCTGAGCAGCAGTAAGGCACTGGTTGTTTCTGAATCATCCATTTTCCCCACCACCACCTTGCTTTACAAAGCAAAGCATCCCTCTCTTGCCAGGTGGATCAGTCACCTGTTGCTGTTTTGGTCATAAGGCATTGATTTTCCTATCAATCTTCTTTAAGGCCTCCTAGATTTCTTCTGGGCTGCTGCTTTCCAAATTGTCATTCACTCCCAGTTCTTGGTGCAGAGAAAAGCATGTGTGCCGTGGTTACCCAGACAACCGTAACCATGGTATCCTTTATCAGAAGCTTCAGATTCATTCCTTTGCCCCTGCCCATTTGTTCTTCTCCCTACCATTGATCCCAATATCCCACCCCACCCCTCAAGAAACTGCCCAGTTTGCCACCCAGAGCGGACTGATATCTGTTGATCTTATGCAGAGGACACAAAATTACATGGTCTAATTCCTTTGTGAGTGTGTAAGCTCGATTTCATCATGTTCTTCTTCCTTGTAGGATTTGTAGAGGGTACTTCGCGTTTTTGGATCCATCCAGACCCAGGGCTTGCAATCTGGGCCATGTGTGTGCAAGATCTGTAGATGCTTCAGAGTCACTTACAAGGCTAAAACTGTGAATTGGCATCTATGAGTGCCCACTGAGCCCCAAACTTTAATAAAAGGACAAAACCCCATCTCCAAAACTGTCTGCTTTGTCCTCACTGCTGCTTCTTTTCATGGGAACATAGAAATAAGCCTTATACTGAGTGAGAGTCATTGGCAAATGCAGTATGATTTACACTGATAGCAGTTTTCAAGGCTTTCAAACAGATACCGTGTTTCCCCGAAAGTATGACACCCCCGATTGTAAGACGTATCGGGGGTGTCAGGGGGTCGGCTAATGTAAGCTGTACCCGAAAATAAGACGTACTCCCGCCGCCGTCACTCAGTCCCGCCTCCTCCTCGGTCCCGCTCCTCCGCTGCCACCTCCTCCGCTTCCCCCTCCTCCGCTCCCTCTGCCTCCCCCTCCGCCGCCACCCTCCGCCGCCGCCCTCCGCGCTCCCCTCTGCCGCTTCCGCCTTGCCACCTGCCCGCTGCCGCCACTTGCCACCACCGCCGCTGCCGCCACCACTTGCCGCCGCCACTTGCCGCCGCCGCTTTGCTTGCCGCCGCTGCCGCCACCGCTGCCGCTGCCGCCGCTGCTGCCACCGCTTGCCGCCGCCGCCGCTGCCGCCACCGCTGCCCGCCAAGACAGCCGGCCCCACGCCTGCGCCAGGAGCACCGACGCCAGCGCGCCAGAGCGCCGAAAGCGCGCCAGGAGCGCCCGGCGTCGCCCGCCAGAGCACCTACGCTGGCGCCGCTCGGGTCCTACTGCCCATGCGCATGGGCAGTAGAACCCGAGCGCCTGACGCCGGGCGCTCCTGGCGCGCTGACGCCGGGCGCCTCCTGGCGCAGGGCGGGGCCGGCTGTGGCGGAGGTAGGGCGGCGCGGAAGCGGCGGCGGAAGCAGCGGCGGCGGAAGTAGCGGCGGCGGCAAGCGGCGGCGGCGTAAGCGGCGGCGGCAGCAAGTGGCGGTGGCGCAGGCGGCGGAGGGGGAGGCGGCGGAGGGGGAGGCGGCGGAGGGGGAAGCGGAGGAGGAGGCGGGACCGAGGAGGAGGAGGCGGGACCGAGGAGGAGGCGGCCAAGGGGAAAGGGTTACTGGGTACGGCAGGTACCGCGGCTAATGTAAGCCGCACTCGAAAGTAAGCCGTAGGGGGATTTTTGGGGTCAAAAGAAAATAAGACGCTGTCTTACTTTCGGGGAAACACGGTAGGTCTTTCTCAACCCTCAGACTGAAGAGAACATTTTTGCATTCAGAGCATGTGCTTTGCTACTGAGCAATGTTTCTTCCCTTGTCTACAGTCAAAACGGCTCTGCCTTCTATGAGTGAGTGAGCAAATATTGAAAGCAATATGGAAAAGGAGCAACAATGTCTGTATGTCTTTGCCCTCTCTCACTAAGAGTGGTTGCTTTTTTGGCCTAGCGCAAATGACACACAATGCCCAATGGCAACAGAAGCCTGGAAGTAATGTGGGCACATGAGGAGGTATCCGCTGCGATGTCCTCTTGGTCCATAGGACTGGCATTGACTCCACCATTTGCATAACCAGGCAATGTGCCAGTGCTGCCAAAGCCTGGATCCAGAGAATGTGGCAGATGGTGATAAGGAGCGTGTTCAATCCACTCAGATTGAAAGTTAAACGTCATTACACAATATGTTGATCCATATCCACAGAATAAGTCCAGCGCTTCGGATAGCTCCTTTAAGGTTTAGGAGAAGAGATGTAGATTTAACATCTCCTTGACATGGAAGCCAGTGGTCAATCTTAGTTATGGAGGATTTCATGTTGGATTTGAAACTGCCCCATTTGTCTCATCATTTTCATCCCGCTCCTTGGCTACAAAGGCCTTACAAAATGTTCATTTGCCCTCAGGCTTACCATGTAGATAAGATCAATTATGACATAAATATTACATAAGAAGCAATGTTGCTGTCTCTTGCTGGCTGCCTCCCTCCCACTCAAGGGTCAGTGGAACGGCAGTTGAAGGTGGTGGGAGAGGCTCCGAACATGGCCCCATTGTGTGTTGTAGGTGCTAATGAGTATTTATGAGAAATATGTTTAGCACACAAAAAGGCACATAAAGGTTTGTCTCTCATTTCCCCCTATCACTCTAAGAGGAATAGGGGGCAAAAAAACCCTAGATTTCGGCAGATGCAAATATCATGGAGCAATCATCAGACAGAATGGCCCATTGCTCTTGGGCTGAACAAAGCAGATAAGTCACTATACTCACCACCTTTTAATTTTCTTACTTTCCTATACACTTGTATTGTTCTCCCTCTTTGATTGTACCACTATACATTTTTTTCATTTTATTATTATTTATTTCTGAAAATAAAAAAAAATTATTTAAAAAACCTATACTCACCATGTAGGAAGACCAAATAGAAGGTTTATGTTCATACTAAACAGGGACCTGCCTATCTTCGCAATCACATCTTCCCATACGAACCAACATGAGCCTTAAGATCAACTGGGGAGGCCTTTCTCTCGCTTCCATCTCAAGCGTGGTTGGTGGGGACAAGGAAGAGGGTCTTCTCGGTGGTGGCCCCCTGGTTCTGGAACTCTCTTCCTAAGGAGACCAGACTGGCACCTACCCTGTCCATCTTCTTCAAGAACTTAAAACATGGATGTTCCACTGTGCCTTTGACTAGGCAGTTCCAAAGAATGGGCCCAATGTGACCTAAGTTCCAGCACTTTAGAATGGCTCTCTGCTCTACAATCCTGACATTTTAATGCTCATGAACATTATTCTCCCAGCCTTGCCTTTTATTGTTCTGCATGGTACTGGTTTTATGATGTTATGTTTTATTGTGATATGCTTTTATTTGGTTTTGTTTTGATGCTATCTTATTGTGTTAAGTTTTTAACTTTGTGCCCCCTGGGCTTGTCCCTTTGCAAGCCACCCCAAGTCCCTTAGGGGAGATAGAAGTGGGGTATAAAGATAAAGTCATTATTATTATAGCTTAGAAATGTTTATTTGCCATCTTTTAGGCTAAAGGAAGGAGGACACTGGTTTTGAAGTTCAGAAATGGGGGTTTTATTATATGTCAATGGACAAGTTTATGCTGCCCTTGGGAGGGGCAGAAAGCAAAAAGATCTGAGAGCTATAAAGATTGATAATTCACTATGAGGAAGATGTTAAAACTCAAAATACTCATTATGCTCAAAAATCCTTCTATTTCAATGTGTCTAGATCAGGGGTGCTCATTATGGTGATCGGGAGCACCTAGGTGATCTTCGGCCCTCTTCCAGGTGATCTTTGGGCCTCACCAGCCGGATGGCGCGCTCCTGCCATGCCATATCTGGCTGAAGCACTGGTGGGTGCGCCTTTAAATACCCTCCTGCTGCGTGCGCGGGAGGGGCCTGCTGTGCACGCAAGAAGCAGGATGGGATGGGGGCTTCCTGCTTCGTGAAAGCACACAGCAGGAAGGAGGAAGGCAACGAAGACATTAAGAGAGAGCGCGCGCACAGGCAAGGAGGATCCCCTTCCCGGGTGCACGCGGCGGCGAGTTCGTGGGCAGGCAAGAAAGAAGCCCCGCACAGACGGAAGGCTGCAGTAGGAGAGTACGCTCACATGCACAACAGGTGATCTTTTCAACTTGATTGTTCATATAGTAGCTCGCATGATGAAAAAGTGTGGGCACTCCTGGTCTAGATCAAAAGGTCAGGAAAAGTGGTAGATGGTCAAGAATAGAAGAACCAGAGCTATTTTCACTGGGAAGGAGGGGTGCAGGGTGAAACTTGGCTCAGGATTAGATTAGAAATATATCAGGGTTTACTAAGTTTACTAAAACCAGTTATGAGCCTGATTGAATAACATTAGCAATATCCTGGCTCAAGTGCCAAGCAATGGTGTTGAAAAACAGGGCTTTGCAGGAGAAGACTCTAGAACAGGGGTGAGCAATTACTGGCCCTCCAGGTGTTTTGGACTTCAACTCCCAGAAATCCTAGCCAGTTTACCAGCTTGTAGGATTTCTGGGAGTTGAAGTCCAAAACACCTGGAGGGCTGGTAATTGCCCACCCCTGCTCTAGAACTGAAGTGTGTTTTTTGCAGGGAGGAGGCTGTATGGTATTGAGAATTGAGCCCTGTTATTTATGACAGTTTGTAATACTTGCCAAAACATCTTTCGTAATACTTGCCAAAACATCTTTTTCACCTTCTGCCATTCCATTTTTAGATGTGCTGTTATTTCCCTCAAATAGCAGAATAAATGTTTGGGTACTAGAATTCAAAATGATGCAACTGGAGTTCAGGTGATATTAGGGATGCTTCCAGATGAGGATTTTATTGTGTAATAACTCTGCTTCATTCACATAATGCTTTTAAATGTTTAATATGCATTTTAATTCAATTGATTGTAAGCTTAATGTTTGTATATGTTTCAATGCACTTAATAATTGTCATATGTAAGCTGCCTTGAGTACCCTTCGGGGTAGAGAAAGGCAGGGTATAAATAAGGTAAATAAATAAATAAATAATTTCACTAGACCAGTATCCGCTCTGAGTTTCAGTTTGAATTTTTAACAGAGGACGAACTCCCCTCTATATATTCAGTACCATGGAGAGCTCCCTTAAAGTCAAAGAGACTCTCCATGGTGCTGAATCTAGTTAGGTAGTCGAGTTCATCTTCTTGAATAGCCCTGTCAAAGTTCACGCTACAACTCAGACCAGTTTCATTGTCACCACTACATGGAAATCATGAACATGCACTGCTCCTGGCATGTGTTTTCCCACTGATTTTTTTCATACAGTAAAAATAATTTAGAGGGGTAAATAAATGGAAGATTGATTGGTAGACCTCAATACTGCCTTTGCCCATAGATAAGCCAGAATATGTTAAATTTCAGCAGGATTATTTTATCACATGGTACCACACTCGAATAGTCCAGCCGGTCAGATATTTCTTGACTACATCTCCTTCTGTAACCTGACTACTTAGCTGTGTTGCCTCCATTTGCAATAATCTGGCATTAATGATATCAGGAGATCTTCAACTTCCTTATACCCGAAATAGCATATAATGAGTTGCAAACCCATCTCGAGAGACTCCACTCAGTACAAAATAGGGATGTATTTATGTATGAGTATGCTATGCATGTGTGGGTACACACCAGAACGAAAACAATTCCATGTCATCTATGAGAACTGAATTGTGGTTGGTCTCCTTTCACTGAGAGATCTTGCCTTCCTTCTCTAGGTTGAGGCTGCCCTTGCCCACATCAATCAGAAGGTGATAGTCATTTGATAACAGCCCCCCTGATAGTATCCATTAATTAATATGGTAGAATATATGCTAGAAAAGGTGACGGTGTGAACTATACTATCATGACTTTTTTAATGGTGCCTTTAAAGAGCCTGAGAGAGCCTCCAGTGATTTGGCCAAGGGAAATGGGAGTTGGCTGGTGCTTTATAAATAAAAATTATGCTTAATTATGATGACCTTTTCAGCACATTGTAATAGAGCTAGCTTGGCCACTGCAAATACTGCTTGCTTACAGCAGCAATAACTTTTGTGGATGAAAGGGGAGGAGAGGATAGGAAAGGAGAGGAGAGGAGAAGGAAGGAGAGAAGGAGGGAGGGAAGTTTTCCTCCTCAAGGCAGGCTACTGGCTACTCTAATGCCAATATGTTCCATAAGGAAGAGAAGTCATAGAAGTCAATCCACTGGTGCCTTTTCTTCACAGCACCAAAACCAGTAAGAGGAAGGCTGAGAGTATGGCTGCTGTTGGACTGCCATTTCCATAGTCTCTGCCCATCCTTAGTGATTACTGGGGATGATGTGAGTTGTAGTTAGTAACATCTGGAGGGCCACAAGTTTCCCACCCTGTATTCAGGCCCTTGTTCATGGAGTCCAGATGTCGGCTGGACAATTTTGACAGAGCCAGGCTAATGTCCTACATTTAACACTTCCCAGGTGCCTATGAGCCTATTCCAGTTTATTATAAGTGGAAATTTTGGGAAATGAGTAAGTTCTATTTTAATGACATAGGATGGAAAGTACTGAAAAGAAAAATGGGTTCCCTTGGAACTAAAAAGATCAGTAGCCACTAATTGCAGTAATGCAAATGTATCTAAACATAGAGAAGCTCAATGTATACATACAAATGTCAGTTAAACATAGGATTGTTATATTCACATTTAACAGAAATAATGTATGCTTTTTGTGAAAGATGAAAAAATCTTCTTCATCTGTGTGGAAATAGTACTTGTGTCTTTACTACAGATGAGTAGACTCCAAGTCCTTGCACAGTAAGTGTCCTATTTTCTTTATTACACAAGAGTAGACTCCAATATTTCACCAGTTTCAACTCACAGAAGTCTTCATCAGGTAGTTGGGTCTATAACGATACATGTTATTAATACACACATATAGTGGCTGAAGGTAGTACTACATAGTTACATGAATCATATACCATTCATAACAGATTATAGATAGATAGATGATAGATAGATAAATATTACTCACAACAAGTCCTTGTTAACCAGTATACTCTGTAAAGGTGTTTTATTCTGTAGCGAGTATGGAATCGAAAGAACTCAACCCATTGCTAATATAGCAAGTCCATTGGTCAGGTGGTCTTGATGTCATTATTAGTTATGGACCTTAGTAATTACAGACCAGTCTCTAAGCCTTTTTTGGGGCAAAGTGACTGAGAAGACAGTTGCCGTCCAACTCCAGGCAGTCTTGGATGACACACCATTATTTGACCCATTTCAAACCAGATTCAGAGCAGCATACGGAGAATGTTATGGACGCTTTAGTGGATGATCTCCACCCTGGACATTCCACAGATATACTTACACTCCACTTGCTTCACTGACAACAGAACCTCTGAAGATGCCAGCCACAGATGCAGGTGAAACGTCGGGAGAGAATGCTACTGGAACATAACCATACAGCAACTCACAGCAACCCAAGAACAATCAAGTTTGGTAATCAGCAGCTCAATAGATCTGTTTTGATAAGTAAACATACTTTAAGACCTTCTGCTGGAAAATAACAAAATAACACCTGACAGTGTCCAAAAGCATCTTCAGATAACCTGAAATACCATCTTCACTTTCCATCAGTTACATCGGTGCAGGCTTCCAAGGATTTAAAGGAAATGGTCCACCTATCCTTGGGGTATACGCACCCTGTTTTAATGACTACAGAGGAATACTCTCAAACAGTGAAAACATGTTGGCTGTAATATTCTGACACCTCATGTAAAAGAAAACCAAGTGATTGACTCCTAATCTTCCCCTGTGCCCCTTAACGTCTCTTTTTCTCCTCCCTTTATTTTTCTTATATTAAATTGCATCCCTTTGGCAGAGCTGCCTGTTTTTTCTTTTATTCTCAGTTGTTTATGTGAATTGATTGTGCATAATCCTTATTCAGCACCAGCATGCTTGACTCTGCAAGAGTTCCAAGCTATATACTGTATGTGTTCCCCATGTTTATTATTAATATATTATTTCCTTCTATGTCATACGATTTCAGAGGAACATACAATAAAATGAGTTCAATCAATAATATAAAACAGTAGGAAACAATTTAAACAGTGTGAGAGCATATTAAATGCTGTGACAGGTCAAAGCAAGACAATAAAATCAGTGAAAACAGTTTAAAACAATTCAGAACCATAACACACGGTCAGATTTTAAAAGCGAAGAACTCAGTGCCCTCAGTCTGGTGGGATGAATTTGTTTGTTTGTATTTTTGCATCTTGTATTCATTCCACCCTGAATTTGAAGAATTTTGTGAATTTTGTTCAGTTTTGAATCAATGTAATATTGATTCAGAAGAGTTCGCCAAGCCCTATCTTCCAGGCCTAAAGAGAAAACAGGTTCCTCATTATTCCTGAATCTCCCAATTGGCATTAGGGAAGAACACGGCTATCCTCTCATTTTGTTGCTGCTATGGAGTCCAGTGAAGGAGTGACTTGTGCAGAAAAATGAAACATTTATCTAATACAGTGATTTTCAACGTTTTTTTAAAGCTGCGGCACATTTTTTACATTTACAAAATCCTGGGGCACACCAACAACCAAAATGACACAAAATGACAGTCTTAGTCATTTTACTAACTGTCACCCTCCCCCCTCATCACGCCGCTGCTTCTGCCAACCCCCCTCCCCCGGAGGCCCACACGCAGGCCCGTCACCGTCCTGCGAGTGAGGGCTGCGCTGAGTGAGCTTGGCTGAGCAGGACGAGTAGGAATTGAGTAGGAATTGAGCACACGGGGTGGCTCCGAGCCTCGGAAAAAACTGCGGTGGAGGCTCACAGCCATCGCCACCCCCAGCTCTCCTTCCTGAAGGGGTTCAGCCCCCCCCAGAGTGCCTCCCCCCTGCGTCTCTTTGGCTTCCCCGCTGTCGCCTTGGGGCCAGATCGGGAAGGAACCAAGCTGGGCTGTGGAGCTGTGCATCCCGGCCTCTGCTCTACTCTGCAGCAAACCCTGGAGCCCAGCCAGGAGAAGCCAGGACATGAGGGGTTGCTCCCTTTCCCCAGTGCAGAGGGGCTAGAGGGCAGAAAGCCTCACCTCAAGCCTCCGGGAGCAGGGTCAGACGGGGGCAGCTCCCACAGACTCCTCCTCCCTCTCCTCCTCCTTGCTGCCAGAGGGGAGGAGGGCAGAAGAGTGCCCAGGAGCCAGGAAGCAGGAGGAGCCGTAGCCCGGCCAGGTAGCCCTTGGCGTGCCTGAGGGAGGGAAGGAAAGAAGGGAAGGAGGGAGAGAGGAGGGAGGGAGGAAAGTTCTGGATGCTGAGGGCTCTCCCTGACTGCAGCCAGGCTGGCTGGCATTGCTGCTTCGGCCAGGAAAGCCTCATTTCCACTGCCTGAAGTTTCCTGCTAGGCTCTCTCTCTCTACACTTTAATTTCCCACGGAACACCTGATGACCTCTCACGGTACACTAATGTGCCACGGCACACTGGTTGGGAAACACTGATCTAATAGATTAATAATAATAACTTTATTTTTATACCCCACCTTCAGCTCCCTGAAGAGACTCAGGGCGGCTTACAAGGGACATGTCCAGCAAATACAGATTAAAAACAAGCACAGAAATACAGTCAACATCTAAAAACAATAAAACATTATAATCAGACAAACAGCATAATCCAATATCGCAGCTGACAACAATAGTTGGTTTGGGATCAGGATTCCTAGAAGCTATTTAGAGCCAAGGGAAAGTGCGGCAAACAGAGGCCTTATATGCACAAGGTAGGGTTAGAATCAGAGGCAGTTGCTTCCCTGGCAACAGAAGCTCTGAGGATGCCGGCCACAGATGCAGGTGAAACGTCCGGAGAGAATGCTGCTGGAACATGGCCGTACAGCCTGAAAAACTCACTGCAATCCAATAACAATCATGTTTTGTAAGATAGAAGGTGGTAGGAAAAGAGGAAGGCTGCATTCCAGATTGATATACTCAATTAAAGAATGCCATGTCCCTGAGTCTGCAAACCTGACCTGACCCATTGAAGAGAAGATGACTTGGAGATCTCTCGTTCAAGGGACCAGCATAAGACAAAGTTGATTTGATAATAACTACAGGAAATGTGACCTTTTTCCAGTGGTTGAGATGCGAGCCTGCTTCCAACAACTTTAAAAAAACCCCGCCAGTTATAATACACTGCATTATACATGCTGAAATTAATTTGGTTATATTTTTAAAAAACACAAATTAAGCTAAAATGAAGTGTGCGGTTTCTGGGTTGTATGGCTGTGTTCTGGCAGCATTTTCTCCGGATGTTTTACCTGCATCTCTTGTCATCTTCAGAGAAGATGTCTTATGCTGGCCCTTTGAATGAGAGATCTCCAAGTTTCTTTCTCTTCAACAGATCCTCTGAAGATACCTGTCACAGATGCAGGTGAAATGACAGGAGAAAATGCTGCTAAAAACAACCACACAGCACTCCAGTGATTCCGGCCGTGAAAGCCTTCAACAAGACATTAAGCTATAATGGTTTTTAAATATCCAATAATAACAATAATACTTCTCAGACTCACTTCCTTGAATACACTTCCAAAATAACAATGCCCCTTAGGCCCCATCTACACTGCCATATAATCCAGTCTCTGAATCCAGATTATCTGCTCTGAACTGGATTATATGGCAGTGGAGTCTCATATAATCCAGTTCAAAGCAGATAATCTGGATTCAGAAATTGGATTATATGGCGGTGTGGATCCAGTCTTACTGTGAAGGAAGATTCCATTCCTCTCCCCTTTTTTTGGTTCATTTGTATATAAAATAAAAGCATTGCAGGCAGAAATTCAGCACTGCATTTCCATGCTAGAGGAAACAATTCCACAACTATTGACTGTCTACTTATCCCACAGCTGTTTCACATCATGTTAGTTATCTGCAAGGATATTGGAAGTTTAAATATATTTAAGCTCCCTTCCGATTCTCTGACTGGAGAGAACAACTGAATCAACTGTGCTGTAAACTGGATGGGGAATCCCAAGCTGGCTTTGCCAAGGTTTACACATGCCATTGGGCTAGCTGCAAGGTTCTGAGAGATGTAGCCTTAAAAATAATTCAAAATGCTACATGTTCCAACAGCAGTGATGTAAGTTATAACCCATTCCAGTTTGGAACTGGATCAAACCCAATTCAGTGCTGAGGTGTCTCCTTTTCTACTATAAACATGCTTGATGTAACACCCTTGGATATGCTCTGAATTTTCAGGTTCTCCCTCTGGCATTACTTTGCGAATGAAGATCCTTAGGAAGGACTCATCCCACGCTTTCTACAAGTGCGTTGATGACTAAGGAAGTTGGATGTGTCCTTTGAGTCTGTGCAATGGATATTTCTGGTGGAGCGCAGCGTGCACAGAACTGGCCTCACCTTTTAAACCAAAGGTTTGTCTGCCGGGGCCTAGCAAGCTTAGGACAGTGGCAGCGAGGTCCTCAGGTCGTAGGTTTGATTTGAGCTTCCTTCTCTAGATGGTTGACCTTACAGGGTTAGATGAGCACCATCTGCCCAGGTTTGAAATTGAAATTAGAGTTTTCCTTCTCTTAGGATGGTTGCCAAAAGGCTAGAGAGCCCATCCTACCCATTGACGCTCTTTGTCAGACCCTTTGGTTGCAACCTGTCTGGCATGGGAGGCCCTACTATTATGCCACCGCCAGCATAGCTCACAACTTCATTAGGGTACGCAAGCCTCTCCCCCGCGTCAAGGGGGCACCAATGGAGAGGAATGTTGTGGTTGCCAAATATTCAAGGCGTCAGGTTTAGCTGACACCTCAGACATATTATTACCCACATAGGGAGATCTTTTCCCACATAACCAGTACCATCAGCCTCTGTCCCAGCAGCACAGCTCCCCCTGGCATTATCTGTCTAAATAGCAACAGCAGACACTTTCATCTGAAGTCCTTCTGGGCATTACTTGATCACCATGATTGGTGCCAACTAGTTATCATGAGTAATACAGAACACGTGGAGCAGACTACCCCAAGTCTTGTGAGAACAGGATCTCTTCTGAAATCTTGGAGCTTTTGCAAAGTTTGAAAACCTCAATTATGGAACTCCCTCCCCAATAAAATTAGATAAGCGTCCTCCCTCCTGGCCTTCAGAAAAAAGTAAAAACTTGGCCATGGGACCTTTGGGCAGTAAACAATACAAGGAATGATCAGGGATTATGTGCAATTGATATTTGGAATGACATTTGAGCATGATTTTTGGATTATGTGATTTTAGCATTTATGTTTCAACTCCACGTTTTAATGTTAAAACGTTGTTACATTTTTATGATCTAATCAATAGTTATATGTTATGTTGGAAACTGCTTTGAGTCTCCCCCCCACCAGGGGGAGGGGGGAGGGGTGAGAAAAGCAGTACACAAGTGAAGTAAATAAATAAATAAATTTACATAAACAGGAAGGTACTATGGTGAAAGAGGAAACCAGCAACCCTACAAAGATGTCCCTGTGCATTTGAAATCATGACATCATCTGATTTCACCTAACACAAAATCCTAGCTAAATTTGGAAGCTCACCTTCTTGAATGAAACACCATTGAAATCTCTCCAGATATTTGGACTATTCAATATCCTTAACCAATTATGGGCGTTATTGTCCAGTACTAATAGAGTCCCCATCCCTGTTGAATGGAAAAGTTCTTACACACAAGATGTGAAGAGCAAAGGTAGGACAGATAGAAAGTATACATTGGTTCCATTGCATGTCATGGAGAAAAGATTCATCTGTAAACAAAGCCTGGTGGTATGCAGCCTGCAAGCAAACCATCCAGCTTCCGTGTATGGACATGGGGACTACTTGTATCCTGCTTCAGTTTTTTGGGGGGAAAAAATATGAAGTGTAATAAATAAAACCCGGTGCTTTGTTTTCAAATTGCTTTTTAATAAAGCCATTAAACCTTAAATATAAGAATACTAATGGTATTTCTTGAGGGACTTCTGCGCAGCCCTATAGTGTGCTACTGGGAGTCCCAAAGCTGAGATTCACTGAGCCTATAAGAAACCAAATGTCAGTCACTGACCTTTAAAACTGGGTTTTTAATTTTTGCTCACAGCAGAAATAGATTATCTCATAGTTCCTTGACTGACTTTCTCTTTTTTCCTTTATCTCTTTCTTTTTCTTTTTGGCAGTGCCATCATGAATAACTCCCAGTCAATATTTTCAGAAAGAAAGAAAGAAAGAAAGAAAGAAAGAAAGAAAGAAAGAAAGAAAGAAAGAAAGAGGAGATTGATCAATAGCTAGGAATAGGGCCAAGTTCTGAATGCATAATTGTTCAACTAGACTTCCGATCTACCCACAAGTTCATCTCCCCAACTCAGTCTCACTCACCTAACCCCAATCCTTTTCCAATCCAAATTCCTGGCAGCTCAAATTCTCCACCTTCCTACAGAGACAGACAGGTTTGCTGGGAGGCACCAAGGGGGAGCCAGGCATGCAACAATATTTTCAGTTACTATAGGCTCCACTGTTGTGGTAGCTAGGGGGGAAGTGGAGGAGATGTTTGTGTTTATTATTGCATTAAATGTTGACACGGTCTGAGGAACAAGCAGTGTGAGTCAGGGTCCTTTTACTGGAAGTGCTTCAGGAGATATGACTCAGACCCTTTCTTCTCCCAAGGGGTGGCAGAAATGGTGGCTGCTCCATCCTCTCCGGGAATCCAGGATGGGGTGGAGAGTAGAAAAGATAAAGGGGGGCTGTCTGTGTGTAACATAATATGGGTTCCTTGCACATTTGCTGAGCTCATTGCTGAGAAATAGAAGAGAGGGTTGGTTTTCTTTGTGTTATTGCCACCAGGCATGACAGAAGATTCATTTCCTAGTCTCTTTCCACCCAGACAGGGACCAGTCATACCCGTGAGGGCTGTGTGACCTCTGATCATGTCAAGCCAAAAGCTAGCAGGGGGCACTCACAAGGGGGTGTGTAGTGGGTGATATGGGAACCTCCTTTTGTTAAAGTAAAACAACTTCCTCTCACCCCACCCCCAAATATTTCCTTTCCCAGGAAAGAAAAGCTATAGACCAATACATCATATTTTTCTCCTGGTGGGGCAAGACCTTAAGGTTTCCAAAGAAGAACCAAGGAATCAACTTTATATAATAATCGTAATCATTATTAATTTATAGACTACCCTATCTCCCCAAAAGGACTCAGGGCAGTTTTCAATAAATATGGCAAATATTAAATGCCAAAAAGAAAACCGTACAAACCATTTACGTCAAAATAATTTATTTATTTATTTAAAACGTTTGTACCCCGACCTTCTCTCCTCTATCGAGGGACTCAGACCGGCAAAACAAGGCACATTATGCAATAGAGAACAACCCAACTGTAACTTAATAAACAAAAAAGCAAAAAATAAAAACATCACAAATTACAAAACCCTGATAAAACAGACTAAAAATAAAAATATAAAACCGATAACATTAGACGTTCAACAATACCAATGGCCAGGGGACTTTGGTTGGTGACTGCATGGTGGTGGATGTGTTCTCTAGGGGCTCCAGAGAACAGCCAAGATAAGGTGGCCAGGGTGGTTTTAAACCCCCTCCTCCTAAAGACGGACTGAGGTCGGGAGGTGAGACCCTCACAGTGCAATCGGCCAACAGTGCTAAGGGGTTACCCCCTCAAGGAGTAGCCACAAAGCGGCCGGCAATGGTGCACAGAGGGGAAGGCTGAATCTATGGCAAGGAAGCAAGCTGTATTTGCATCCATACCCCACCAGTCATCAACAATACCAATGGCCAGGAATGTTAAAATAGATGTGACCAACTATAAAAGGGCTGGGTGAGGGATAGTGTAAGCAACATCTCATAGGATGGGGGAAGTGGATGAAGTGCAGATCAGTTAACTATCTGGCAACCTAGCGACTGGGCCTAAGGAGTAGTCATTCTCGAAAGCTTGTTGGCACATCCAGATTTTCAGTGTGGGGGCTTGCCCAATCTCCCTGGGGAGGGTGTTCCCAAGTCAGGGAGCAACCACCGAGAAGGCCCTCTCCCTCATCCCTGCTAACCATGCTTGAGGTAGAAGTGGAAGCAAGAGGAGGGGCTCCCTGGCAGATCTTAGAGCCCGCGCCGGTTTATAGCGGGAGGTGCAATCATGAAGATAGGCAGGGCATGGACCATTTAGGGCTTTGTAAGTCATAACCTGCACCTTGAATTAGAACCAGAAATTATCAGCAGCCAGTGGAGCTGCTTTAATAGGGCATTGTGTGCTCCCTATAATTAGTTCCAGTTAGAAGCCTGGCTGCCTACCTTTGTACTAATTGCAGTTTCCGGGACGTCTTCAAAGGCAGCCCCACATAGAGTGCATTGCAATAATCCAATCTGGATGTAACCAAGGCATGGGCCATAGTGGCCAAGTCAAGCTTCTCAGGGTATGGTAGCAGCTAGTGCACAAGCTTTAACTGTACGATGACCTTCCCATCCACTGCCAACATTGAGCATCAAGTGTCAGCGCTAAGTCCAGGATGACCCCCAAGCTGCAGACCTGTGGCCTCAGGGAGAGTGTAACCCCATCAAGCACAGCTTTCCACCTAATACCCCAATCAGTCTCATGACTGACCACTAAAGCTAAATGGTTTAGCCAGAGCTAAACTTTTGTACCACCAGTCTCAATGGCTTTGCTTCTGAGGATTCTTGCAGTTGGAGTGCAAGAAATCACATTTTCAACCTTTTGAGTCCATTTTTTTTCTGGAGGAGCAGATATAAAAGTATCAGGATGACAAGAGGCATGGCCTTTAACCCATTGTTTGTTTTCTGGGTTCTGGGATCTGGGCCCATAACCTCTTCGGCGTCGAGTATTTTTGTCACAGCGGATAGGCAACAGAAATATAGAAGTTTAATTCCCCATCGGCCCAAAAAATCCAGTCTCTGTTCGAGTGAATAATGAAACTCTCATTCAATTCACAAGGTAAATATATAACTTTGTATTGAATTGTATTTAACAATAACTGGCAAAACATCGAAAAACAACAGCCATCACAGCTACCTTTCTAAACATCCTTTCCTCACAGATATTTAATCCCAACTGACAAATCCCAACTGTCACTTTGTAACGGAAATTCCTCAAGGTTCCATTTAACAGTCTTGAGACAGCGCCATCTGGTGTCAAACATGTCGCACTGCAGGTCATCTCAAACTGCGAAAATATATCTTGTGCTGACTCATGAATTGCTATTCAAAATGCAATAATCTGACATAAACCCCACTGTTCCTCCTTTCTGGGCTCCTTTCTTACAAATACACTTTGTGTTCCTTTCACATCCAGGGTTTTAACCTTCTAACATTTTATCCGATACATCTGGGCCACCCATTGTGTTGATTATATTATGTGTCGCTATACTATTTGTCATTTTATATATTTCTTTTCTTTTCTTTTCCTTGCTGTTTTGTGTTTAACTATGTTGTATTGCTTTTTGGGCTTGGCCTCATGTTAGCCGCCCCGAGTCCCCTTTGGGGAGATAGAGGCGGGATTATTAATAAAGATTATTATTATTATCGCCAGTATATAAAGAAGGGAACTATCCACACTTCAAAATTATAACTGTACAATTCTACCTTAAAAGTAATCCAGGAATCTTATGGAATCCTGAGACTGGCAGTTTAAGGAAGGTTATTTAGAAATATCTGCAACGGAGCTCCTCTCATGCCGCTGATCAAACAACAAATCCCAGGATTCTATAAGATGCAACCATGGAAGTTAAAGTGGAATCATAGCAAAACAAAGGGTCCCAAGAACCATGTTGGACCAAGTCAATAGTGTTTCCTTTTATACTCTTCTGTCTT
Source organism: Anolis apletophallus (assembly GCA_030556195.1). Lineage (NCBI taxonomy): Eukaryota > Metazoa > Chordata > Lepidosauria > Squamata > Anolidae > Anolis > Anolis apletophallus. The sequence goes on along the minus strand of JARBWK010000001.1, from coordinate 153,060,534 downwards.
CCAGGCCAAAAAGGGCTTTAAAAGGGCTGGACATGCAAGCTCGGGCCCTGGAGACAGAGAATAAGGCCTTCCCACATGCAGGGGACCTGGAAATAGCTTTAGGCAATGAGTTCAGGACTCAGAAGAGGGTGAACTCAAACAATGGTTTATTGACTAACAATCAGTAAAAACTGATGGTCCAAAAGGTTGAAGTAGGTTGCAAAAGTGTCCTTTGAACAAAGGGATTGCATTCACTTACCTGTGCAAAGCGAAGGTTCCTCTCTTAAAGGGTTCCAGGTGTCCTGTTGCTCCCAGGCTTGTAGGCTTGCGAGGTCCTGTATTAAGCCCCAAAATCCACAGTCTATACTGAGAACGGATTCTCCTCTGTACTGCAGATCTGGTTGGAAGTGAAGGTAGGCCTAGTAGGTGAATTTAGTTGCTTTTTCACATCAAGCTATACATTCCAGCCTTGCTATGCCCATGGAATCTCTGGAATGGAGGCAGAGGGGACGTCCAACCCTGAACTAAACTCCGGAAAAGGGCGGAGTTTAGGGCGGGGACACCAGATTTTGAGCCAAGACACAACTCCGCCCCTGAGTGACCGCATGGCAGAACAATGGGACCATAGAACAAAGACCCATGCAGGTGAAATACAAATACAGATGTAAACGGCCCCTAGGGGGGCGTCACACATACTATTGTGGTAAATCAGATGTCTGTGGACAGCAAGGTCTCCACCTCTCTTTTGACAATTAATAATTTGGCCCCAATCATTATCCCTTCCATGGGTCTATGCTACCATGCCACAGTGGTACATCATGGGGCAGGAATCCTGCAGTCATCCAAACATTGCAGATCCTCAAGATTCCTCAACTACATAGCCCAAATTCTCACTATTGGGCTATGCTGGCTACAGCATCTGGACCGACAAGCCTAAGAACATCTCCAGGGCAGCACAACTCTTCATTGCTGGATTATATAGCCAAGATATACAGAAGCATCATCTGCCATGCCAAATCACATGAGCATCCATGAGAGGGTGTGTGTTTTGGAATACCCTTCTGGATAAAAGTGCACATTACCATTGCACACATATACACACAGTTATCACAGTGAGAAGGCGTAATAACAATAGGGAATCAGAAGTGATGTTGGATGGAACAAACCAAAAGGCATCAAAAGGCTGTCAGGTCATATTCCTTTCTCAGCAACCTGGCAAACAAAATTCTCATTCATTTGCAGATGTTCACATCATTTAAATGTGGTTCTGGGCTACAGAGGCGAATCCACATCCAGGATGGGCAGCTGACTTATCTCGCCATGTGCAAGACAGGCTGACTCCAGGGATCTCTAAATGGGAATGGTCTGAGGGTTTTATTTCTTTTCCAGCTTTGCTCCCCTCTCCCCTTCTCTCTCACACACTCTTTCTAACTACTATCATTTTCCTAAGACCGCAGCCCCAAGACATATAAATCAATCCCAAACCTACAACTTCTGGCAGTAAATGTGACAAGCAGGCCCAACAAGACATTGTGCAATGCACCATTTGTCCAGGATCCAAATGGCACATCTACAAACCCAACTGAGATAGCTTTGGCACATGAGGAGAAGCAGTTAGGACGATGAAGGGCTAGTACATGGGAAAGTAGATAAGACCGCCCTCTCCTGGCAGATTGCTGGAACTGTTAAACTTCATACATCAACCTGCAGTGGGAGTTTGTTCATAGCAGGAGCATTTTTATTAGTGTTCCAAGCACAATAGCATTGGGAAATGGCTCCTCTGGTTGAACCCAAATTTCCTAAAATGGCATACTATACTGAATTCTATTGTTAATCCCAACCGGAGTAGATTAATTGATATAAGAGGCTTTACCTGGGTGTCGTATCACTATTCAACAAGTTAAGCGGATCCGATTCTTGTTGCATGCAGCCAATAGGATTCATGCCATTCTGGGAGGTCAGGACAACAGTCTGCAGCCATAGGTAAAGGTTTCCCCCTGGCATTAAGTCCAGTTGTGTCCAACTCTGGGGGTTGGTGCTCATCTCCATTTTGAAGCCAAAGAGCCGGCATTGTACATAGACACCTCCAAGATCATGTGGCCAGCATGATTGCATGGAGCGCCGTTACCTTCCTGTTAGAGTGGTACCTATTGATCTACTCACATTTGCATGTTTTCGAACTGCTAGGTTGGCAGAAGCTGGGGCTAACAGTGGGAGCTCATGCTGTGCCCCAGATTTGAACCTTTAACCTTTTGGTCACAAAGTTCAGCAGCTGAGTGGTTTAACCCACAGTACCACCGGGGGCTCCATATTAGAAGATAAACCATATTAGAAGATAAACTGGGGAAATGGGATCCTCAGGATGTGGACTGAGCCCAGCCCACCCTGGTTGCTGATAGATGTCCCTAGACAGGAAGAACTGGAAGAGGAAGGCCCTATTAAGCCTTGCTCAAATATGTCCCTGAGCTCTGACATGTTCCTAATGTGGGACAGCTATTTGTGATTTCATTTACTTGCATTGAAAATATTCTCTTTAGGCATTTTCTAAGTCTTCTAGAACGATTCTCTGTTATGCTTCTGCTAGGCCTAGATCCAGAAAATTCTCTAGGAGTGTTCTCTAGGAATTTTTTGGATTCTCCAGCACAATTCTATGGTAAGCTACTGTCAGAAGCCTTTCTGTAAATATAATCCCCCACAGAGGGGGGATTTTGATTCGGGGGAGCTGAGTTTGATTTTAGGGGGCTGAGTCTGAGTGAGAGAGGATCTACCCTAGCAAACCTTTTGTATCATTATCCCAATACCCCCATGCATATGGGATATATTGAGCATAGTGATCAGATCATGATATGAATACACATAACAGTTTAAATAATGTACCAGTAAGGCCTTCTTGTGGACCACCCTGAGAATTTGGGAGTGGTTCCCCCACCACCACCACCTACCTGCCTGCCCCCACAGATATGGTAGTTGTGTTGTACCTAGTTCAGTTTTGTCATGTACTTTCCTTTCTAATTATCTCTCCCAGATGGTGCTTTGATTCAAACTTTAGTTTCAGCAACTAGCTGCAACCCACACTTCCTGGTTCCCAGCTGGCCTACTACTCAAGGCTCTGCTTTAGCAGACATTAAATACCATTGCATGCTATACATCAAGTGCATCTCAATATTAAATACTTTGGCATATCAACCACACAATGTCATCATATACCAAGAATATATGTATATTGTTGTCAATTAGCTAATGCTACCCATATTGTCAAATAATAAAATATTGCTTTCCCTATAACTATCACACTAAATCAAAAATTGTCTACTGAAATTGAGTATCTTTGGATTTTACAAAAACAGAACAGAAAATATACATAAAGAACATAAATTTCATCATTAAATGTGAAGGAGAATCTTGAGGAGACAAAGCGCAGTGAAAGGGTGTGAAAAATGCATGTTTGGAAAGTTACTTCAAGTTGTTTTTTTAAAAAATATGGAAAGCCAAAATACATTGGAAAGGTCTCAGTTACATATAATGATGTGTTAACATTATATTAATAAGCAATGAAGAGATAAAAGAGAAGTCATTTCTCATACATTTTAATAAAAGTAAATCACATATCTGCCTTGAGTCTATTTGTAAATTATGTTGATTTATCACTCTTTCAAATGTTGCAAGTGTTATATCTTCTGTCTATTAGATCCCAAGATGGGGATGTGTTGACTTTCCAACAGTGGCATATCAGTCTTTAAGAAGGGTGTGATAGATCCATTTCCTCTGATCATGTGCCAAGTTCCAGGACATGGGTAAATGATTTAAAAGAATGAATACCAAAGACCTTTCTAGTATCAATTTTTTGTAATTACTTCCCTCCGAGATTAAAAATGCTACAGGGTATTTCCAAAGCATATGGTTAAAGTAGCATAAACAATATTACATTTCCATCAAGAAACCAAGATAAATAACCCTTTATTTAAAAGATGTTGAGGTGATTAACATACTTGAAACTGCAGTTTTTGTTTTACAAGACTTACTTCAGAAATTTCTTCATATCAGAAATGTGCATTGGAGAGCACTTGGTTGATACTTATAGATTTGTTTCCACAGTTATAACTACTTGGAATTTGTTTTTACTTAGATAAATGATTTTGCATAGAAAAAAAATTCAGTCCTTCAAATTGTTCTGCAGTAAAACACAGAGAAGCTCGAAAAGACCTCCTCTTACGTTAGATTCCTCAACTGGAAACAGATTGCAGCATTAAGCTATACTATGTTTGCTTTCATCGTCACATTTTTTCTCAATAAAACCTTTTATATTTTATATTTTATAACTCAAGTCAAGTCGGAAGCTTAGAAAACATGCAAAACCAAATCACTATTCATGATGCGAAATGAAGAAAAATATAGTTGATCATTAAAATATATTCCAAATTGATTCTTGGGAGGGGGCAAAATCGAATTTACTGCCATTAAACAGTAATGTCTAGCTGCCCATAGTCGTTAAATTATCCAGTTCATTCAATATATCTCAAGACTAGAGCAAGAGGAGAGAGAGAAATTCAACACAATCTCCAAGATTATATGGGTTTTATATTGGTAGATGTGTGGAGAAGCTCATAACTTTCTCTTTCCAAACCCCAGAACTACAAATTCCAGCTTCTGTGGGGAGAGGGAATTAATTACTATCTTAAAACCCATATTGTTCATATTGATCTTCATCACATCTTCATCGTGGAAAGAAGTGACGAGCGGAGTGCCATAAACAGGGTTACGTCCTGGGCCCAGTTCAGTTCGACATCTTTATTAATGACTTAGAAGAAGGGTTAGAAAGCATGGTCATCAAGTTTGCAGACAACACCACATTGGGAGGCATAGCCAATACTCCAGAAGACAAGAGTATTCAAAACGATCTTAACAGATTAGAGAGATGGGCCAAAACTAACAAAATGAAGTTCAGCAGGGACAAATGCAAGATACTCCACTTAGGCAGAAAAAAATGAAATGCAAAGATACAGAATGCCTGGCTCAACAGCAGTACGTGTGAAAAAGATCTTGGAGTCCTCATGGACAACATGTTAAATATCATGTGGCAGCAAAAAAAAAAAGCCAATGGGCTTTTGGCCTGCATAAAGAGGAGTCTAGGGTCTAGATCCAGGGAACTAGATGGTATTCCAAACTAGGTACCCCTCTATTCTGCCTTGGTCAGACCACACCTGGAAACACACTAATTCTGGGCACTGCAATTGAAAGGAGATGTTGACAAGCTGGAATGTGTTCAAAGAGGGCGACTAAAATGATCAAGGGATCTGGAGAACAAGTCATATGAGCTGGGCATGTTTCGCCTTCAGAAGAGAAGGCTGAGAGGAGACATGATGAGGGCCATGTATAAACATGTGAGGGGAAGTCATAGGGAGGAGGGAGGAGGCTTGTTTTCTGCTGCCCTGGAGACTGGGATGCAAAACAATGGTTTCAAACTCCAGGAAAGGCGATTCCACCTGAACTCCCTAACTGTGAGAGCTGTTCAGCAGTGGACCTCTCTGCCCTGCCCAGAGTGTGGTGGAGGCTTCTTCTTTGGAGGCTTTTAAGCAGAAGTGGGATGGCCATCTGTTGGGGATGTTTTGAATGCAATTTTCCTGCTTCTTGGAGGAGGCTGGGCTGGACGGCCCGTGAGGTCTCTTCCAACACTGTGATTCTATGATATATGAATAATGACAGAGAATATGCAACATGCCAAATTGTGAGTCTTTGCGATTTCACTGAAGCATAGCTTGTAAATAACTAGGGATGGAAAAGAAATTCATGTTAAGCAAGATTTTTAAAAAAGAAAATCAATTTGTCCAATGTATAATATGTGATTTTGTTTTTAAAATGTCTGCACGTGTCTTTTTGTTCTCCATTGTGAAGAAACTGATTCTCTTCCTTTTCCCATTGAAACTAGGGGTACATCTACACTATAGAATTAATGCAATTTGACAGCACTTCAACTGCTGTGGCTCAATGCTATGGAATTGTGGAATTTGTACTTTGGCTAGGCAGCAGCTCTCTTTAACAAGGAAGGCGAAACTAGATCTTGTAAAACTACAACTCCAATGATTTCATAACACTGAGCCATGAAGATGTCAAACTACACAAATTCTACAGTGTAGCTGCACCCCTGGAGCTACAAAACCTTACACTTCATTCACTCAGGCTTGAAAGTGCTACAAGTTTTTTTTGCATGATGCTATCTATTCCAAACTAGTATGGCTATGCCTTTCAATTCTAAAAAATGGATATAATTGAAAAACACAAACATACAGTCAAGTCCATATACGAGAGTCCACTACAATGCATATATTTTGAGTACTTGTTCAAACATGCATACATTTCAAAAACCACAAGCTATACACAAAATGAAGGAAGTATCACAATCTGAACTTCAAAGAATCCTGAACTCTACCTTCCAAATAGGTTCAACTCTGGAAGTAGATCCTGCAAAGTCTAGATGATCCCTCAGAGCAGATTCACTATCCCCACTAGCATGGATCCAACTGAGCCCCCTTCTATACTGCCCAGGATCCGATCCCAGATTATCTGCTTTAAACCGGATTATGTGAGTCTCCACTGCCTGATAATCTGAGATAAGCAGATAATCTGGAATCAGATCCTGGGATATAGGAGCAGTGTGGAAGGGGCCCGAGTAGCAGTAGCATGAAACCAGCCACCCTGAACCACATGGCTAAATGCAGCCCTATGCAATAGTGGGACATACAAACAAAAACCAGTGCAGTACTCTGGCCTGGTCCTAGAGGGAGCTGCACTACTCACCTCTGTCCTGCAGAGGTGGCGGGATAGACTTCCGATTATTGAGCGATCTGGTTCCAACCTTCTGGATGTCCACCCTTACCTTTGCTGCCCTGTCTTCATCATAGCTGCAGCCACAGAACTCCAAAGAGCCCCTTGTCAGCCCTGAATATCTTTGCAAGCATTAGCAAAGGCCCCTGCATGACTCAGGGAGGAGGGAAAGAAGGGGGTGATCTCCCCTCTCCAAGTTGCACAACACCTTTGCTAACATCAGCAGTGTTGATCCGGGAAGGCCTAGAGCTCTTTAGAGCTCCATGGCCACAGGTGCGATAGTGACACAATGGCAAAGGGAAGTGCCATCCCCCTCCACCTATGCACCACAGAGCTTGGGAAAAGCAGAATGACCATGTAAACAGTAGGGCCAACTTTGATTCAGAATTGCACATCTGTTCACACTACCTCAAAGCGCAGGAAAGATCCAAAACATTCCCTGACTTTGTTTAATATAGGCAAAACCACATTGAGCAATTCTTGCCACATTGGGGGCAAGAAGTCCTTATGAGAAATTGAGAGGTCACAGACCTGAGTCTCACCTGCTCTGGATTAAAGTGCCCATGTAGATACATCCTAGTCGATCCCTAATTCCACAGGGTTTGTTTTTAAAAAACAAATGAGATTTATTCCATGCAAAAATGTGTGGTTTTACTTAATGTCATGGCATGACTCATACTTATTGCAAGTTTATTTGAGATTCCCTTTAATGACAAACCAAAATGCTTCAAAGGTATGCAAGGTTTTGTGTTGTACAGAACTGTTCATCAGGCTTTAGGTAGTACTAAAGACTGTCTAGCCAGCTAGCCTTAAGTTACTTAGTGTGTAAAGTATTTTATTTCTTTTTTATACTACCTATCCATTTTTTTCCTCCTTCCTTCTATCGAAACCCTTCATCTTAATAAAACTTTTAATTTGAAACCTAGAGTTTCGCAGTATACTTCTGGCAATTTGAAAATCTTTCCTCCTAATGCATCAAGCTACTGCTCATGCTTTGAGTATTGGTTCTCCGGGATGAAACACCCCAAGCAGTGCCCAGAGCATTATCTAGTTGTTTATCCTATTTTGAATTGAAAAGTTGCTCATTTATTTGGCCAAATCATTCTCCTCTGGCTCTAAGCTGTCAGCTGGGGCCATATCAACAGCCTAGGTCAAGGACAACATCTCAATTAACCCTAAATTCTCCATCTCAGCGTAAGGAATTCTTGGGCTTTCTCTCACTCAAGAGTTAAGGATATTGGTCAACATCTTACAGCCAGAAGAAGATGAACTGGTCACATCCATACCTGAAATGACAGCAATTGGATTCCCCGGTCAGCAGTCTAGGTGCTCAAAATTCTGAAAAGTAGAAAGTCTAGAAAGGGAACTTTTCCATACTCTGACCTAGAGTTGCTGTAGACTGGCCCATAGAGCTGAAGAATGGTCTGGATTCATGATACTGAACTCCAGGACAGTCGTTATGAAATGTAGACATCCAGGGATGCCTTCCTCAAACTCAAAGAGTCAAGCAGCAGACCTGCTCAATGGTCCAGAATAGAAAAGACACTAACTGCTGTAGCTGCATCCTATGAAATCCTAAGATTTCGAGTAGGTCAGAGTCATCAGAGGAACACTCGGGCTGGGGATTTTTAAGGCCCTACTTTCAACTATTAATCCTCGAATCCATGAGATGTTCTTATGGCAATTAAAGTGGAACCATATCACTATAGCATGGAAGGTCACAGGAAGGAGAAGTGCTTATCTTCAAGACAGGATACCGGCCTTAAAAAAATCACACTCTTCAGTTGTAGGGTACCCAGAGAGTTGGGAGTTAGTATACATATGCTGGATGGCAGGATTCATGGGGCCAAGTTTCCATCCAAACTTTGTTAGGACAACACTTTCTTTTGAACTTTTCAATGATGTTGCATTTATTGAGTCTCCACTTACATTGCCATATAATGCAGTTTGAAACTCTATTAGATGATCAGTGTAGACTCATAAGATGCAGTTTAACTGCATTATGTAAGTCTACACTGACCATGCAATGCAGTTTCGAATTGCACTATATGGCAGTATAGATGGGACCTGAAATAGTTTCAGCTCATTGTGTCAATGAGTTCTTTGCAAAGTTTGGGAATAATATAGATGCACATTGTGATGTTGTACATTAGCTATAGTCAAGGAATCAGAAGATCTACACATGACATTTCTGTTTACATATCAGAGCTGCCACATGAAGGTCAGGTGAAACAGCTTTGCCATAACTCCACATGGTAGCCATCTCGTAACTCAGCTCTTCTACATCAGATCATGTTACTGGGTACAAGTGCGCTGGCACAATCCAACAATGGACATTAAGCAGTGTTCTTCTTCATCTTCTCTAGGAACAGCATGATCTTCTCCAATAGCAGGCATGGGCAAACTTTGGCCCTTCAGATGTTTTGGACTTCAACTCCCAGAAATCCCTGCCTGCTTAACAGCTGTTAGGAGTTGTGGAAGTTGAAATCCAACACACTTAGAGGGCAGAAGTTTTCCCATGCCTGCCCTAGAATCTAATGGAAGAGAGGGACAGTATTGTGCACCTAAGAAATGCTCTTATGGCATGGTGTCTCTGTGCAATCAAAGCAGACACATGTGATGAGAAATTAGCTGTCCCCCTTTTCTCTCTAGCTTTAATCATAGGCTGAGGACATAAATGAGGTGTTCTACGACATCCTCCCATATCTTGCTTATGGCCAAGGTTGTTTCAGAGGCATACACAAAACCTGAACAATGAACACTTGCATATCCTGTTTTATTTATTGGAGCCTCCGACATACACTGCCCAGTCTGCAACAGCACAGAATAATCTCAGACGTATCTTAGACTTCCTATTGTGATGCAGATGGTGACATATTGCCATGGTAGCAGGATGCACAATTATTTGGAACTGTCGACCTTGATCCCTTCTCCTTCTCTCTTTAGCAAATGTTGCACCAGAATGGTTTGTCATTTATTCCTCTGCTCATAAGACATCTTTATTCTCTCCTTGGGGTATCATTAAGTCAAGTAGCAGTTAATCTGAGGTTAGACCATTACTGTTAATTAAAGAAGGATCTTAAGACCTAATGCCTGCAGCCCACTCTGCATATGGGCAGTTGGCTCTGGCCTTTTACAGGTATAACACCCCTCATTACTTTTCACACAAATATTCTAGAAACTGGTCACTAAAACTGGGCCAGCTAAAGACAGGATGATACCTTCATTCATTCCTTATAAAGAAGTTAAGATTTACTTCAGCAATGGCAATGGGATAGAATCCTCTGTCACATCTGAAGGAAGTAGGCCAGATTCAGGGGTACAGCCCAAATTATCTGAGTAACACTATTGTGTTCTTCCACAAAGCACAATGGACAAGAACGGGGCAGAAGGTATGATTGGGTAAGTTTCCCATAGTTGCCGTTTCTAGTCTCTGACAAGTGAATCACTTGCTTTCCTCTAAAATAGTAGGGCATGGTCTCAAAAAGGGCAGATGGAGAAGCTGATGTGAACCACAAAGCTTGATCTTGACCTGCATTTCTCAGGTGAATCTAGGTCTCAGCTGGTTCATAGCTTGGGGACGTTTCCAGTGTTCTGCTGATCTAGATGAAAATACCTGACAGTTTCTGACAGGTGGAATGCTGAAAGTCTTTGCTAAGGCTTGTGAGAGAGCACTGTAGTGGATGTAGACAGCCACCCAATACTTCTGCAGTATAATTGCTTGTGTTCCACTAATTTGATCACCCATATTAGCAGCTCTATCATAACCCTCTCCACACAAGTATTGCAGGTTCAGCCCATTTTTCCAGTGTTTTCAAAAGAATGCCTGCAAATCCTCCACCCATCATATCACTTATCTTCACAAAGCCTATAAAGTCTTATTCCCACAACTTTGACATCAATGTACCTTATTGAGTGTGAAACTGTTCTAAGGTACTCACATCCAATGTTTCATCTGCAAAAACACTGTGATGCATTGCATCTTTCAACAATTTTTGGACTATCTTGTCACGCAGATAGTGCTCATCTAACCCTGTAAGATCAACCATCTAAGATCAACCATCTAAGAGAAAGAAACTCAAACCAAACCTGCGACCTGAAGAGCTCGCTGCCACCGTCCAAGCTTGCTAGGCCCCAGCAGACAAACCTTTGGTTTAAAGGGTGAGGCCAGTTCTGTGCACGCTGCGCTCCACCAGAAAAATCAATTGCACAGGCTCGAAGGACACATCCAACTTCCGAAAAAGCCCTGTAGAGATAGGCGAGGGATGAAACGGCAGGTGTAAAGATGCACTGGAAGCCACAGACCTAACCATGCGGTTCAGGACTTTGGTCACTTGAGACTGACCTGGGAGATGACAGTCTTGTTCGGCAGCATCCTGAACAACCAAGCAGCCTTTTTAAAGGAGAGCACTGCTTGCTCCATATGGAGAGGGGCCTAGAAAAGGTGACCTAACGAAAGCTCATCTCCATCTACCCTGTTGGCTAGCCGTGGCCAACAGGCATCTTCCGACATGGTCGAACTAAGACAAAGAAACAAAGACCAACACCTGCAACAAAGGCCAACAAAGGTGCAAATAGACTGACACTTGCTTTCTGCAACCAAACTTGCCTATCTCAGATTGGCCTTTTTAGTCACCAACGTGCTTGTAAAAAGTGTGGGATGAGTCCTTCCTAAGAATCTTCTTTCGTGAAGTAATGCCGAGAGAGACCTTGTCACCACAAATATTCTGTATTTGAGGAATGGTATAGCTGCAGTTTTGAGATAACTGTTCAGGTCAGTGTCTCCTGATTTGGCATGAGATCTCAACAAAGCCCTGATATTATAATCACTGTGCAAAGGTTCTTTACATGAAATAGGTCCTGAATCATTGTTCCCTCTTTTTTAAAAAAAGAATCATTTTTTATTTCCACAAAATAACAACTTACAATGTAGACAAAACACAAAACAGTGAACATTTTACATACGCATAGCCCACCACCAAGGCCTAAACAGGTATCCTTTCCTTCGCCATATAAAAGAAAGAAGAATGCTTGCTGGTGATAGGTGGCAGGAGAAGAGCTGCCTTAAAAACATAGATGCCACTGTCAGACTATACCTATTTAGTCCAGCATTCACTCCTCATATCGGCTGATAGATGCTTCTGGGGAATCCAAATGAAGAACAAGACTGTACAAAACTTTATCCCACTCAACATTCTTCAATCAGAAATATATACAGAACCAGCTTTGTAGTGGGGCAAAGATCCAGCTCTCGTGACTAGTACTTATCAATAGCCTTTTCTTCTGTCTACATGTAGACAATGGCTAGTTGACATTATAAAACAGATCAGTACTGGGATAGCATTATTCAAAACACTACTGCTTTTGTTCATGCACAATCCTTATGAAATTAAATTTCAAAGCTAATCTTTCTAATTTTAAAAATGCATGGAAGTACCTGAGGACACCATCTTGTGTTTAAGGGAACTATTTCTATTTGTGTAACACCATGATCCCGAAATGAAAACCATTTGGCCTTCCAGTTTGTTTTGGACTTCAGCTTTAACAAACCTTAGTAGCAAAGTTAGGAATTATGAGAATCTCCATCCAGAATATCTGCAGGGCCAAATGTACCCTGTCCTACTTCTAACCATTATATCAGAGTAGCCCATAAATTGAAATCTTGTATCTCGCATGCCCCTCCTACTTGTGTTGTTTGTGCCACTACTATCTTTATGTATCCTATATGCAGGCATTAGTCCCACAGAGCCAGGAGACTAAGGTAGATGTTCTTTAAAGGTTTCTCAAAGAAAGACCATATTGATATTCTTAAATCTATTTGTTCAAGGCTTTAAGCAATAATGATACAATTGTCAAAATAATATTTCATCTACCAAGAATTCCCAAACTTTGTCATCAAAATGTTTTGAACTTTAACTCTCACGAACTCAACAATTGCATACATTGTTGTTGAAAACATAAGCCAGCCAGGACTCGGAAATCTTCCTTTTGGTGGATTATAGCTCCCAATTTTTTTCTGGAGCTTTCTGAGAGCCGAGGTCTCAAAAAAAGGAGAAGATCTTGGCCAAGATGTGATTAAGTTAAATGCTGGCAGCTGCCTTTGTTGTCATGACTATGAATTTTGGAGAGTGAGATCTCAATTGTAAAACCAGAAAGCAAACTTGTAATGGCATAGATTGGGGTGGTCTGTGATGACACCTGTTGAGAAGATATTGTAGTAGGCTTTTCTCTCTTTTGGGAACATGTCAGGTCAATTCCTGGCCTCTTTGGAATTTGGCAAGAAGTCCAAAACTACCTCTTGAGATCCCAGCTGAAACAGTTTGCTCTTGCTTAAAACCATCTAATAGATGTGCTCTCACAGCCAAGCATGCATATGACACAAGGACACAAGAGCAAACTACCCATTGCCAATTCCTGACATGTTGGAATTACTTGCCAAGAAAATCATTTCAGTGATGCCACTTTTTGGTTAGATATATTGCTATTTTTTAAAAATAATCCCCACCAGCTATTTGGACAAAAAAACTGGAAAACCAGCTATCTGGACCAAATGGGGTAAGTTCACCAATTGGTAGGTGGGACTAAAAAGAACGGAGTAAAGGATACCTACCAATTGGTGAAAAGCTGTGTGGTATTGAATTTTGGTTAAGTTTTTCTTGGGTTGATATATTTCTTTGGTAATCATTCAAATACTTTGTGTGATACTTTTTTTCTGGTTCTTACTGTTTTATTGTACCAGTTCAAGCATCAGGTTGCTAGCTTGAAAACTAGAGAGGGATTCTGCCCCTTTGGCAGTTGTGTAGAAAAGGGAATTGGTGCCCCCTTGTCACGGGGGAGAGGTTTGTGTACCCTAATGAAGTTGTGAGCTATGCTGGCAGTGGCATAGCCACCAGTAGGGCCTCCCATGCCAGACAGGCCACAACCGAAGGGTCTGACAAAGAGCGTCAATGGGTAGGATGGGCTCTCTAGCCTTTTGGCAACCATCCTAAGAGAAAGAAAACTCTAATTTCAAACCCGAGCAAATGGTGCTTGTCTAACCCTGTAAGGTCAACCATCTAGAGAAGGAAACTCAAATCAGGACCTCGCTGCCACCATCCTAAACTTGCTAGGCCCCGGCAGACGAACCTTTGGTTTAAAGGGTGAGGCCAGTTCTCTGCATGCTGCGCTCCACCACAAAAATACATTGCACAGACCTGAAGGACCAACCTCCGAATCATCAATGCGCTTGTAGAAAGCATGGGATTAGTCCTTCCTAAGAATCTTCATTCATAACGTAATGCCAGAGAGAAGAAAGAAAGGGGAATATAAACAAGTGAGGCTTATCGCACAACCAGATAACAAGCAACACCTGCTGATATCCCCTTGTCTACATAATTATTAACAAGAGCCCTCTCCAGTTTTCAAGCTGAAAATTTTAGTGGCAGATTTTGGATGTTGTGAAATTTTTAATTGTTTAATTATTAGTCTCCCCTTTAATATCCTCTTTTATTGCTAGAGTAGGAGAGAGATGCATGCCAGATTTTCTTCATCATAAGCCCAGGCTAACTTGCTTGGTTTGGGGCAATGTGGGAGACTGGTGTAATTTGTTGCTCATCTTCGGGTAGATTATGGCTGGTTCAGCCTTATCTAAACACAATGCAGCTACATTTTACTAGTTGTCTGCTGGTGGTCCAGAAAGCTGTCTTTTCTCTCCTCGCGTATCATCCTTGTCCACTTCCTAGATTTGCGATGCAGCTTAGCTGACATTCTTCTTAGGCACAGTTCATCATCCTTTTAGCAACTGTAACAGTGGTGGCAAAATATAAACCTTGGCAAGCTTTGGTTGAGTCATGGTGACCTAACATTGTTCGGAAACATCACTAGCTCACAATGATGCTGCAAACTTTGCTGGTGTCTTATTTCATAAATCCCAAAGTAATTGTGACCAAGGCTAGCATATCTTCCAACATTTCCCACATAGATACTAGGATAGCCGTGGCTAGGCAACATCAGAATGTGGTCACAATGACAGCGCGTTGAGTCTCCTTATGGAGGGAAAAGGGGGGATATAAACAAACATAATCTCTGGCATTACTTCGCGAATGAAGATTCTTAGGAAGGACTCATCCCATGCTTTTTACAAGCACGTTGATGACTAAAAAGGCCAATCTGAGATAGGCAAGTTTGGTTGCAGAAAGCACAGCAGAAAGTCTTATTGGGTGATGTTGTTTCCAAGTTGCGGTTCTTTCTGCGTTGTCGTTTCTCTTCGAGACCCATTCAGCGTATCTTCTCGAAAGAAGCCGCAGCATTGTGGATAGTGCATCTCCATGCCTCCCAATGTGAGGCCAGGGTGGACCATTGTTGGTGATCAATCTGGCCGAGCCTGAGATGTTGTTTCAGGGAGTCCTTATATCTCTTTTTGGGGGTGCCTCTCTTGCGCTGACCCGTGGTGAGTTCACCATAGAGTAGTATCTTTGGGAGGTGGTGGTCCTCCATTCTAGAGACGTGCCCTGCCCAGCGCAGCTGTGTTCTCAATGGCATGGCTTCAATGCTGGTGATCCCTGCTTGCTCAAGGACAGCAACATTCGTCACATAGTCGGTCCAGTGTATATTTAGGATTGTGCGAAGACAGCGCTGATGAAAGCGCTCGAGGAGTCATAGGTGTTGGCAATAGGTGACCCATGTTTCAGACCAATAGAGGAGAATAGACAGTACAATAGCTCTGTACACACTGATTTGGGTTCTTTGCCTCAGGTGCTTGTTGCTCCAGACTCTTTTGTGAAGCCTTCCAAATGCACTATATTCCTTTGCTAATCTGTGATCTATCTCTTTGTCAATCTTGGCATCTGAAGAGATGATGCTTCCCAGGTAGGTGAACTGCTGAACAGACTTAAGCACAGATTTGCCTATCCTGACGTGGGGTGATGGTGTTCTTCCTGTGGTGCGGGCTGGTAGAGGACTTCCGTTTTCTTCTGTATTATTAATAATACTAATAATAACAAAAACAACAATAATGGTGATTAAAATGTGGTTAGAGCAACATGTTACAGTTGAAATGCTACTAGATTCGCAGTGTGCCCCTCCCTTCCTCTTTAGTGCCCCCCACCAGTGTTTTCTACCTCTCTCATCAACCACTCCCCTCCCCCTTTGGTTCCATACCTGTTACAATATCCTGTCTTTTAAAATATATTTTTATACTGATTTCTAATCTAATTTTAAATAACTGTTTACTGGGGAGTTGTCCTTCCCCTCTTAGGGTTCTTGTGCCCGCTTTGTGCTGGTCAGTGACCGTAATAAAGTTTTGATTGATAATGGTGATTAAGGAGGCATAACAAACAAGTAAAGAGTTTGCTTTTGCATGAGCCGCATGGGATATACACGATTCTTCCTGCTCCCCTTCTCATCTCCTCCTGCTGATCTCAGATTGCAGCAAGTGAAGGAAGATGAGAAGAATGGAAAGAACAAATGAGGAGAGAGAAACTGGGATGCTTTCAAGCTGGCTGAAATAGCAGGAGAGCAGAGAATGAATCAAGCTTGTTCCTGCCAAATCTGGACAGTTGGAGTTCATGGGCTAGGGGCTTTACAAGATAAGGGATGAAGGTTGGTTGTCTAAGGTGGATCAATAGCATAATTAGTCCTGTAATGTAAACATGTTTTGTTTTGGCCTAAACCTAAATACCAGAAAGGAATCCACTGACCTGCAGTGTGTTGCTGTGGGAACAAAACAGCCCTTGGAAAACAGCTCGTTGTGCTGACTACTGGCTCATTGACAGGATGCTGTTTGTAACAAACACCAGTCTGGTCAGACTGACCTCAGCTGGATTGATTGCCACAGGGAAAAGACTTCCTGTTAAATATGTGCACGTGCTGCTGTCGTTTTCTCTTGGCTTCAGCTAAAGGGGCAAGATCTTGGTCAAAAGCAGGTCAGTACATCCTGCTCCACCTTTGACCGAACAGCAATTTTGCATAACTAGCCAATAAGAGCTGAAAGGACAGCGCCTGTGGGCCAAGCAGAAGGGAGATCTCCTTCAAACAGATCTGGCTTTCTCCCTTTCCCAGCCATTCTGCAAAAGGTTGCATCCAGGCCAAGAGCAACTGGGGACATCTTGCTTTTGGCTAGATACAGAGAGGAACATCTAAGGTTCCTATTAATTCAGTCAAGGGAAGATGTGGGTAATTTATAAGAGGTGTAAAATAATAGGTATTGTCTTACAAAGAACTTCTCTATACTGCCCAGAAAGTCTGGACTCGCTGTGAATCAATTGTCTTTCCCAATGGCACATGGGAACTTCTGCTGAATATCTTGGGTTTTCTTGGGTTAGGCAAAGTAAAGAGTAATGAGGAGTTTGCTGAAAACTGTGGAGTATCCTAAGGATTCACAGCAGTGTGGATATCTAAATTGGGTCAATTTTAGACTGAAACACTATCTAGAATAGATGGATACTGTTACCATTGCCCTTTCCCTGCACTGATTAGGGAAGATAACACATTTACCTTTTACTATGTGTCACCATGACCACTTCCCACTGACTGTTGAGCTCACTGGGAATGCCTGGTAATTACAGACACATCTACTGATGGTGTGAGAAGGGGGTGCCCACATGGCCAGCAAGAATGAGGAGGGATCAACACTCTTTTTACAGATTATGCAGATACCCTGTTCTGAGTTCATCAGCCATGACAGAGGTGATCACATGGATCTCCGTGGTCAGTAGGGAGTGGCGGCAGTAACACAGAAAAAGAGATAGCAGCCCATCTGGACACTGGTTCTTTTATTTAGCTTGAATGTGCTGGATCCAAGGCTACTCTGAACCAGATTATACTGGAGAAACTAGCCAGATTATACAGGCAGAGGCAGGGTCCGGATTCATGGGAGTTGTAGTTTCATGAGGCAACATCATGTTTTGGCAGAGATAGCTTGCAAAATGACCATGATTCCATAGCACTGAGCCATGACTATTAAAGTGGTGTCAAACGAAATTATTTCTACAGTGTAGATGTACTCCTAGAGTGGTAATGTGCAATTCTGTGATGAGAAGAGGACCCAAGGCTTAAAACAAACAAAATGGAGCCATGAATCTCTCACCTGACCGAGAATGTTTGTTTGTTTATTTATTTATTAGATTTATCAACCGCCACTCCCAATTGGCTCGGGGCGATTTACACTCAGAACAATGCAATACAATAAAAGCGATAAAAGCAGTTCCAATAAGATACAATTTAACTTGTGTATTAGGACTCGAAAGCCTGTTTGAACAGAGCGGTCTTACAGGCTTGACGAAAAGCTAGCAAATTTTGTAAAGCTCGAGTCTCAGGGGGTAACGCATTCCAAAGAACTGGAGCAATAATGGCGAACGCCCTTCTCCGAGTTGTGGTCAGATGGTAACGATTTCACACTGGTCACGACTAGGAGGTTCTGCTCTTCAGAACGCAGTGATCTCGCGGGACAATATGACATAAAATGCTCCCTCAGGTACACTGGCCCCAGACCATACAAGGCCTTGAAAGTCAAGACCAGCACTTTGAAAGTGATCCGGTATTCAATTGGAAGCCAGTGCAGAATATGGCAGCTCATAGGAACTTCTGCGAGCAGTCGGGCTGCTGCATTCTGCACCAACTTGAGTTTCCAGGTCACCTTCAGAGGCAGGCCAATGTAGAGAATGTTACAGTAATCTAACCTTGAGATGACCGTAGCTTGGATCATCGTGGCCAGATTGTGCCGGGACAAGTATGGGGCCAGCCTCCTAGCCTGTCGAAGATGGAAAAATGCCACTCTACTGACAGTGGAGACCTGGGTCTCCATAGACAGCAGAGTGTCCAAAAGGACTCCAAGGCTTTTTACTGATGATGATGGGCATAGTGCCACGCCATCCAGGGTTTATGGGCCTCCCTCCTTGCATGCAACCACCATGTTGAGTCGGTGAAGGGTTGAACACAGAAATATATATCCGCACTCTGTCTGCCTCTATCTTCCCTGTTTCAACCCATGTCCAGCAGTTAGAAGCTGGTGGCAGGAAGCCAGAGTAGTTTTTGTTGCAAGACTCTGGACAAGCAAGGCTTCTCAGCTCCCATGCCCTCGCTGCTGCTCAGCTGTTTGACTGGTGGCCTGGCTGTATGCTCTGAGGTTCATGCAAGGCCTGGAACGTTCCCCAATTATCCCTGGAAAATACCAGCTCACGCATAAAGAGACAGCAATAATATTTTATTTGTGCTTTTTTATGATACAAGCTCTTGAAAGCAGTCCTGGCAAAGGGAGGCGAAAGTGATATATTATCATCTAATAAAGCAATTGAACATGACAGCTTTTAAGGAAGATCGGAGATGGGATCTGGTTACGGGTCTTCTGAGTGCATAGGGGTGGCAGTGCAGAGACAGCGGCAGGCAGGTGGGGGGAGTAGTGGAAGTGCAAGGAAAAGAAAAGCAGGTGGGAAGAAAAACCAGGAAACGTAAATACGCCATTAGTGTGCAGAGGTGCTCGGCTTTCTGTTATTTTAACCAAGTCATAAATGTAGTTTATAGCCTTGCAAACAACGTAAAGAGGACAAGCTAATCCTTCAAAACTATTATAAGGCTTTAGAAGCACATAAAACGACAGCACAGAAAAGACATGCTCCCACATTTGACTACACATACCGTTGCTACTAAGATATATTGTGCAATACATGAAATATATTGTAAACACATGCACAATGGCATTTATCCAAACATTATATCCAGCACATTATATACAACCTTCCATCCTACCTGTTTAAAAAAAGCCACAGAATCCACATATTGACTAAGCCCAAAGAATACTCTATAGCCATTTTCGCTACAGGAAGATAATGTAGGAATCAACAATCACCTGTTTTCAGAAGTCAGGGAAGCCAATGGTCCACTTCAGATTCAGTCCTGCAAAAACGTGAAATGCAATGGGAAAAAAGACCATCAACTGAGGACCTCATCACAGGAGGTTTTAACTCTGTCCTAGGACGCTTCCAGGAGCCAGGATGGAGCTTATCACATGATGTAGGGCTAATTCCGGTGCGGCTCTGTCCTGGAAGTGTTCTACGATTGAGCCATGAGAACATGGGAGTCTTCCTGTGTTCTCATTTTGTAAGCTGGGGAAACTGCAGGGAGAAGCCAGGCAGCAACCTTTTCTCCACTAGGATGGGGAACAGGGTTATTCAGAGCACAAGGTGTCGGTTTTCCCTGCTGCCCACCAGATTTCTTCACTGCTCCATGGATGCCCCTGCTGTTCCCCGGCTTGTGGATCTCAATGGGATGAGGTTCTAAATCTATCTGAAAGGGTTGTATGAATGGGATTTCCCTATGAAAACAGTAGGTGCAAATGAGTTCTGTTCTGTACAATACAGCAGACTAAAACTTCTTTTGTTGGGCTTGGAGGGGTTTTTCGCTGTAGAATTAATAGAATTTAACACCAATTTAATGGCCCTGGTTCAATGCTATGGAATTGTAGGAGCTGTAGTTTTACAAGGTTGTTAGTGTTCTCTGTAACTAGTGCCTCACCAAACTTCATCGCATTGAGCCTTAGCACCAGGCGCAGCTGGCTGGGTGTCAGCTGCATAAGATCTCTACTGACCAGAAGGTCGTGAGTTCGAGGCCTGCCCGGGTCGAGGTGGGCTCTCGACCTATTCTGTAGCCTGTTGTCGACCTTTGCAACCAGAAATACAGTTGCATCTATCAAGTAGGAAATTAAGGTACCACTTAGTGGGGAGGATAAATTTAACTGATTTACGAGGCCATAAAAAGATCTCCAGGAAACACATTGAAGAATGAAGGAGTGCGACAGCTCCCCTGGTGGCCAGATGCTAAATTGCCTCTGTCTGTCTTGTGTGTTTGTGTGTGTCTAAATGTAATGTGTGATTGTAAGCCCTGAGTCCCCTGTGGGGTGAGAAGGGCGGAATAGAAATGAAGTAAGTAAATAAATAAATAAATAAACTGCATTGATTCTCCAGTGTCGATGCACCCACAGTCAGTGGGATGCAGTATCACCATCATCTCTTTGGACTAAACAAGTGAACAGTAAGTTGCAATGGGCAAAAAAGTCTAGAGAACTCTTTTCAGATGAGCACACAGCAGTTTCCTAAAACTTTAGGTTGCCTACTTTCATGGAACTGTTTCACCTCTCTCCAGGTCTCCAGCTACAGAAAGATACAGGAGACCTTCCCAGTTTTCATTTTGGTAAACCTTTTGCTCTTGTTCCCCTTTCAACAACCAGAAACAGTCTTAGCTTGTTGCTCAATATTTGCCTGCCTCATTTCTTTGGCATGGGAATTGCTCACCCACCTTAGTCTGAAATTTCAATCCCAAATCACAAAGAATGATGTTGCAACTCTGTGCCTGGTCAACCTGATCCCTGATGCCACCTCCCTGTACCTGTGAAAACTGGATCCACAGTTTCATTTAGCCACATCAGAAAAAAATCTCCTCTCTGGGAAATTTCTAGGTCTTCCGGGCAATTTGATGATGTGCTTCTGTCAGAAGTTACCACAGCGTTGCTCTGGAAGACATAGAAAATTTCTAGAGAGGATAGCTATCTGAAAATTTGTTAGGTCTTCCACAGCAACTCTATAGTAACAGCCGGTGGAAGTCATTAATTTCATTAGGATTTGCTGTTATCCACAGTTTACAAATGGCACCTATGCGGTTTACAAATACATAGGTGCCATTTGTAAGCCACCTTGAGTCCTGCCCCGTCCCGCCGTCCCCCCAGGTGTAGAGAAAGGTGGGTTATAAATAAGGTCAATCAATCAATCCCCAATAGATACAAAGGCCATACTATATATAGTGTTCTCCAAATGTTGGGCTGTAATTCCTGTCTTGCCTTCATCATTGGCTATATTGACTGAAGATAGTGAGAATTGCTGTCTAGATGCATCTAAAGTGCAGTCCCCCCCCCCCCACACACACATTCTTCAGCTACAGAAATATATACATCTTTAAATATTGCATTTTAACCTTCCTGGTGTGGTCACAGTCTGGTCTTTTTTGGGCACATAGCCAAAATGTCTGGCTGATTTGTTTGTTTTTAGACATCACTTTATTTGTCATTACTTTGAGATTTAGCTCAAGAATTACCAGACATTACAAAGATCATGTCTCTGCGTACATGCCACAAGTAACACCTTGTAAAATAAATGTGGAGTCACTCATGGCACATGGCATTTGTGCATCCCCAGTCTGGTTCATTGGCTGCTGTTCACAGTGGGTGGGGGATGCTATGTGTGGTAGTACCATGTCATGTATTTCTTTTCTTGTAATTATGGGGATAATGGGCTTGATGGCCATCATGTGTCTCTTCCAAAGTCTACTATATGTGGGCAGGTTGCTAGACTTGTTACAATGGTGATGCTCCTTCCCTTATTAGTTTTTCATTGGAAAAATAGGTTGCATTTTAACATATTTGACTGATTTCATACACAATATTTCAAAAACGGAATATAGAGGATTTTTTAAAAAGGATTTAAAAAGCTCTCTAGTTTATTGCAAACAAACCTCACTAAAAGTAAAGGCCATCCGCTGAGCTAATGTTGGTCCATTAAGCACTGTTTCCATTAATAAAAAATAATTTTAATGATTTGTTGATTTCTCAAACTTAATATTTATTCATGGAAATAGCTCTCATTCTTCCTGTCTGTGAGCCATTAGATTCTGATGAAGCTCCTTTGGGTGGGGAAAGGGTGGCCCTCCAGATGATGTTGGACTACGACTCCCCTCAATCCTAGCCAGCATAGTAAATAGTGAAGTAAATTGGGACTTATAAGCAAATATTATCTGGAGAGCCACAAAATTCCCACCTCTGATTTAGGATGTATCCATACCACACAGATCTAGCAGTTTAATACCACTTTAACTGATGACATATTGAATTTAAGGATTTATAGCTTTCTATGGGACTTGGATTTATCTACTGTACTTCCCTAATCCATAAGTCTAAATCTTTGTGGTAAGGAAATGTATATACCGTATCTCACCAAACAACAAATCCCAGAATTCCATAGATTTGAATTGAGACAATTAAATTATTTATATTTTTATGCTTCAAACTTTTATACTGCCACTCCCCGGGGGCTCAGAGCGGTTTACAGAGTTTGACACATAACAGAGAACAGCAAGACAAAATAAAGAGGTGATTACCTAGACCGGGGGGGGGGGGGGTAGTAGAGGGGGTATGTGACATTTAAAGAAATCAGTAGCAAGATGTGGGTCTGGAGTAGAGCTCAGGTCCCACGCAGGCTGAGAAGGTCACCTAACAGTGACATCTATCACACAATCAAAAGAGGGAAGCTGTGGAGTTCCCAGAAAGTCATAGAAAGTCTCTAGACTAGGGGGGAAGAGAGCCGTCTTTACCTTCTGGTCCTAGTAACTTAGAGGTAAGTCTCTTGATTGTTGAATTGTCCTGTTTCCAAGTAGTATCTAAGTCCTATAAATATACAGTGTGGAAAACCTTTAGGGACATTGTTGTGGCCTTCAAGTGATTTCCAATGTGGCAACTCTAAGGCAAACTTAACATAGGATTTGGCACCATTTTGTTTTTCAGAGAGGGTTTGCCTTTGCCTTCCCTGGCAGCTGCGAGAGTGTCCTCATCTACACTGCCATATAATTTGGTTTGGGATGCCGCTTAACTGCATTGAACTGGGTTATGTGAGTCTGTACTGCCATATAATTCAGTTCAATGCAGTTAAACTGCATTCTGAAACTTGCTCTTAGGAAATACACAGGGTCCCACAATGCATTAGTTACAGTGAGATATACATTTTCCCTATATATATTCTGATGAAGCTCCTTTGGGTGGGGAAAGGGTGGCCCTCCAGATGATGTTGGACTACGACTCCCCTCAATCCTAGCCAGCATAGTTTTATATATATATATATATATATATATATATATATATATATATATATCTTTTTGAGTAACTTAGAAAGGAGCAATGAGGGAACAACTTCTGGCTTCTCTTACTATTGCATCTTTCGAAGACTCTTAACATTTTTGTGGAAAGATAGTACAAAATGGATGGGTGGGTGAAGCAGCTCCTTCTACCTTGCGCCGCGTTATTGAAGTCTTCTGAAGCTATGTTCTATTTTAATAGCCAGGAAACCTACATATGTCATTTTCAATTATGGTTTCATGTACACTTTCACCATGCAAGTAAGGCTTTGAACAGATTCAGGGTTCTTATAGCAGGAAATTCTGTCTTCCTGGCCTCTCGTTTATGGTACAGGTGGCTAGTGGCTTCCATGTCAGTGGCCTAGAAAATCTACTCTGAATTTTAGTTTGAATTTTAAAGGAGCAATCCAAGATGCTGAATCGTATCCCTATAGCAGCTCTGCAATACCCTGAATACCTACTTTAAAGTTCAGATTAAAACCCAGAGTAAATTCAGCACCTCACTCACATATAAACTACAAACACCTCTGTTTTTAGATAAATGTTTTAGAATTTCCCATGGTCTCACAACAAAGTGATTCACTCGTGATTAATAATTCTCCTATTCTATATTCACCCCCTCCCCCATTTAACTCACCTCTGACATAGTCACTATCCTGCCAAATCAGGTGTAATAATTTGTCCGTAAGCATGTAAAATCATGTGGCTGCTGTTTGACGTAGAAAACAGTGCCAAAAATGTAAGTCATCCAAATTCCAAGATGGCATTCACGGACATTCCCTCCCCCCAACCCTCCATGTTTTCCACAAAGAGCATCCAGCCCAGACATGCAGAAAGCAAATGATTAATAAATTACCATTTCCATGTGACACCTTGTTACAGTGGTAATTCACCCCTCCTGTTATAATCATAAAACAAAGTTATGGTGTTTCCAGTGTTTGGAAAGGGATTAGAATTAACAATCCTAATTTATAAAGGGCAAAAGCTGAGCTGGTCCAGACAGGCGTCTTACATCTCCTCTGTGGGCTTCTGTTAGCCTATAATATTGAGGATCTGGAGAACTACCAGTTAAACAAGTATGCTTCATGCGAATAAGGTGCACACACTTAGGGCCCCATCAGATGAATGGGGGTGAGGAGCAGAGGGAACTGTCTTGCACCCTTCTCTCCTGTCTTTCCCCATCTTCAGGGATAGCCAGCCATCCTAAGTACTTGCCACACATGACCTCTGCTTTATCCCATCTTTCTCTATCAGGAGCTGATTGACACCTCACTCCTGCTGGAGGTCTTTGGACTTCGTTTCCCGGCACTTGGGAAACGGAGCATCACAGAGTCCCATTGGGAGTGCCCTTATGTCATCTGGTGGCCTCCAAAGGACTCCCGCGGGGCTTCGTTTCCCAAGTGCATGGAAGCAGCCTGAAGACTGTGGGATGAAGTCCTTAGGCAGAAACATGTGATCCCATTGACACAGTCTTGTTCTGAAGTATGAGAATAGGTCTCAGCACTCTACTCCAGTGTGCAAAACCTGTGATGTCACTTGGAAGAAAAGGAATGAAAGCGAAAAAGATGAGAAGGGAAGGAGAAGGAAGAAAGGGGGAGTGGAGGAGAGAGAAAAAGGAAGAAGGGAAGAGGGAGGAAGGGAAAAGGTATGGCGGAAGAAGGGATCAGAAGGGAAGAAAGAGAATGAAGGGATGAAGGAAGAGCGGGAAGAGAGAAAAAGAACAGAAGAGAAGATCGCCCCCCTCCCTGCTGTCTTTCTGAAGGCAGGTGAAAACCTGGTTTTTTAAACAGGCTTTTCTGAGCACAGCATAGCTTTATCAATTTATGGAATGACCCAATGATGAGATTGAAGGATAACACGACATGGTAATGCTCACGATAATGTTTTTAAGGCTTGTACTATTTTTAATGCTTTGTAATATTATTTCATTTTAATTTTATACTGTATGGTAATTGTTTATTGCTTTTATGGTTGCTTTTAACTGTTATTTGTGTTGTGGCATTGAATTATTGCCAACTGTAAACCACCCTGAGTCACCCTTGAGCTGAGAAGGGCGGTATAGAAATATCGTAAATAAATAAATAAGAGAAAGAAGAGAAAGAAAAAAGAACGAATGGGGAAATTTTATAGAGAAAAAAAACAAGGAAAGAAGAAAAGGAAGGGGGGAAAGAAAAAAGTTAGGAGGGAAACAGAGGAAGAAAGAAGGAAGGAAGGAAGGAAGGAAGGAACCACAAAGAGCCTGCCCACTGTTGCCAGAGTGTTGTCATGGAGGCATTGTGAGGTAGGCTTTCCAAGAGCTGAAGAAGGGAGAAAGTAGGTGGACAGAGGTCCCAATGATATTTAGGTAATGAAGGATATATATGCTAGTTATAAACTTTTTTTCAGTTTCTGGAAGATCATTGTAGCCTATGATCACCTACAAAGTTTTGTAGCTGAGTGAAAATTTAAACTTTGGCCTCCCCAGGTCTAATGCCAATCTTCTTACCATTGCCCTTGCTACTCTCGATTCTTTTACATCTCTTGCCATTTTTGGCAGGAGCTTGGAAATAATATATTTGGATACAGCTCTCAGAACCATTCAGTGTCTATTTTACAGCCTATGTCAGTTGGTGAGTCCAAGAGTTGTAGTCCCAAAAAATAAGCAATACCTTGTTGTGTGCTGAAACCAACAAGGAATGGGAAATTTGAGAAAGACTCGCCATCTGATCTTTAAAGACAGGCATGCTCATGTGGAATGAAAACATTCCTTTAAGTGGCTGGGTTCCAAGCTCTTTTAGGGCTACTAGACGAGCAACCTGCATTACTCTCAGATAGGAATGTGTGGCCAGTGCAGGCAACGCATCCACATTCTTCCCTAATCAAAGCTTTCAAATGGTTTTCAGGGACAATCTTTTAAAAGGTCTTACAAGCAGAAGTGGCCACAGCTGGGCAAAAGCACTCCTGACAAGAGCTAATGTCTGAGCATCTAATAACAGTCCAGAGGAATAAACTGTACAATATTCCTGAACTGGTAGATTTCCAAAATGATGGAAGCCCTGCCTTGTTTGGATTTAATTCCAGTGTTTTTACAAATTACAACCTATACCGAACATGAATGAGCAATGACATGTTTGCATTGTACTTTGTATTGCTCAAAGACTTCCACAGACCGCGTCTCAGGAGTTGAGCTTTTAAAAGCAATATTTGAGACTACAACACCCAGAAAACCCAACAGCATATTTCAGTGCTGGCTGGGAAATTCTGGAGCCAAAGTGCCCCATGTGAACAGGGGGTAAGACATTTCCCCGTCAGTGTCCATCACCCAGTGTTGCTGGACTTCCGGCGGAGGCTCTACCCACAACTAGAGTGGAAGCATACTAGAAAGCTTTCCTCCAGACACGTGGGCCTGCCCGTCTTTAATGGCTCCAATGGAGCCAGGACATATCCATGCTGCTTTGGTGATGTTTCTCCTGTGTGATGGTGGAAACATTGTCACAATGAAGCAATGTGTGGTGCAACTCTGTCATCCTTGCCATTTTACCATGGAGGCTGGCAAAACGGCATGTGTGATGAAGTCCTAAGACATCATTTAGGACCTGGTAAGTCAAAGCATAGGAAAATTCTTACCCTCCAACATTTCACAGATGGAAATGGGAACATGAACCACCAAGGAACATCAAAATATGGTCAATACGACATTAATGAGGAAGAACAGATAAGCTAGGAGATGCTGTAGTGGTCTGCTTTCACTGTGCCTACTGGGAGAGTACGATTCTGTGCTCTCCTCTCTTCCCTCTGCATGGCAAATTAATTACAAGCTACTTTTACACCTTGAATTCAGTTTGCAACAACAGGGATAAGTTGGGGAAAATACGAGATGGATGGAGAAAATGCAACATTTTAAAAGCAGCCAAAAAAGTAGGATGACAGAAGATTGATTGGGATTGTCCCTTCCAAACTTGTAGGGTATTGGTTTGTACTTAACCAGTGAACACTAGTGCATGTTGGGAAAGTCATGTTTTGTCTCCAGCTTTTTCTCCCATTTGGCAGGGGGAGGGGGGGGGAGAACAACTTTAGTCTGTCAGTTCCATCCACTTGCTATTCTCATCTCAAATATGTTTGGACAAGATATCAAATAAAAGCAAATTACAGGATTTAGCCTGCAATTTTCCTTCTTTCAGCTCTGCTGACTTGGAGTCTTCCCTACTTTCTCCCATCAAACCTCTTGACCATTAGCAGCTTATGAAACAAGGCGGCAAAATGGCTTTCTCTTTGCAGTTCGCTAGGCAGCTACTAATTCGCCTCTATTTTAATGAGTCACATGATGCAATCCCATTTTGGTTATTCCAAAGCATGTCATTACATGGCCTAATTAAGCAATAAGACACAACAGGGCATGGATTTATTGTGTAATATTTTACGCCAAGGTGTGTTTCTCACCCCACTTGGGTGTGAGTGATTACACAATCATTCAGGCAGCAAAAACTCCCTTTGCAATTGGGGTGATATTTAATTATAAAAAATATTTAATTTGGTTGTGGGTTGATGGGAGGTATTTTTTATGCCTCAGAAAGTAAACTATAAGCAGATATTTTCTTTTTAACCACTGAAAACAAAATTAAAAAAGGAAATGATTCATGGCAGAGAAGTTATTATTTTTCAAACATCTCTTTCCAGGTAGCGAGCATCCAAAAATTCCATTTAGACCTCCCACATGCTGTAATCATTTTCATCCAGGAGTGATTATTTTTAAGGATTTTGTCTTTTTTCTTGGAATCGAAAGAATTTTTAAAAAGAAAATATCTGAATGAAGAGAAAAATCAAAATGATATAATCCCCAGAATCTAACTGTTTGTCTCTTTAAAGTCTGGTTTCAAATCCTAATGTTTTTAGCTATGGTGATGATGTTGAGTTACATCAGTGTTTTTCAACCTTTTTTGAGCACACCACCAACCAAAATGACACAAAATGACACTCTAACACAGTAATACATATAGTTAATACGTTTTTAAATGTATTTATACACTCAGTGTGAAACCTGGGCCTGTTGTGATGAACACAACATAAATATCCTGGCAGGAAGGGTAGAAAGACACACACGAAGGTCTTGCTCAACAGCTGGGAGTTATAGTTCACCCGCAACCAAAGAGCATTCTGAACTCCACCAATGATGGCATGGAATCAAACTTCCCACACAGAACTACCATAACCAAGAGATAATACTATAAGAGTTTGGTGGGCATTGACCTTGAGTTTTGGAGTTGTAGTTCACCTATATCCAGAGAGCACTGTGGAGGGAGGAAGATGTGGGGCAGGTCTGCGCAGTAGTGCCCGCACAGGTCATGTCTTCCTCCCTCCCCCCTCCTGCAGAAGCGGCAGCGTGAGCAAAGCAAGCAGAGCGAGGCTGGGAAGAAGGGAGCCCGAGTGGAGAAGAAAAAGTGTTCGGCAGGAGGGGGAAGAAAGGGTATTGGAGGTTCCAATTTCCCACGGCACACCTGATGATCGCTCACGGCACACTTGTTGGGAAACACTGAGTTAGAATACTAACATTTGTTTTCCTGACATCTCCTTATCTATATGGCAAAGAAGTACAATGCAACCCTTTTCATATAGAGAATAGTTGTGCTTGCTAGAAATTCATTACCAAATAAGGAGCCCCTGATGGTGCAATGGGTTAAACTCTATAACGGAACTGGAAAAGGTACAAAGAAGGGCAACAAAAATGATCCAAGGGATGGAGCAGCTCCCTTATGAAATCAGGTTGCAACGCCTTGGTCTTTTCAGCCTTGAAAGACGGCGTTTAAGAGGTGACTTGATCGAATTTATTTATTTATTTATTTCAGGATTTTACCCCGCTCTTCTCAACCCCCGAGGGGGGACTCAGAGCGGCTTACAGCAGGCACAATTCGATGCCACATCAACAGCGTAAAACCCCAAACCCCACAACCCATTAAAACATTAAGGCATTAAAATACAATCCCTCAACACATCTACAATCATTCCAATTAAAACAGTATTCAACCCTAGAAACATTGACCCTCTTCCTCCCTCCCATTAAAATTCCATCTCACATGCTGCCTAGTGCTGGTGAGGGAATGCCTGATCCCAGAGCCAGGATTTCACCTTCTTCCTGAATGTCAGGAGGGATGAGGTGGACCGGTATCTCTGTAGGGAGCGCATTCCACAGGCGGGGGCCACCACCGAGAAGGCCCTGTCCTCGTCCCCACCAACCGCATCTGAGAGGTCGGCGGGAGCGAGAGCAGGGCCTCCCGGATGATCTTAGGTTACGGGATGGGACGTAGCGGCCGATGCGTTCGGACAAGTAAGCTGGGCCAGAACCGTATAGAGCTTTAAAGGTCAAAACCAGCACTTTGAATTGAGCCCGAATTGGACAGGCAGCCAGTGGAGCTGACACAACAGGGGGGTAGTGTGCTCCCTGTATGTAGCTCCCGTTAGTAGTCTGGCTGCCGCCCGCTGGACTAATTGCAATTTCCGAACTGTCTTCAAAGGCAGCCCCACGTAGAGTGCGTTGCAGTAATCTATTCGGGATGTGACCAGAGCGTGACGACCGTAGACAGATCAGACTCCCCAAGGTACGGGCGCAGCTGGCGCACGAGTCTCAACTGTGCAAAAGCTCCTGGCCACCGCTGAGACCTGGGGTTCCAGGCTCAGCGCTGAGTCCAGGATCACCCCAAGCTGCGAACCTGCGTCTTCAGGGGAGTGTAACCCCGTCCAACACAGGCTGCAACCCTATGCCCTGTTCGGCCTTACGACTGACCAGGAGGACCTCTGTCTTGTCTGGATTTAGTTTCAATTTGCTAGCCCTCATCCAGTCCGACACAGCAGCCAAGCACCGTTCAGGGTCTGACAGCCTCCTTGGTGACAGGTGGGAAGGAGTGACAGATCTGGACATCATCTGCGTACAGATAACACCTTACTCTCGAAACTCCGAATGATCTCTCCCAGCGGTTTCATGTAGATGTTGAACAACATCGGGGACAGTACTGAACCCTGAGGGACTCCACAGAACAACGGCTGTGGAGCCAACAGGTGTCACCCAATGACACCTTCTGGGTACGACCTTCCAGGAAGGATTGGAGCCACTGCAATGCAGTACCCCAAGCCCCATATCTGCAAGGCGACCCAGAAGGATACCGTGGTCAACGGTATCGAAAGCCGCTGAGAGGTCCAGCAGAACCAACAGGGACACACTCCCCCTGTCAAGTTCCCGGCGTAGATCATCTACCAAGGCGACCAAGGCTGTCTCAGTCCCATGCCCGGCCTAAAGCCAGACTGTGCCGGATCCAGATAATCAGTGTCTGCCAAGAACCCCTGGAGTTGCGGGCCACCACACGTTCCATGACTTTGCCCAAATAGGGAGATTGGAAACTGGCCGATAGTTCACTAATTGAGTGGGGTCCAGTGAAGGTTTCTTCAACAGCGGTTTTATAACAGCTTGCTTTAAGCTGGCTGGAATGGTGCCTTTCCCGAAGGGAGGCATTAACCACCACCTTCACCCACTCTGCCAAACCCCTCTGGCTTCCTTGATCAGCCAGGATGGGCAGGGGTCTAGGATGCATGTCGTGGGCCTCGCCCGCCTCTCCAAGGATCTTGTCCACATCCTCAAGCTGAACCAATTGAAACGAATCCATCAAAACCGGACAAGCAGATGCTCGTGTCACATCCTCAGAGACTGCCGTTAAAGTGGTATCGAAATCGAACGGATCAGAGCCACCTTATCCGCGAAGACCTTAGCAAACTCATCACAGCGTGCGCCCGAGCCGTCAGGGATCTCGCACTGAGGCGGATTTAAAGACCCTAACGACTCGAAACAGTTCCGCTGGACGGTTCTTCGCGGCGGCCACCTTGGCCGCAATAGATTTTTTGTGCGGCTTTTATTGCAGCGTCATAGGTCCTCAAATAAGAGACCAGGCGCGCCTGAGCTGATCCGCTCCGTTTCCCTACGCCACACGCACTCTAGCCTCCTCTTTTTCGCTTCATTGCTGCCAGCTCCTCAGTGAACCAAGGAGCTGGTTTAGCTCGGTTACTCAAGAGGGGACGTTCTGGAGCGATCGTGTCAACAGCCCCTTGTCATCTCCCTGTCCCAGAGTGAGACAAGAGCCTCGACAGGGTCACTTACCGAGGAGGCGGGAAAATCCCCAAGAGCCGTCAGGAACTGTTCGGATCCATAAGTCTCCTGGGGCGGACCATTCTAATAGGTCCACCACCCCTGCGGAGGTGGAAAGGCCCAGTGAGTCTAAACTTGATCAGGTGGTGGTCGGACCATGGCAAAGGAATGATGGTCAGTTCCTCCACTCCGCCACTTTCATCCCATCCCTGGCAGAAAACCAGATCTAAAGTGTGTCCAGCACTATGGGTGGGACCCGATATTAACTGGGACAGGCCCATGGTTGCCATGGCGGCCATGAAGTCCTGAGCCGCTCCTGATAGAGTGGTCTCGGCATGGACGTTGAAGTCTCCCAGCACGATGAGCTGCTGAGACTCCACGGCCAGGCCCGAGACCACCCGGCTAGCTCAGGTAAGGAGACTGTAGTGCAGCGGGGTGTTCGGTACACTAACAGAATCCCTATCCTGTCCCGGTCACCAATCCTTAGGCCGACACATTCGAACGTGGTTGACTGTGGGATGGGGCACCTGGTCAAGGGGATGGAATCCTTATAGACCACTGCGACTCCCCCTCCCCGCCCTCTATCATGCATGGGATAGAAAAGGTGAATAAAGAAAAAATATTTTCTCTGTCACACAACACTAGGACTAGGGGGCACTCCCTACAGCTCCAAGGTAGGAAAGTTAGGACTAATAAAGGGAAATATTTCTTCACCCAGAGGGTCATTGGGTTATGGAACTCACTTCCAGAGGAGGTTGTGACAGCTGTCAGCCTGGACAGCTTCAAGGCAGGATTAGACAGATTCATGGATACCAAGGGAATCAGTAGTTACTGAAATAGACATCCAAGTGCCACCTCTGTGTTGATGGAGGCAGGCAGGATTTCCCCGGGTACTGGTTGTGGGGGGTCGGGAGCAGGTGAGGGTTTTGCCCTCCTTTCTGCTAGAGATCCCTGTGTACAACTAGTGGGCCACTGTGTGACACAAAATGCTGGACTAGATGGGCTGAGGCCCGATTCAGCATGGCTCTTCTTATGTTCTTATGTTCTTGTGCTGATTCCAGCCCGGGAGATGGCTCATAATACCGATATGTATTAGAACGCAGAAACGCGAAATCTCCCGTATCGACTTTGAGTCCTTATTGTGCTACTACAACACTGGGGAGGAGCGGTCAGAAGTTTTGAGTGCCCTGAGGAAGCGGAGTTCACGCGAAATGGCCATCTTGGCATCGTCAGCTTATCTCCAGCCATTGGCGCCTGCCCACCTGGCAGCGTACCAGCTCTTCTACCCATCGAGGCTCCCTTACTGACTCAGTCGTTAGCCTATGAGTTATTATACTCTGGACTATTGATAGGGGTACACAGACTCTGTTGGAATATTGCTTTATGCCCTACACTATTGTGAAGGCATCACTATTGTCATGAGCGAAAGCTTTGATTTACATTTCTGTGAATGAATTGCATTACATTGTACTCTATGTGAAATTGCCATGCTACTTAGCACTTGAATTGATGCATATGATTATACCTGTGATTTTTACCTCAAACACGTGTCGATACCTTTATTCCCGCAGATCTGCCCCTTTACATTCTGTGGTTTAGCTGTGTGTATAGCGATTTAAACTCTTGTGCCGTCAGGACTGAAGACTAGCAGGTAAGAGGTTCAAATTCAGGGAGAGCGCAGATGAGCTCCCTCTTTCAGCTCCAGCTCTCCATGCAGGAACATGAGAGAAGCCTCCCACAAGGATGGTAAAACATCAAAACATCCAGACGGCCCCTGAGCAACGTCCTTGTAGACGGCCAATTCTCTCACAACAAAAGCGACTTGCAGGTTCTCAAGTCGCTCCTGATATGGAAAAAAGACAGATCAATAGAAACACATCAAAATTCATACATTGTTACACTTTCATGATAGAATAATTTGTGACTTCAAAGTTTAAATATGAGAAAAAGTGGAAACACAATACTTGCCAACAGAAATAGGCCTCAAGCAAGGTACGTTTGTAGCAAAGAAACTCCCCCAAAACCTAACAGGCCCCCAAAACACCGAGTAACAATAAACCTACATTTACCAGCATCCTCTGGGGCAGCCAAAGACTCACCCAGCCTCTACATTCTGAACAACATGATTGGCTGCCAATAAGGGCGGATTTGCATAACTGCTGTAACCATAGCAATGCTGGCAAGAGCCATCCAAGGCTAGGATAGAATGCTGAGAGATTTCAGTTGGTGTTTGAGGGTTAAACTGCCAAAACCAAACTCTAAGGGAGCAATTCTCCAGCAAATATAACCCACAACGACACAGCCATGACCCCACCAAGTAACATCATTTCCAACCCTTACATACTCAGACTTTCTCGCATCTCCTAAATAGGGCACAGCAACGCGTGCCGGGTACAGCTAGTTTATAAATAAAGTAGGACTTGATAACTGGAAAACTTCAATCACTGAGTAATTCATAATATTAAGTGCATGTACATTGTGAAAGTCAGAGATGTGCAAGATTAGATATGAATAAAGAAACAGTTCACAGTTAGAAGTTGTGTGTTATCAAATTCAGCCTAGTGCTTGGAATTGAATGAGATGAGGTATAAAAACATTTCAATAAATAATAATAATAATAATGTTATTTCTTTTCCCCCTCTCCTTGAGGCAGGTTACAGAATAATTAAAACACATAAACATTGTAAAAATTCTACATATATACATATTAAAATGTATTTCTATAAAAGTTACATATTAAAACGTATTTCTATAAAATACATATGAAAATACACAGAGCAGAGATTAAACACAGAACACGAGTTTAAAATTCATGCAGCTGGGCAGGCTTGCTGGAAGAGAGAGGTCTTTAGATGGTTTTCAAATTCCGACAGCTCATTTAGATGCCAGAGCTCTTCCAGCAGGTCATTCCACAGCCATTGTGTTTCCCATTTCTCTGTGTGGTTGTAAAAGCGGGACAGTGAGCAAAGTGGATCAGAAGAAAATCAACTCATTGGAGATGTGGTGCTGGTAAAATGTGGATTGCTAAAAAAGCAAATAATTGAGTCATTGAGTAATCAAATCTGCACTCTTCCTCAAAGCCAGGTTACTAAACTGAGACTGTCATATCTGGGCCATATCATGAAAATACATGATACACTAGAAAACAAAAGATTGCTTGATAAAGTGGAAGGCAGGAAGAAAAGAGGAAGACTCAATCAGGGAAGTCATGGGTTGTTGTAGGTTTTTCAGGCTGTATGGCCATTTTTATAAGCATTCTCTCTTGACATTTCACCTGCATCTATGGCAGGCATCCTCAGAAGTTGTTAGGATGCCTGCCATAGATGCAGGCGAAATTTCAGGAGAAAATGCTTCTAGAACATGGCCATACAGCCCGAAAAACCTACAACAACCCAGCCATGAAAGCCTTCGACAATACAGGGAAGTCATGTCTTCCCTGAGCCTGCAAGGCCTGAGCTGGGGCTGTTGACAATAAGGGGACATGTGTCTTATTCAATGAAGTGCTAGGTAGCTAAGCACGCACATATCCACACTGACCATATGTGAAATTTAGAGAAATGCTGATTTTCATTCTCTTTTTTTCCTTAGCTATACATATACTATATTTTCTCATTTGAGC
Source organism: Anolis apletophallus (assembly GCA_030556195.1). Taxonomy (NCBI): domain Eukaryota; kingdom Metazoa; phylum Chordata; class Lepidosauria; order Squamata; family Anolidae; genus Anolis; species Anolis apletophallus. Next base: position 153,025,138 of record JARBWK010000001.1, on the reverse strand, counting down.
TTGAACATTTCTGGAAAAAAATGTTTATTACTTCCCTGCGGTCCCTCAGAGCTCTACTCTTCAAAGTGGCCCTATGGCATTTGACTCAGACTAGTCTCTCTCCTTGCCTTTCTCTAAGTGTGTATATGCAGCTTGGCTGCAAGCCAAACTCTTGGATAACAGAAAACACAGTGGGTGTCTGCAATGTCAATCGCATAAAAGATTCAGGAGAAAACTTGATGATTACATCTTGATGCCCCTGTTCAACCTCACGATCTTCTTCTGACTCAGATATTTGAGAGCGTCACTGACTCCTTCATGTCCAGGACCAGCAAGGAATACTCATGAATTATCCTGACAAAAGATTAGCATTGGGTAATGATCTGTCCTTAGGAGAGACAACAATACATGAGTACAAGCAGCTCATCATTCATTGTTCTGATTTCTGGGAAGCCTCAAGTAGATCTTAGGCAGTGAAACAAGACCCAAGGGATAGGAGGAAGCCAGCACTCACATAAGGGACTACTTACTGCTATATTATTCTCAGATTTGGGGAAATTCTCCTTTTTCCAGTTGTGGTTAAACTGTTGTTGTCTCTTTTAAGAGTTGAGGCATATTATATATTATATAATATGCCTCATATATATTATATTGGTAATATTACATTAATCCAGTGAACTGCAGCTGTTTGAACATTGGACTATAACTCTGGAAACCAAGGTTCAAATATCCTCTCAGTCACAAAAACCCACCAAGTGACCTTGAGCAAATTTTAAAAGAGTAATAGCAAATTCCTTCTGAATTAATAATAATAGTACACTTTATTTATATTCCGCTCTTCTCACCCTGCAGGGGACTTAGAGCGGATTACATCACACATACGGCAGACAGTCCCTGCTGGATTTACATACAATTACATACAACATACAACATATAACAAGTACAATTAGAAGGATTTTTCTTCTGGCTGCGTCACAGGGTGTGTCACAGGGTGTGATTGCGTCATTGCATCACAAGGGGGTGCTGTTGCTTCATCCTCATGACGGAGAGCCTCTGTTTTTCCGCATTCCACCTTCCGACAGCCGATCTTACTTTATTTAGGCATTGTAAGTCCTTTCTTTGTAAAAATCCTTCCCTGCTTGACGGTTCCCAGTTTTATCTATTCACAGCTGAGCTGTTTTCGAACTGTTGGGTGAACAGTGGACAGGGCTCACAGCTGGGTGTCCAGACCAGCCCGGGGATCGAACATGCAACCTTCAGATTGCAAGCACAGATGTTGTTACCATTGTGCTATATCTCCAGCAAAGAATCTTACAAAGAAAGCCCTATGATAGGCGACCCTAAGGCAACTGCAATTCAGAAATGACTTGAAGACACAAATATAGAGTTTGTGCCTCTTATATGTGGATTTGATACACATGGTTTCACCTACCTATGATTTGTGGCTCCAGCCTCTAATACACTAATTAAGAAGTATAACTTAGTGAAAAATCAAGACTTGCTTAGGATTAGTTCACAGAGGTGAGTAGATTGATAGATGGATACATCCTATACGTATTTCTATTCCATCTCATTTGGTAGGTCTGCACCTTGAGACTGATTCAGAAAACCAGAGTACAGACATGGGCAATGGCAAACCGCTTCTGAACAAATCTTGCCCAGAAGATCCTGTAATATGCTTGCCTTTGATCAGAAATGACTGGAATGAACGTGGCCGCAACTATGTGGTGTCTATTACCAAACAAGCTGATCAAATGACAGTGGTTAGCATGAGAAAGAACTGACCAGAGCACAAAAACCAAACTTCTTTGCTGATGGCATGGTAAAGCAGTGATAAAAATGCATGATCTGAAGAAAGAGAAGACAAAATGGCCCCAAAGTTGTGTCCATGGCACTCTTTCCAATCCTTAGATGTAAAGAGGAAACCCAAAAAGAATTTGATTGAAAATTTAACGAGTTGGCTGCATCTTTGGGAGAATTGTCAGGTTTTATGACGCATGCAGTGGCCTTTGCAGATTGTATCAGATCATTGGACTAACCTCAGAACTGGGCAAAGCACAAGGCAAAGAAGAGATGCAACAGGGCTTTTATTGAATTGCAGCTACTCTGGAAGATACTGGTGAATGCAGTCTCCAAAGCAGCTGGACATTTCTGTTAAAATCACATTAGTAGGAGACTGGGGCCAGATGAAAATAAATCAGTCTAGTGAACCAATATGAATGATGGGGAAAATATTGCAAGAGAGAATCAAATAAAAGTTGAGATGACAGAATGTGAAGAATATCTGGAATTTACTAAAAGACATGGATGAAGTGCCCAGATTATCTACAAAGTAATTCCTTAGAACTCTCATTCCAGAAGCTCATATCTCCAAACATTTATATTGATATCCAGTGAGCTATTTTACCATTCTATCTGATCATAAGGAAGTCTTTACATTGCCTAACCACTTAATCACACAGGGTTTTATGAGCATCCTAGAACACTTCCCTACCAATCAAGTGACAGATGGACGCACTTCCCATCACATGGCATTCCTCCGATGGAGGCCTCTCTCACAACCAGAAAGGAAGCATCCTAGGAAGCTTCCCTCCAAGCACGGGAGTCTGTCTGTGATGTTCTGGCTCCAATGTAGCCAGTACCGATCCACGCTGCTACGGCTATGCTTCCCCATGTGATTAAGTCCGAACACCGGAGCCGGAGAGATAGCACAGCGGTAACAACAGCTGTGTTTGCAATCAGAAGGTTGCATGTTCCATTCCCAGGCTGGTCTGGACACCCAGCTGTGAGCCCTGTCTACTGTCCACCTAACAGATCGAAAACAAGCCAGCTGTGAGTAGATGAACGAGGGACCGCTCAGCGAGGAAGGATTTTTATAAGGACTTTACAACACCTAAAAAAAAATAAGGAAGATCGGCTGTCAGAGGTGGAATGCGGAATCAGAGGCTCTCAGCTGAGGATGAAGCAACAGCACCCCCTTGTGATGTAATGGAGCAACCACACCTGCGACGCAGCCAGAAAGAAAAAAATCCTTCTAATTGCACATGTTTGTCTGCACATGTTTGTCTGTACAATTGTAGTCCCGGCAGGGACTGTCTGCCGTATGTGTAATGTAATCCGCTCTGAGTCCCCTTCGGGGTGAGAAGAGCGGAATATAAATAAAGTGTATTGTGTATTATTATTATTATTAACACTCCATCAATTCTCTGAAGTACAGTTTTCAAATGTCGCTGAATTCTATATTTTAAATCATTTGGTAGCTCATCCTTCTTGATAACCCAGACCTCCCCTCTGTTCCTCTGCAATTTCTTTTGTTGTTTTCTCTATAATTACCTGGGTGGGTTTTTCTTCCATGAAAACAAAACCAGATTATTAGGTCCTGGTAAGGGAGTGATTCTTGAGCTGACCAATAATGAAATGAGAACAAGATAAAAAAGACAAAAAGTTTGATGTTTTTGAGCTGTAATCTGGTAATGTACTGTACTGATACAACAGAATGTATGGGAATAAATTCAGGCTTGCGGTTTTTGTTTTTATTTTTTTAAAAACTAAAATATGTGATCTGCCACTAGAAACCTGAGAGTCCCTCACGCACATTAAAAGATCAGCTGTAGTATGAAACCAGATCCAAAATATAACTTTGACTAGCTAATCCCACAATGTTGGAAAGTTACTTTTTGGATTACAGCCCCACAATTCTGCAGCCAACATTTTTAAATATGTTTTTAAGCCAAACTATCTTTATCAAACCAATACATCAGAGGTGCAGATTGAAATACTTATTTGCCTTCAATTATCCACAAACATGGTTCCCACACCACTAGTCACTAAAGTCCAATGACTTCCAAATCACTACTGTCCAACTCACCCCAGGATACAATGGAGAGATCTGCTTTACTTTACCTCTATCATTACTCTAGGAGAAACTGGAAGCCACAACATTCAATTCTAACTTGCTGTGAAAACAACAACTAGAAAACAGATGAAAGAAAGCAGGAATACAAAGCTAAAGGAGAAGCCTAAACAGAGGAAATGCACCAAGGATTAAAAGAGGACACCAGATGGTTCGGATCTGAATCAAAGGGAAAAGGCTCCTTCTGTTCCTTGATATCAATATAGAAAACATTTCAATAGTTCAAATAGGAATACCTGTAAATCTCACAGTAATGAAGAAGACATGACGTGATGACCTGCCTGCTTTCCATTCAGTCTGTTATCCAGATGTTCAGAGAAGATCCATATGCTTGCTGCATATACCTACTCTACCCAAAGTACATTTTAATGTCCCTCTAAGAGCCTCAACTCCATCCTGGGATTTGTAGACTGTTGAGGGGCTTTGGGTTGTCTGCAAGAAAGTTGTACTCCGGGGTATAGTCTGTGGAAATGCTTTTCTGCTCTCTATGTTCAGATAATTGTTAAGTTTTGCATCAAATTACAAATGCTGAGATTTTGTAGGCTGCAACTATGGCAGTTCAAGGATATCAAACTACTTCTATTGTCAGTACAGATCCATTGTGATATTTAAATCAGATCCAATGAGAAAACTACTAACAATCTGTTTTTCAATAAAATTGCCCTTTAAATCAAGGAGTGACGTCTGTAATGTAAGACATCCCAACACTTGACTTTTGGCAAGGGACATTCTCTCACCTTCATAGGAAGGCAATAGAAAACCCCTGTAGCAAAGTTTGTCATGAAAACTCATGTTAGGGTCACCATAAGTCAGAAAAAACATGAAGGCACACAACAATAGAAATCATCCTTACAAGAGTAGCAGTCACAAGGGTTTAAGCATGTCATCCAAACTACAATAAGCCGGGCCAAGATTAAAAAGATAATAATAATAGCTTTATTTTTGTACCTGTCTCCATCTCCCTGGAGGGATTTGGGGTGGCTTACATGGGGACTAAACTCAGTCAAAATAGTTAAAATGTAACACGTTAAAAACATGACAACAGCATAAAAACAGATTAAAACAACAACATTATAACAAAATATAAAACAACCATTGAACAAACAACCAATGGATCTGAAGTAGTAACCAGATTTGGCATGGAGGGAGAACTAATGCAATCGATTTTGACGGAAGGGCTGATAGGAAAACTGCATAAGTTGGATGGCAAAGTTGGGGATAGAGGGCAATATAGATAGAGCATTATATCTGGGTAGAGAATGTTAGTAAAGTGCAAAGACATAATTTTGGGTCATAACTAGGGCCAAAATTGTCTGGGGAATTATCTAATCAAAACCACAGTGGAACATGAAGAAAATGGACAGGGTGGGTGCTAGCCTAATCTTGCTGGGGAGGGAGTTCCAGAGCCGGGGGGCCACCACCATGAAGGCCCTCTCCCTCATCCCCACCAACCGTGCTTGTGACAGGGGTGGGAGTGAAAGGAGAGCCTCCCCAGAAGATCTTATAGATCGTGCAGGTTGCTAAGATTAGATACAGTCGTGAAGATAGGCAGGCCCTGAACCGTTTAGGGCTCAACCATTAAGATCCCACATATTTAGGATATATGGCTATTCGATCTCTCAACCATTAAGATCCCACATATTTGGGCATAAAGTCAGAGCTCCCCATTTGTAGGTATTTGAGGTACAAATCCAATAATCATCCTGTCACTGGGCATGTCATTGCGGGATTCTGGGAGTAGTAGTCCCAAAGGGTCCCCCCCACTCCAGATTGTGATAAAGACAGCAAAATATACATTCTCCAGCTTAATGTGGCACATGTACTTTCACTTCCGCCAGGCATCAGAGCACACTCCTGTCTTTAATGTCATCTGTTATTTAATGCAGGGAGGCTGCAGAGGGGGATGGAGACAAGAATCTTCACTTGCCGACTACATCTCCTTGAAAAACAAACCACTCCTGCCCTCCACCACATCGCACTTTACCTGAACCAGCCCAGCCCAAGTGACACACTCTCCCTGAAACATGCTATCCCTCGAGGCACACCTGATGAATGCTGCTACATCAAATAAGGTGTGTGAAGATGCCTACGGCTTCCAAACAGTAAATCTAGAGAAATGACAGGCTAACTGGCTTTAATCAATGCACCCTACCCCCACTCCAAAAAAATATACTCATGTCAACGATGAAAGAAATATAGAATGGGAAGGAATGGGAAGGGAACCTTTGTTTTTTATAGAACAAACTGCTTTTAATTTTGGTTTTTATATTTTATTTACTTTGGAACATGAATGTTACTTTTTTTTAAAAAAAAGTAATTGCATTTGCAGCTCCAGTCCATTCCACGCCCCTAGTCAATTACTATGGTGCTTAGGGAACAACATATTCCTCTGAATACCTCTGTTTTCAGCTGCTAAGCAGGATCAGACCAGCAGCACAGTTGATTGGGAAGCCATAGGAAATAATAATAACAATTTTTAACCCACCCTCATTCCCCAGAGGAACCCAGGGCAGCTTTGAAAGGCAAAAAAAGGTAAACATTCAATGCCATATACAGTAACACAGCTAAGAAGAAACCTGACTATGTGACCATTGTTACCAATCAAAGCTGAGAAGACCAGACGAGATGAACTATTAGCTTTCTATGCTCCACTGAAGTTTCAAACTGAATCCTTCAGTTGGTAATGAGAATAACTATTTTAGTTACTTAAAAAAAACTTAAGAATTCAATAAGATGCTCACAAAACACAGCTATGGATCATACTCTGGTTAACATCCAAGTAAACCAATTGTAATCACCTTGCGTGAATATTGGGGGGGGGGGTTGCACTGTAATCACGTTGAAACAGACATTACACTCGTGCAACAGTAAGGGAAATGCAGACTAGATATTAGGCATGGTTTAGAACCCAAGAATAGGGAATCGAAAATCTAATGGGTGGGGGGTATTAGTAATAGAAAGACTTACAAAAAAATTCCAAAAATTTCTAAAATGTAACGTAATTACTAACGAAATTCGTTAGTAGTTCTAAAGTAGGCAAAGCAGGGAAACAGGACTGACACTGTTTTAAGCACAGGCAAATCAAGGGGCAACATTTCCCTTGGTTTCCTTGCAGGGAGATATAATGCATTAATATATTATTATTTATATTATTATTAATATTATAAAAGGACAGGGTTTCTTTGCCGGGAGATATAATGCATTAATATATTATTATTATTATTAATATTATAAAAGGACAGGGTTTCTTTGCAGGGACATATAATGCATTAATATATTATTATTAATATTATTAAATAAAATAGTTGCCCACCTCTGGTGCAGGCCTTGCTAATCTGTAGAGTTCTCCTCACTCCAGCTTTTCCCCATTCAGTTTTACCATAGCACTCTAGGAATCTCCGTTTGAACTCTATGGCTTTTCTTGATTCTGAACTCTTCCTTCTCCTCTCAGTGCTCTTTTCACTCCTGCTGCCCTTCTCTCAGCAGTTCTTATGTCCTTCTGCTCTGTCCTTCTATCTAAACCCGCTTCCTGGGTGTTTAAACCGCTTTTTTCCTCAGTCCTCCAGCCCCTCTAGGAGTCCCGATCTGGATCTCTATCGTTTCCGGCTCCTTTTTCACTTCCTGGAGGTAGGCCTTTCACTCTAATTAGGCTCCAAGCATGGAAAGGCCCCGATTTGACTGAGTTATGTCTGCAAAGCTATTTTGGAGGGGAAAATTTTCCTGTTGGGCGGGCATCCAAAATATTTATTAATCTAATGAAAATTTGGGCCCAGGGAGTGCGGAAAAGAAAGTCCACTTCCGGGATTGCCACTGCGATGCGTATAAACTTGAAAGTCCCATACATATGAATCCCTTCCGATTTCTTTTAATTTTCATAACTTTTTTCTCATGCCTACTAGATATATGCTATTCCTTGGGCTTCATTTGCCTTTAACATCAGGCAGAGCAGAAATCCATGTTGGATGTCATTTGATGTGCAATAAATTGAACTCAGAGCCAGTGTGGTGTTGTGGTTTGAGCATTGGATTACTCTTGAAACCAAGTTTGAAATCCCCGTTCAGCCATGAAAAACCACTGGGTACGTCATACTCTCTCAGACACAGAGGAAGGCAAATCTCCTCTGAACAAATATTGCCTAGAAACCTCATGATAGATTCATCTGAGGGTCACCATAAGTCAGAACCAACTCAAAGGCACACAATAACAACAACGGTGAACTTATTCAAGCTGGCTGGAGGATTCTGGGAGTTGCACTGTCATAAATAAAAGCTTCTACAAAACTCATTTCTCTGCCTTCTGAATTTTCTCTGGCATAGACTGCTCTTTCGTAGGGATATTTAGCACTTGCCAAACTCAATGTGGCATAATCCACACAGCCAAGAATAATTCCAGATGCTTCCAATATTGCAGGCAGCTGCAAGCTAATCTACCCCAGAGGTGTATGTAGACAGCCATTCAAAGTATGTCTTAAAACATGCAAGAACTGCTCAATAGTTACGACGCTAACTGTATTTATTCATTAAAGTATTCTGTATTGACTCCCAGTCCACAAGGGCTCCCAAGGTAATGGATAAATAAAAATCAATTTAAACAATACAGAAATAAACACTGATTAAAATACTCTTTAAATACTCTTTAAACCAGTCTAAAAAGAATCCTAAATTCGGTTCTGAAACAGTTCAAACAACAATTTCAGACTTTGAATGCCAAGCAGAACAGCACTGCTTTTGGCTGTACAGCAAAAGCTTGAAAGAGACAAAGCCAGCCTAATTTTGGAAGGTAGACAATTTCACAGTCTAAGCACTAGTCTCTGAGTCTTGTTCAGAATAAGTGTTATCCCACAACCACTAAATGATATCAGACACCCATGGAAAAATCTTAGGTGGGTTTTTTTCATCACATAAAGTAAAAATTTCTGATCATCCAACATTATTTTTATTCATTTTACAGCGGCTTCTGTTTTCTGCTTTACATCAGCATGATGGTATTATACAAACATCACCTTGAAGGTATAATTTATCATCGTCAAGAACAGAGTCCTAGGAAGCCAGCAAGGAAAGAAAGCAACATATAAATAAATATAATAATTCATGTGTGCATGAGCATCTATACTGTAGAATGAATGCTTAATTTGTCATGGCTCATTGCAATGGAATCCTGGAAGTTGCAGTTTGACAAGGTCTTGAGCCTTCTCTGCCAAAGAGTGCTGATACCCAACTAAACTACAAACTCCATAGCATTGAACCACAGCATTACACTGATGACCAGGAGGCCTCTCTTTCCACAGTCTCTAACTGTTCCAATTTGGCAGTGCCAATCCCAATTTATCCTCCATGATCCCCCTTTTTGGCTGCTTTTACCATGTCCCAACTATTCTCTCCTCCTCCCTGTGGTGAAGTCACTATATGTAATGAGGGTTTTGTATTTATTTTATGGTTAAGAACATAAGAACATAAGAAGAGCCATGCTGAATCGGACCTCAGCCCATCTAGTCCCGCATTCTGTATCACACAGTGGCCCACCAGTTGTACACAGGGATCTCGAGCAGAAGGGAGGGCAAAACCCTAACCTGCTCCCGACCCCCCGCAACCAGTACCCAAGGAAATCCTGCCTACCTCAACCAACTCCGAGGTGGCACTTGAATGTCCTTTTCAGTAACTACCGATACACTTGGTATCCATGAATCTGTCTAATCCTGCCTTGAAGTTGTTCAGGCTGACAGCTGTCACAACCTCTTCTGGAAGTAAATTCCATAACCCAATGACCCTCTGGGTGAAGAAATATTCCCCTTTATTAGTCCTAATTTTCCTACCTTGGAGCTTCAGGGAGTGCCATCTAGTCCTAGTGTTTTGTGACAAAGAAAATAATTTTTCTTTATTCACCTTTTCTATCCCATGCATGATTTTATACACTTCGATCAAGTCACCTCTTAAATGCCATCTTTCAAGGCTGAAAAGACCAAGGTGTTGCAACCTGATTTCATAAGGGAGCCGCTCCATCCCTTGGATCATTTTTGTTGCCCTTTTCTGTACCTTTTCCAGTTCCGTTATATCCTTCTTAAGGTGCGGAGACCAGAATTGTACACAGTACTCCAAATGTGGCCTTACCATAGATTTGTAGAGAGGTAATACAACATTTGCTGACCTATTTTCGATTCCCTAACCTAATATATAGATAGGAAGCCTATTGAGGCAGTATATCTATAGTATTATTGATTTAGTGTTTGAAGAGATACAATCAAACATTGTGTTTAGAGACTAAGAAACCTTAAGTTCTGTACCTCTCTGAAGTTACTGTAACCAACTAAGCTCTGAATACTTTGAAACCTCCACGCTGTTGTTAAAAATAAACTGTTGAAGTTCCTCCTTACAAATCTCTCTGTGACATCATTTCAAAACACAAGCCTCAAAATAAACACCTCACATCGGGTGGCCAGGATTGTTATGGTGGCAGCTTGATGGTAAAAAAAGATCCTGAAGTGAAGACGCTAGCTGTAGGCGGCGATTCTTTACACTCCCACACTACCTTTTTGTTCTCAGCTTGCTTCAAGTGCTGCAAGCTGCAAAAGTAGTTTGCACTCAGTTAACTCAACAGGGAGAGGAGAAAAAAGAGTGGAAGACAAGTGGTTTGGCTAAAAGCAAACTGCTACAACCTCTCCTTGCTTGTTTGTTCCTTTTTGTTTAGATATTTTGTCATCACGAATGTACTCCAATGCCATGTGTCCTCATATGCCCCTAATTTTAATCTTTGAAATGTTAGATGATATGCTATTCTATGTTTTTAATTCAAAGCTTAGGTCTGGACAGGACATGCTGCCATATAACTAAAAGCTGCAAACTTAAAGGGGAGAGGAAGGACATTTTTATATTGATATACCACTTGTGGGACCTGGAATCTTTTAATGCAGCAGATAGATGACCACAAGTTCTTCTCCACATAAACACAAAGTTCAGTATGTGATTGATCAGAATGTTTGTAGAACAGCTAGAAACAAGGATGGCCCAGCCATTACACACAAATGCCAGATGCTACAAGGGTTCAGTACTGGCAGTGATCAAGCTGTTCCTCTGAGTCCTCCAGCTATTTCTTTCTCTTGAAGGGCCAATTGAAACATGTGGCCTGAGTGATTGATTAAGATGCTTACAGACTACTGTTTAAATCTCCATTCAATCATGGAACTCAACTAGATGCCCAAGAACTAGTCACACTTGCAATCTTAGAGGAAAGCAATGGCAAATCTTCTCCAAATAAACCTAACCAAGAAAACCCTATTATAAGGTCATCATAAGTTGGAATCAACTTAAAAGTGCATAACAATACCAATAATTTTTTAACTAATTTGAAGGAGAGCGGTTGTGACCATCATCACCAGCAGCAGCAGCACACTTTTAATTTGCCATTTGGATGCTTCTCAAGAGCCTGTTCTAGTGAATGAACTGATTTATTCCAACCTTTGCAGAAATAAACTAAGGCCCCATCTACACTGCCATGTAATGTAGTTTTAGAAGCCAGATGAAGTGCATCAAACTGGATTATATGGCAGTGTAGACTCATATAATCCAGTTTAATGCAGTTAAACTGCATTCTGAAACTGCAATATACAACAGTGTAGATGGGTCCTGAGTAACCAGCTTCACTGCAGTATAATACAACAAGGGAGTAGAACTTGCCTCAAAGTCCTTCCAATCCTCCTATAAAATAAGTCAAGGGATATAAAGCCTGGAAATGAAAACACTCATAAGATTAAAGCAAATTCTCTTCTGCCTGCATTGCCCCCTTCAGATCCACTTCCCTAAGATCTCCTTGGCATAGGCAATTAAGAAAGTTCTAAATGTTCCTTGAAAATATCAACCAAATCAACAGAAGTGGCAGATGCCTTCCATAAAAACATGATGTTCTGCACCAACTGAGTCATCATGGGAGAACAGAGTCAGTGAGGAGATATAGGCAGATTTACAGTTATTGATAAGTAATAATTTTACTACTTGGATGGTTTGCCATTGATTTGCTTTCTTTCTTTATGGCAGTGACAGTGCCCATTCCCTCGGAGTCTGGATTGTGGAAGCAAAACCTGAAGCAGAAGGAGCATTGTGTGGAAGACAATCTATAATAATAGAGCAGGGTTAAACTGAGGAACCACCTCAAGGGAGAAGAACCTGTCTCAAAGCCCTTCCAATTCCCCTTATAAAATGGGTCAGGGGATACAAAACCTGGAACTGAAAACACTAATGAGATGAAAGCAATAGTCTTCCCTGCTTGCACTAGCCCCTGATATGTAATAATGCAGGAGGAGTACGTTCTATGAATGGATGGCCGGCTGACCTTTGTACCTGATAATTTCCAACAATGCCTTGAAGCCGTGAGTGGATGGCTGCGTGCTAGCAGGTTGAGGGTGAACCTGGCAAAGATGGAAATCTTGTGGCTGGGGAGGGACTGTTCAGTTGCCTACCCTTGACAGTGTACCCCTGTGTCCGTCGTCCTCTGTGAAGAGCTTAGGAGTACTGCTGGACCCTCGGCTATCAATGGAGACTCAGATCTCCAATGCCAGCAAAGTGGCTTTTTTCCATCTCTGGCAGGCTAGGCAACTGGCTCCCAGGGAGGATCTGGCCACCGTGATCCAGGCTACGGTCACCTCGAGAATAGACTACTGCAATGGCCTCTACATTGGCCTGCCTATGTTGGCAATCCGGAGGCTCAAGCTGGTGGAAAATGCAGCCGCTAGGCTTCTCACTGGTATGCCGGTGAGAGCTCACATAACCCCAATATTGCAGCAGCTGCACTGGCTACCAGTGTAGCACTGGGTCTCCTTCAAAGTGTTGATTATCGCCTTCAAGGCGTTATATGGTCAGGGGCTGTCATACCCGAGGGACCGTCTCACCCCATATCAACCCCAGAGGTCACTGTGCTCCATTGACCAAAATCTTTTGATGATTGTTAGCTGCCGCTCATATTGGCTGACATCAACAAGATGGCGAGCCTTTACGATCATAGCTCCAACTCTTTGGAACGCTCTGCCAGAAGATGTGCGAGCTTTGAGAGATTTAACCAAGTTCCGCAGAGCGTGCAAGACATTTTTATTCCAGCAGGCTTTCTGGGTCTGATTTGCTTAATCAGTTGTAAATAGTTTTATAGTTTTTAGCTAAGAGTTTAATTTTTTTCGGTTGTTTTAAAGTGTGTTTTTATATTCTCTGTAAGTTGTTCTGAGCCCTTGGGGAAAGACGGCATACAAAACTGAATAAATAAATAAATAAATAAATAAGTGAGTTCTATTTCTCCTAGTTATTGCTACTCCTGCTCAGAGAACTTTTCCGACAAGGTAACAAAATGAAGAGGTTGGGAGAGCAGTGCACCGGAAAGAAGGTAGGGGCTCTTCTACACATGCCCTGAAATATGGAAGGACCTGGGATAAAAGAGGGGGTAGCTAAATGACGTTTCACAAAAATGCACACTGATTTGAATTAACAGCTAAAAAACATGTGTTAAAAAGGCCAAAAAAATGTGCATAATCACATGACTGTGTATCCCTGCACTCAAGGAAAACACATGACTTCATTCATATATCCTGGTGTAGACTACTCCAGGGCATGTGTGCATGTTAAAATCCTGAAACTGGACTGTAAACAAATGGAGTCACAGACACACAGGTGGCTAAATAGTAGCACAATTGGAAAGCAATTTCCATGAGAACTTTCTGCAACCATTCCTTTGTTCTGTTCTTTATGAAATTAAACAGATCTTGAATTTATAGAAGGGTGAGGAGAGATGATATAAAATCTGCTTGTGTGTACATTTAGATTTCCACATGAGCGCATATGAGGTCCAATGCATCTCAGAGAGTCAATTAAAAATAATAATAAACTTCCACCAGATGTTCTCTGTTCATCTTGTGGATTTATAAAATCCACTACAAAGGAAAGTGTCAGAACAATGGGGGACCATTTACCAGGACTGGCAGCTCTGTGTTTAGACTTGCTATCAAGTCGTGATTTTTTTTGCCCCACTTATTTGTCCCACATTATGATACTGTCTAGAAGTACCCTAGGTTGAGCTTCCTCCTCTTAGATTTGCATCCATGATTTATTTTATTTCCCAGTACTCATCACCCCCTTGTATGGATTTACTGGCTGATCAGATTTGGGATATGTATCTGCTGCTACCATGTTTACATTCACCCTCAGTCAAATAACAGAGTCTTAATGATTCCCAATAGAACTGGTGATTATTAATTTATTTTTTTTCATTAAAGACACTTATCCGTTTTTAACCCATCAGGGCCCCAAGGTGATGCACAACAGCAAATAACTACTTTAAAAATATTAAATAATTAAAAACAGTCTAGGGCAGACATCTGTAATTTTCAAGTGTCAGAGAGTAAGCAACATAACACATTCTGCCTGATGGAAATGCACAGAGAATGGAGCCAATCTGACCTTCCTGAGATGCATGTTCCATGGTTGTGTAATGCTATAGAGAAAGGACTGTCAAGCGTACCCACCAGCCTAGCTTCAAAAGCCAATGAGATGCAAACCAGGGCATCATCTGGAGATCTTTGACATGTTCCTATGGGAGGAGTCAGTCTTTCAGATTCCTGGCCCTAAATTGTTAAGGAGATTAGGAGAATTCATATCTCTGTAACCACTGATCAGAAGAGGGAATTATGGTGAATCTGCCAGCATCCTTTCTACTGTGTCCCCTCCTCCTTTCTCCTGCCTTTTCTTAGTTGGCCTCCCTGTGTTAAAGTTTGAACTGAACAGCAGGCAAAGACCTTTTTGTTTAAGCAGGTTTTTAGTGTGAAAGCAGAGAAACTTCTTATTGGAATGTGGTGTTTTATTTACTTTCAAAAGTTTTGTATGTCTTCTATATCAGTGTTTCCCAACCAGTGTGCCGTGGCACACTAGTGTGCCGTGAGCGATCATCAGGTGTGCCTTAGGAAATTGGAGCCTGCCCGCTGCCCGCCTGTCCCATGCTGGCCTGGGGCTGCTGCTGTGGCTGGGGCTGCAGCTGGGGCTGAGCCTGGGGCTGCTGTTGCTGCTGGGGCTGTTGCCTCCTCCTCCGGCGCCCCCCGCTCAGTCACGGCATGGCCCCGCTGTCGCCTCCGCCATGCCACCTCCTCCTCCCACCTCCTCCTCCTCTGGACATGGGGCCTGCACTTCCCTGTGCCCCGGCCACCTCCAGCCCGGAGCGAGCAAGCCAGGAGGCTCTGGCAGGGGAGTCACCAGCAATGCCGCTGCGCCGCGCTCACCCTCCTTTTCCTCCTCCTCCTCCGCCCAGGCCTCTGGGAGTCTGCTGCCCTTACTTCCTTCTTCTCTTTCCCTCAGCGTGGCCTCCTCTTTGTCTGCTCAGCCTTGCCGCCCCATCGGCTCCCTCTGCCGCATCCCATCGGCGCCTGGCCCCGCCATCTTCCCTCTCTCTCGCTCTGTCCCCTTCTCCTCAGGAAGGAAGGCAGGCAGGAAAAGGGAGGAAGGGAAACAAGGCCCCACCTAGGCCCGCTCTCCCAGCCTCAGAGCTGGAAGCAGGAGGAGGAGGAGGAGGAGGCACTCTGAGGGGAACACAAAGTAGCCTCCGAAACATACAGGCAGTCCCCAAGTTATAAACAAGAGGGGTCCAGAGAACATACAGGCAGTCCCCAAGTAATGAACAAGAGGGGTCCAGAAAACATACAGGCAGTCCCCAAGTTACAAACAAAAGGGGTCCTGAAACCATACAGGCAGTCCCCAAGTTACAAACAAAAGGGGTCCTGAAAACATACAGGCCATCCCCAAGTTACAAACAAGAGGGGTCCTGAAAACATAGAAACAGCCCCCAAGTTATTGTGTCATTTTGGTTGGTGGTGTGCCCCAGAATTTTGTAAATGTAAAAAATGTGCCGTGGCTCAAAAAGGTTGAAAATCACTGTTCTATATGACTTTATACTGCTTAATGTGAATTCTTATTATAAAGGGGTTTTTTCCCCAATCAAGGCACCTTGGAAGAAATGTGGCATTTCAAAAAACAAATAATTAAATGCTGCTCGGGACTGAGGACTTCTTCTAAATTGCCATGCAGACTAATGACATTAATTATATAAATAATTAATAATATTCTGGGTAAGGAAGTCAAGAAGAACTGCACTGGATTTTATACTCCCTGGGCTTGTTCCTTTGTAAGCTGCCCCAAGGGGAGATGGCAGTGGGGTATAAAAATATAGTTGTTGTTTTTTTTATTATTATTATTTGCTGAGAGCCCCCTAGGAAGAGTTAGGATATAAATATGAAATATATGTATGTAAACATATATAACAAATATTACAAATCACTAAAGTAATCAAGTGTTCAAATTACCTCCACACTATCCACTCTATAAATACCAATATAGAAGATCCATGTGACATAAATCAAGAAAAAAATATGGTCCAATATCTCATGCAATTCTTTTTAGCCTGGCATCTTTTAATTAGCAATCTTTATCAGTGGCCAATGTAAAACCCATGTTGTCCAATATTTTCTACAAACAAAAAGCAACACTCAAATATAAATGTACACAAAGTTTTAAAAAGTATGTCTTTATTCTTCACAGCCTAACCTCAAAATTAATGTTATGGCTCAGTCTCATCCATGATGAGAAATGGTAGGAGTTCATGGGAGTGATGATGCAGCGCTACATTAACTGGAGAGCCAGGCATTCACCACCACAGCCTTGCAATTCTAGCCTTATTTTAGAGGCTAGCAAAACCTATCCACTATCATAAGCCCGTACTGGGCTTGTCACAACTTATGACAGATCCTGAACATCCCCTGTTTTGACAAACACGTGCTACCTGGAGATTTGTACAAGGTCACCGATCATAGTTTCAATGTCCCTGAAGTGCTGAATTCACTCTGAGTTTTATCCAGCTATCCAAAATATTAAACTCATTTGGGGAAATAGGTTTCAGCACTACGGACAGTTTCTTTGGAGGCCAGACTACAACCTAATATTTACTGCCTAGGTCAGTGATAGGCAACCTTTTGAGTTTGATGTGTCAAAATTTGCCAAAAAATCCCCTTGAGCATAACTTGGGTGGGGTGTCACTTTGAGAGAGAAAAACATAATTTCATGATATTTATAGTTTAAATAACAAAAATGTATAATTGTAATATATAACTGTATTTAATAAACAAAAACTAATTATCTTAACTTACATGCTTAGCGACCTTTTTGTTCATCCATCAGTTAGTTTCTTTTGTTGGTCTTGATATTATTTAACTTGTGTGGGGTGCCGTTAACTAAGGTAAGTGAGCAGGAGGGGGAATTCTTTAACTTACCTACCTATTAGTGACTTTTTGGTTGCTAAATTTCATTGGCGGCCAATGAAGTGTATTTTGTACACTTCAAGCCCAAGCAAGCGCTACAAACTTCATCTGTCAATCTGTTTCTTTTTTTGGTTTTGATATTATTTAATGCTTAGAATAAGGTCTCACAAAAGTACATAATAGTGGGAAATGGCACCCACAGCACAGGCCCTTGCCCCCCCCCCTCACTTATCACAGTAACGAGGATCAATTAGAACTCCACGACACCCCAGAACAGTAGATTGGATGATGGTTGCTGTGGTTGCTGGTAATGGTAATCACAGGGCCCCCGGAGGTGCATTCCCCATGGCATTTTGCTGCTCCTTGCTCTGCCAGCCAGAAGTAACGGCCTAACCAGAAGTTCCGGAACGAGATGCTCTGTGCCGGAGTTCTGTTGTTTTGGTCTTCATCCTTGGCTACTGCACTCGGCTGTGCAGGAACTGAGGATGAAACGTCCTTCTCGACATGCGGCCCCATACTTCTTTGTATGCGGCCGTGTGTCATCAAAAATGGCTACACATGTCAGTGCTGACATGCATGTCATCATGGGCCTAAGTCAAACGGCATTCATTTCTGCTTGCACATCTGAAGGAAACATGCCACATAGAAAGGCACATTGTTAGGATAGTCACTTGCCCATAGCCAGAAAGAAAAAGTGAGTATTTCAAGGCAAAGGTTTCATATGCTTTGGTATATTTATAGATTCTGATTGGGAGATAATTACTATAACGGCAATAGACCCACAGTGCATCTTGTTGGATTGGGGTATATTCCTGGGGTGTTAGCCCTCCTTCAGCAGAGTTCGTTAAGGAAAGTACTTAATCTCTAGGGTCCTTCTGAGACTAGCTTCAGCAAAGTAAAGCAAACAGGTAGTATTCAAATTGCATAAGTAAAACTTACTTTAATGTGTACTTTTTGAACATAGTCTATAGCTTGGCTAACTGAAGGAAGGCTTTAACTAAAGAAGGAGTTCAGCAGAGATGTCAATCAGCATTTTGAAGGATGTAGTAGAGGAAAGAGACAGAGAGGAAGTGAGGAAAGAGTCTTTATGTGATCACAAATGTCTGGAGGTTTCTATAATCAGTTGGTCTGGTTGCTTAGATACATGGATGATGTGCATTACAACTGGTGACTGAACAGACACTGAAAGTTCTAGAGAGATAAGGTGTGGAGGGTACAGGCATACAGGAAGCACCCAAAGTGCTTAAAGCCCCATTACCCTGATAGTAAATGAGGATGTAGAAGGAATGCTTGGCTGAGCGAAACATGTCACCATAGTGAGGAGAACCCTAGACCAGAGGTGATCTGTCTGTGTCTGATTATCTTATGCTCACTGTGGACAGAATGACTACTTTGGACCCTCTCTTCGCTGTCCTTCGTAATTGTGCATTACAATTGGAGTAGGTAACATTTCAAATAGAAAATGTCTGCAAACACACAAGTCTTCTCAATAAAGCAACTCCCTGTCATTTTTTCCCTATTCTAAGTCTCATCTCACACATTCCGTTTCAGTTCTGATCTAGAAAAATCTCTTGCCAGAATGTGAATAATGTTTCAGTTCTTTTCAGATTTTCCAGTGGCAACCAATGGGCTCAGTCTGGGTTTTTGCAAAGGCAGGAGATAAAAATATTAGGGTGGTTTGCCACTGGTACATTATTTAAAGAAGCTGTATTTGCTATTATTCCCACATTAATGGGGTTATTGGGATAACAATACAATTTGCTAGGGTAGACCCTCTTAGTCTCAGCACAACCACTCAGTACAAAGGCACAACCACAAGTACGTTGCTTTTAGCAGCTTGATGCATGCCCCACAAAGATGGCAGGGCCTCGCCCATGCCAAAGCATCATTGTAGCAGCAGCTAAGAGATCATACATTGCCAACTCACTTATGAATGTGCATCTAAGTATTATCTCCTGACCTGAGCTTTGAAATTTACATTAACAATTAGCAGATGCACCAAGCAATAGAGGTCTATTCTGATGGCAATTGGTACTCAGCAGTATGTTTCCAGTTCCCTCCCACAACACTCTGAAGTTATGAAAGGCTGCTGTTTCTGATGCAACCTCACCTGCTGGCAAGAAGGGGCTTGAAACATCATTCTGCTGAGTCTCTATCACAAGCAGACAGACCTCCATTATGTAGAGTGGCTCCCTGTAATGTAAGATGGGATTCAAGAGGCACTGACAGTTGTGGCAGTAGGTCCATGATCATGTGTACATAGTGTATTATTGGCTGCAGTGCCAAGCAATAGTAATCGCATGTGTAAGACTTCCTCCTATAGAATTATCTTTAACCATAGGCAAGCTTTGTTCAGTCCAATTTTTGCAATGTTTATATTGGCACAACTTTTCAACAAAGCAGCTTTCACATATGAATCCAAGCCCTAACTATCTCAAGTTTAACAGGGAGGTGCTCTCAATGGTAGAATAAACCACACTATCCCTAATTATTCTTATTTTCAGAACACAATAAGATATTTGTATAAGTCTTCTTTTTCAGAGTGAGCTTTAAGAGAAGAAAAAATGGGGGCTGCTACAATGGGGTTTAAGTTGAAGTGAGAAGGAAATCTCAATGCTTTTGATGACAGAAAGAGACATGGTGAGGCCAGAAATGAGTCCAAACTCTTGGCTGATGTGTGTCTCTTTCAGAGCTGGCTTCACTTGGCCTAGAGGTTTGAATTCTGACTCACACTGCCAAATGAAGTGATAAACCTCTAGGCCAAGTGAGGCCAGCTCTGAAATGGGCAAAGGCCAGGAAGGGGCCAAGATGGGTAGACAGGCTGGCACCATTGCTCCCCATTAACAGGAGACAATGGAATTATAATAGAGGCTTTATGGACATTCACCCAACGGTTCTGACATTGGATAGGCACTTGCAGACCCAGCTGTGTTCTTCCTAGGAAAGTTAATCATGGTTGTGAAAAAGAAAGAAAAAGCAGCAAATCCATCATTACCCACCATGCTTGGGTAGAAGAACAAGTAGCTATCCTGATATTACTGAATTGCGATTGCGTGTGTATGGGTGATACACCTCCCCCCATGTTACCAAGAAGACACCGACACAAGTAGTTGGATAAATATGGCCACGACTCATTTATTGATAATAGGAACAAGGGTTGGCAGCCATGCATGGGTCCTGGATCAGGGGTCGGACAACTGCTGCTGTCTGAAGATACTTACATCCCTGGGTGTCACCAGCACACCGCAGGTTCCCATAAGCTCAGCACCCCAGGGGGCCGGGCATTATCCCCCCTTCCAACAAAGGGTGATACACCACCTCGATCCAGGGGCCATGCCACATGCCCAACACAGAGTTGTGACAAGATAAACATACAATAACTGCAAGATCAGCTAACAAAATACAGAGCAAGATAAACACCAAACAACAGCAAGAAAGCTATGCTACATGCAGGGAGGGTGGATGGAAAAGCTGATGCAGGCCCAGTGCCTGCTGCTAGGCCTCGGGCAGCCTTAAGTAGGCTGCCTGGTGGAAGAGAGGGCTGGCCCCAACTACGGGCCAGGCCAAGGTGGGGCCAGCCCCACCATTGGCCAGCTGGCTCTGGTGGTGGGAAAATCTCCCGCCACCCAGGGGGCTTCTGGGAGGAAGAAGCCCCCTCCCAATCCAAAATGGTGGTGAGGACACCCAGCGCCGCAATCTGCTCGGTAAGTCGGGCCAAGCCATTTCTTATAAGCAAGCATAACCAATGCTGAAGGGAAATATAGCACAACACCATCTAAGGAGGACACCTTTCCTACTCTTGCATTATGCCACCAAGTTTGTAACATAAGCTTTCAGAGATGATAATAATAATAAGCATAACCATAATTGTATCACTTACCTGCCTCTCCTTGCAGCTCGAGGTGGGTCACATAAACATTGTATTAAAATACATAAACATTGTAAAAGTACTACAAATCCGCATATTAAAATGTGGGTACAAACCGCTTCATCTAAAAGTACCACAAAAAGAACTTTGACTTTGACATTATTTTTTGCAGTCTCAAATGTGATGCAAAAATGAGATATTGACCTTCAAACACTGGAGCACCATCCCAGGTGCAGAAAAAATGAGGTGATGCAGAAGGCACCAGAAAAAGAGAGGAAGGATTTAGCTGCCAGGGACATGAGTTGTCCAGAAGACATTTGCATCATGCTTGGGTTCAAATTGGCTTCCTCTTCTGCCCTTTTCTTGGAATTTCCATGTTTCATAATTTGAGTGCTAGAGCTTGCCCATGCCATCCTTTTCCTCTGAAATGGACCAGAAGTCTAACCTGGATGTTCAAACAACATCCAATACTGAAAGCAAGGTAAACTGGGCTGAGCTGATTTAATACCACAATAAGAAAAATTAAGGAATGCACCATAATTTCTCTTGACCCTATGGGCACCAATGGGGCACTACCGCAAGTTAACTTAGTGTGTGTGTTGTCACCATTAAGGTTGTGCCAGGGCCAGTCCAGAGCATATCTCTTCTGGACTGACCCCATCTTTAATGAAATTAAGACTTACCTTAGATTGGCTGAAGTACTCCCATTAGCAACAATATTCTCCATATTCTTTCACTCACAGCAAGGAAGCAGTGGTAGTTGACAACTCCAGTGTCAATAAGACAGTGAATCTGTTCCGTGTTTTAATCTTAACTGTAAAGGAGTGATCCAAGGCACTGAGCCTTTTCACTATAATTGGTTGAGATGTGAATTGAGTCATTGGCAGGATTCACCAAGCTATTGCTATCAAAAAAAGTGGTCCCGCTGAAAGTAATTTCGCAAAAGAGCAAATAGTGTTTTGGTACTAAAGGGTCATCTCAAGCTTTCCTGAAGCTAGGACAAGAGCAATGTCTATCAAAAATCTTGTAGTTTGTTGAGAAGACAATTCATTGTCCTCCTGACCCTTTAGAGCAGGCATGGGCAACTGCACAATGGTGCAAAGCCAATTCTACCATCATCACTCCAGATAGCTAGTATCAGTGAACACAATGCGAATTATATGTATCATGTCAATCTGGACTGAATTATAAAAAAGGGAAGGGGCATTGGTTGAGTTGGAACCAGGTAGACCAACTAGATAGGTAAAGGTCAACTAGTAGCTCGGTAGGTAAATGTTATTTAGTAAAAGACCCCCCCCAAATAATCAGAATCTCCACAGTCTTTGTAAGATTGCTGAGGGGGCTCCTGAGACCACAACATAGGGTTCATGGGCCAGATGAAATCAGAAATTCATCATTTCTATATTTTTTTTAGATGAAGACTAAATAAAAACACGAATAATGCATTTTATTGACAGCCCTCTGTGCATGTTACATAAAGCCCGCAGATGTATCTAAATGCTGGCTTTTGCAGTCACACTGATTTTTGCCCAGCAACTGAGGGTCACGTTTACCTCCCCTAAGGGAGTCAAGGAACTCCCAGAACACAACACATTGTTCTCTACACTGGAAATTCCCCCTCTTTCCTGTATGCGAACAACATCCAGTCCTGTAGATCTGGAGACTGCCATCTGATTCAGTGCCCAGGCTTCCTGGAGAAAGATTATTGCTCTATGGAGGAACACAAAACTGAAGCACCAGTGCCCTCTACACTTCTGCTGCAAAACTACACGGGAAGAAATGGATGATATTTCCTTTCTTGATCTTCATTCCTTAATCAAGTCAATATAGGCAGTCCCCAAGTTGCGAACAAGATAGGTTCTGTAGGTTTGTTCTTAAGTTGAATTTCTATGTAAATCAGAACAGGTTGTTTGTTTGTGCGTGTGTTCTGGTCCTCCAAACAACCAGCATGCAATTATTTATACACACACAGGGAGGGAGAAATATTGCTCTCTCACCTGGCTCTGAAAATTATCTCCCGCCATTCATGTGGTGACTTCCTAGCCCATCCTAATTCTTACTGAAATACGTCAGCTGAGCATTATCAGTTATGTTTGGTTAGGTCTTAAGGAGCATCATCCCTGATGTCTCCTCCTCATAGAAATGTTAAGTAGTCAAACATAGATATCCAAAGGAGATTATTCATATCAGATCTTAATTTCATAACACTTTCTTGCAGCAAGATCACTTGGCAATGATCACTGTTGACCTTGGCCAGGATCAAACAGATTTGAGGGTGGGGTAAAGTAGAGAAACTTCATGAGAATCAAGTATTGTGCCATTTGGAAAGAGTCTGTGCCCCCCCAATCGCTTGTGATAGACCTAGGAACAAAACCAGTTTACCTATTCTATTCTAGATTGCCACCCATGTACTTTAATGGCCACCATTTCAGTATTCATCACTGATTGCACTTTTTCACTTATTCCTGACCCCAGTGATTATCATCCCCATCCACTATTTCAGGTGTGTGATAACTACTAATATAATACTTTATGCATCAGATGAAAAATACTTTATTTCACCAAAATGCATATTATTTTAAAATTGCTTGGTCCTTATAGTGCCACAGATTCTTGGCTGATGTTTGTATCACACATATTTCTGCAATGGACCTCATATCCAAATATTATGAGAGCCAAGTGAGTCCAAAGCTTAGGATACAATTTCCACACAACTGCTGTCATAACAACGTATGGGATTCAGGACACTGTCAGTTGAGTGTGGAAGTACAGATTTTTACAAGACTGTATTGTAACAGGTTCATTTCTGTGTTCTAGTTTCCATGAAACATAGGCACACCTTCTCAGGAATAATTTGTTATGGGTTGCCTCTAGGTCATTTCCAACATATGCTGAACTTATCATGAGTATTATTAGCAAAATTTGTTGGTGGGGGGACTTTTCCTTTCTCTGAAGCAGAGACAATGTGACTTGCCCAAGATCAGCCAGTGGGTTCCATGGGATCAATCCCCATGGTCTCTCAGAGTCCTCACTCAACACACACTGGCTCTCTAGGAATACCTTAAATTATTTATTATGAAATACAATCGAGGTGTGAATTTTCTAATGCCAAGCAGCCATTTTAATGGCAGCAACTAGTAATAAGGGTTCTTCTTCCCATGTTCCTTCTGGAGGTAGCAGAGGCTTCCTTGTGAAATGTAATTATTTATTCCCTCCAGCATTTTGCTAGAAAAATTAAGAACGTATGATATAAACATCCATCAGTTTCAGAAGGTTGTTTCCAAAAGTGGTCAGTCAGATTCCTCTAGGACAGTGATGCACAACCAGTGGCCTTCCAAGTATTTGGTACACCAACTCCCAGAAGCCCTAGCCATCTTGAGCAATCATCAGGAATTCTGGGAACTGAAGTCCAAAACATCTAGCCAGGCATGTAGCTAGGGGGGGGGCTTGGGGGCTTGGGGGCTTCAGCCCCCCCAATTCTCAGGGTGGTCCGTGAGAAGGCCTTACTGGTACATTATTTAAACTGTTATGTTTATTCATATCATGATCTGATCACCATGATCAATATATCCCATATCCATGGTGGTATTGGGATAATGATACAAAAGGTTTGGTAGGGTAGACTCTCTCTCTCTCAGACTCAGTCCCCCCTCCCTCAAATCATACCCAGCCCCACCTGAATCAAAATCCTGGCTACGGCCCTGCACCTAGCAGGCCAAAGGTTGTGCACCACTGCTCTATGGATTTATAAGCATAGAATGATGAAAATAATGAATTATCTATCCATAGCATTGTTTAGGTCAGATACTTTTGTTAATATTTATGTATTTAATTTCCACCTTTTGTCTAATGTGTTCACAGTAGTATACATGGCTTTCTACCGCCATACTTAATCCTCATAACACATAGGTTAAACAGCAGTAACTGGTTACCCAGAGAGCTACACAATTCAGTAGCTATTTCAACTTAAATCCCTTAAGTTCCAGCCTAACACAAATGACTAGCCACTCTGACTTTTATTAGTCTGCATGAAAGATGCCCCTCTGCACAAATTTATCCAGTCTTCTCATCATTTAGTATAGCCTACAGGTAAAATAGGGATCTTACTCGACATTAGTGATAATGAGTAAAGAAGCATGAGTGAGAGGGGGGATTAATCTGTGTTATACTGTATTTTTAAAAATCCAAAGTGCATATTTTTTAAAAAATATATACACATCTATGGACATAAATCCTCAATATTTTAATCCTCACATACATGAAAGAGTATTTGTTATATATTTCCCCCTTTAATCAGAGGAAAGCAGATATTTCTCCATGGTATTCTTTCTGTATGCAAATATTCAAAACTGGACAATTATTATGGGAAAAACACTTGAAGTATTTTACTCAGAAGACAAGTTTCCTGTAGAAAAATTGGTTCACTGTGAAGAAAATCTGTTTCTACCCAGAATTTTTTTTAGGTGGGCACAAAAATCCACCTGTTTTGGGGTTTTTTCTCTCTACACAATAATTTTTCTGTAACACTCTTGGACATTATAGTGTAAGGAGAAAACTGGGCCAAAACCCCACTGATCTAGTATTATTATTGGTGGAATTTCCTGAATGTCATAGAATCATAGAGTTAAAAGGGACCGTGAGGACCATTGGTCCAACTCCTTACCATGCAGGAACACACAATCACAGTATTCCTCAAAGATACCATTCCAACCTCTATTTAAAGACTTCCAGAGATAGTCAGCCACCAGTGCACCAAGGAAGTCCATTTGAACAGTTTTTACATTAAAGAAGTTCTTCCTGATGTTTAGGTTTTGGGAAATCCATTTTTTCACCTGGAGACAAAATACCTGTGGCTATCCCTAATTCACATGCTATAAATATTGTGTTTTGTATATACTGGCACATCCCGCATCCTAAACAAACCTGAAATTGGGGAGATAGACAGACAGACAGATATAGAGTGGGACCAATAACCTTTTTTTAAAAATCTATCATTTGTAGTTTCATGAAGCGCAATACAAAACAGTAAATATCTGCTGTTTCTGATCCAGTCTATGCTGCTCTGAGAAAAAAAGTTGTTGTTGGAGAGCCAACAATCATACCCCAAGTAATTAGGTCTGGTTCAAAAAAGTGGCCATGACCTACATATCAAGCCAGGGCAACCTTCTGTCCTGTAGCAGTGCACATGTATACGCAACAACTTGCATCCTAGCTGTACATGGAGGCAGAGTTATACAGCTGCTGCAATCCAGATGCACACTGTGAGGTTCTTTGTCTTCTAGCTCTGCAGGAGTGTGTGCAAAGTTAAGGCTGCCAAGGCCTCCTGCATTCCAACCAGGCACAAGGACTGACAACACCTTACTGGTCCAGCTGTGCGCCAGTACCAATGGCAACCCCGTGCTGCAGCTGTGCGCAGCAGGCCTCCCAGCCCCTGGCTGTTTGGAGGTTGCCCCTGTCTCCCAGCGTAGTGTCTGCTGCCAAGGATTTTGCACTGTATGGGGAACACATGTCATTTGCTAACAGGCTTCAAGAACAAAGGATGGAGAAACAGGCTAGACAGCTGTGTTTCTAAGCTCACTGGTCTGTGCAGCTCTCTGCAGACAGCCTGGAAATAATTCTCCCAAGAAGGAGAAAGATGCCTGCCACCATCTTTGGCACTTGCAAACTGATCAATGTAGAAAGGATATGGGATCAATTTTTCCAAGGCCAGACCAGCTGAGGATGCAGTCTGTTACTGCACTAGCACGGGTCAGGACTATAGAGCCTGGAACTAAAATGAGATTCTTTAAATGCATCACACCCTCACAGGCCTTTGATAGAGGTTGTGTTTTACCAAGATGCAGCCTCATGTGGGATCTATTAAAGATAGTCATCTATTAAAAAGCACATGTGCTTACCTCTTGAAAGGATTGAGTGTCAAAAATAGCAGTAGCAAGCAGACCTATGCAGAAGCCACATGAAAAATTTACTCATCCTAATTTTTTTAATGTATTGCATGGATGATTTTTTTATTTATGGATTAGTTTTCACCTAACCCCATTTATTTATTACAATGATGGTATGCGGCCTTGACTTCAACTAGCTCAAAGTACAGTAGAGTAGTTGTCCTGCTCTCATTCTCTCTAATTTCATAGAAGGAAACTGGGATACATGTGGCTAACCAGAATCGGAATATGCCAAAACAATGAGACCAAAAAAAGGGGGAAGTTTTGTTAATGATGAAGAACATGCACAGCTATTATTTTTAATTTCTGAAGCATTTCCCGAGTCTAGATATGACAAGTACTCAGTAGGTGAAGCAGGAAGAATACAAAGAAGGGAGCGCACCAAAAAAACCCAGGTTATTTCAAGGAAAAGTTTATATGCAAAACCATTAACATGCCAATTAAATCTAAGCTGGAGCTATCACACAAGGCATGCGTTCCCCACGTTCTATTTCCAATATCTATTTTGCTAATTGGGTCAGACTTTGGATGTATCTATAATGTAGAATCAATGCAGTTTGGCATGACTTTAACTGCCATGGCTCAATGGCATTCTGGAAACTGAAGTTTCATAAGCTCCTTACCATGGCAATTAAAGTGGTATTTTCTTCTTCTTAGAAAATCCCTCATTGTCCAAGTATGATGGCCTTCCAAGTTCTTGAAAAATGCCTGTGCATGAGGTTTTAAAAAAATGTGTGGAGGTCAGTGCATGGCGGATCAATACAAATAAAAACCTCGCCATGTCCTATTGTGTTTTGCTGAACTTATTTTATTGTTTTTATGCATTGTGTTTTATTTGTGTTGTAAGCCGCTCCGAGCCTCTGGGAGTGGCGGTGTACAAGTCTAATAAATAAATAAATAAATAAATAAATAAATAAATTCTTCATAGAGTGAGGGTCCCAGCCAGTGGCATGGTAAACATGACGATGGTGGCTTCTCAATCTGTTGCAGCCTTCTCCTGTCACACAGCCATTGTAACATGTACCATGTTGTCTTCCACCTGATCTGCCGTTGAGGTCTTCAGATTGTGCTTGTTCTGGAACCTTCCCTGTGGCCCCTCCTGGGAGTGCATGACTCCGGTTGTTACGCCCATAATTTCATTGGAACATGTAAGCCCCCTCACCACGACAAGGTGACAATCCATCTAGGGGTATCAAAATGCATTAATTCTACAGTACATGTGTGCACTGAAAGAAGGAACAGTTGATCCTAGCGTTATATAGTGAGTTTTCTGTGAATTTTGCTAAGTTGGGTCTAAGGCATTGGTTCTCAACCTGGGTCCCCAGGTGTTTGGGCTTACAACTCCCAAAAATCCCAGCTAGTTTACCAGCTGTTAGAATTTCTGGGAGTTGAAGGCCAAAGCATCTAGGGATCCAGGTTGAGAACCAGTGATCTAGACTGAGCTAAGGCCCCTCCAGACAGACACTATATCCCAGGATCTGATCCAGGTTTTCTGTTTTAAACTGGATTATATCAGTCCGCACTGCCAGATAATTTGGGATAAACAGAAAACCTAGGATCAGATCCTTGGATATAGGGCCTGTCTGGAAGGGCCCTAAGGCGGGATATACACTGCCCTATATCTCAGAATCTGATACCAGATTATCTGCTTTGAACTGGATTATATCAGTCTACACTGCCAGGTAATCTTGGATAAGCAGATAATCTGGGATCAGATCCTGGGATATAGGGCAGTGTAGATTCAACCTAAGTGGTCAGTGTGGGCAAATGTGATTCTATCTAGACTACACACTTGCAGCAGTTTAGCTGCCATATCTCCCTTCTCTAAATTCTGGTATTTATAGCCTGGTTGAGTATTTAGAATTCCCTGCTAGAAATCTCTAGTTGACTGTAGTTCAGGAGAGAATATGTTAAAGCTCTTTCTAGCATAAAAAAAAATCCCATGCCCACAGCAAATACATTGTTAGACAATACAATCCAGTGTAAATGACTTCCAGTACCATCCATACTGGAAGGAAATATATATAGAGAGAGAGTCTGCTTATTAAACACTCCCAGACAACTTTGCAGAAGTAGTAGAATAGAAACAGGTGTTAAAGCTATGTCTCCTGAATATTTATTCGTTTTTATATAGGATTTATACCCCGCCTTTCAATGTGAATGCCCTCAAGGCAGCAAGTCACCAGGCACTAATCCTCATAAAAGCAATAAAGTTCCGTCTATCAAGATTACATTTCAACAAGGATCCCATAGTAAATGCTGGAAACACAACCGATTAAAAAAATATAGCCATAAAAATCAAATCAAAGGATCTTAAATACTATCAAGAGTACAGAGCTGGCCCAAAACATTGGTGTTCTTGTTGCCAGAGGCAGAATAGTTATAAGTCCCATTCTCCCAAATGAAGTTGTAGGGCATCCAAGGCTAGCCAAGGTGTTGTGTCATTGGAGGCAGACAATCCAAGAAATATCTATCCCTGGGAGTAAGAAAAATACAATAGAAAGACATTAAACAGCGATACGATGCCAGCCTTTCTTGACATCCAAGTTCTGTTCCCTGAGGTGGTCAAGGCATCCTGCCTAATGGTAGGGCTGGCCCCAGTTCAAGACATAAGACTGAAAAAGCAGAGGGGGATCAAAAAGAAGGTTACTGGAACAATCAGGAAACCCCAGGGAAAAAAACATTTATTCTTTTGTCCTTCAACCAAGTTGCCTATCACATAGTAGGTGGATTTTGCCAATTTCAATTCTGCCATGTTTCGAGATCATGGACCCTTTCCTACTATAGGATTATAGTGCTGTGATTTCTAACTCCCATGGTTGCATCCAATGGAAACATGGGATTTGAAGTTTACAAAGAGGAATCTAGAATACTCAGAGATAATATTTGTTACTACAAATCCCATGATTCTATACTATGTTGGCATGGCAGTTAAAGTGGAGTCATAATGATGTACAGTGTTCCCTCACTTATTGCTGGGTTAGGTTCCAGGACCTCCCGCAATAAGTGAAAAACTGCGATGTAGGGATACTCTATTTATTTTAATATTTATACATTATTTTAGTAGTTATACACTATTTTAAGTCTTTATAAACTTAAGATAAAGTGAAGGAAAGGAAGGAAAGGGCCTTCAAGGCTGGAGGGAGGGAGGACTGAGGAGGGAAAGCACCTTGGAGAGCAGCCGGGGCCAAACCCCACAAAACAGTGAAAATACGATGATATATATTTTAAATTAATATTTTTTGAAATCCACAAAACAGGTCCGCAATAAGCAAACCGCGAAGTAGCGAGGGAACACTGTAACCGTATTTACTGAAAGGGTTTCATAGATCTATCTCCCAACAGATGGACTGCCCTTCTCTACAGGCAGAGAATGAAGGGCAGTCCGTCTGTTCCCCTTCCACAGACTCTGAAATTGTATCTTTCATGGACATATAGTGCTAGCATTAGGAAATACAAGCAGATTATCTCCATATTATACTAAAATTTTGTCTTTCCATCATTCCAGGCTTCCTGAATTCCAGTTTAATAAGGTGAATCCCATACTTAACCAGAACATCTTGATGTACAAATGTGGAAACGATTGTATCAGGACTGGAGAAGGGCAGGGCCTTTGTCAAAGTTTGTGTGCAGTTTGGAGCACTGAAAAAGCTGTGTCCTCTCTTGAACAGTGAGACTCTTTTCAGAAAACTTTGTGAGGAAAACTGTAATTTTTGTGCTGAAAATTTCTGCAAAAATTTACTAAGTGCTAACCACAGCCCCTGGCTAAAGGTTTTCATTAAAGAATGAAAGAAGTTATGATTCATAGCCCTATCCCAATAATTGACAACAATAGGCTCCTGTATTGAAAATAGGGATGACTTAAAATAATAATTATTATTATATTTCGCTCTATCTCTCCGAGGGGACTCAAATTGGATTACAGAATACAAATATAACAAACATTCAATACCTTATACAGTTAAAACAAAGACAGACAGTGCAATGACAGACAGTACATACTGTAGTTCGAAACAAAGGCTTCCCTCTTTTTCATCTCTGGCATCTGGAGGCTTTGCTCAACTCCGGCCATAGGGCGGTGCTGTTGTTCCAGTTTCCATGCTGAGGAACCTGTTGTCCGTGGACGCCTTCCTGATCTAATTGCTGTCATGTCTTCATGGGTGCCTTTTACCTCCCCACCAAAGTGGTACATATTGATCTATTCACATTACTGTTTTCAAACTGCTAGATAAGCAGAAGCTAGGGCTGGCAGCACAAGCTCACCCTGACCCATGACTTTGAACTGCCAACCTTCCAGTCGGCAAGATTTTCTGCAGCTGTGCTAACTGTGGCCCCTAATAAATTTGTAGCTCTGCTCCTAAAGAAAAGAAGAAATTTGCATTAATGATTTGTTAAACATATTCATCCAGTTCACAGTCTGCAAGACCAATGACAAAGGTGTGTGTGTGTCAATCTATCTGTCTTTTGGCTTCCTATAAGTTGGAGGAAATCACATGCATAACATTCAGCTTTAAAAATTATACACAAATAAGTATGCATATTTAAAATGTGTATCTTGGAAACCAGTCAGTAAAAAAGGCAATGTGTAAAAAGCATTTACTGTATAACTGATTGGGGAAGTATAAAGCACACATATTTTCATGTGAAGTACAAAGACCTGGAATTCATATCAGAAAATATTTAATGTTAGCATTTCCAACCCTAAGACGAGAAACTAAAAATACAAGGGAGAGTAGTTTGAGCTTGTAGGGATGAGATATTCCTATACAAGAAGTTCAGCTATCCCAAGTCCACCCAAGACATAGTATCTAAAGCATGTTTTGCATATATGTTGTATTTTCACTCTTTTAAAAAAATGTGTTGTCAGAGTGCATGGAATTATTAAGTGCCCCTGCCCCAAGGAACCTACAACATTGCTTCTTAAACGGTAACTCCTGATCCCAAATGATACTTTTAGCTCAATTTTGGGGGCGTGAAAAATTTGGCAATAGTAAAGGTTTTCTGAATGTCACCTACCTAGTTAATGGCTGTTACACAAATCTGTTGTGAATGTTTACTTACACCACACTGCAGAAGATGCTTCAGCTGAACTTCATAAAAAAGAAAATCAGCCTGTTGAGCAAGCCATGCATATGCTGATTTGTTATCAGTAAATGTTTGGTTTTACAGTATACCTATTGTATATACCTATACACCTAGGGTCACGTAAACATTTCCCAGACCAAAAGGGAACGCAAGTAGAAAAGTTTTTAAAGCCCTGGTCTACAATTTAAACAGTGCTGGTGGGTGGAAACAGAAAGGATTTGAAGGTACCCTTTATAGCAACAATATTCCATAAGTCTTCCACCTAAGAAAAAGGCAAAGTAGTCTATGTTATAAAAGATGCCAGAGACCACTCAAGGCTCCCCCCCCCTTTCCACATGACCCTTGCTTTATGCCTTGGTCTCCTCTTTCCATAATGAAACAGGTAATCCAACCAATGCCTCTGAACGCATCCAGAGTGTGGAAGTCTGAAAGAACCTGTATATGTAAAATTTTCCATGATTCCAAACAGCAAAAATCATTGCCTTCTTGCCTTCTTCTTCCTACTCTTCTGGGATAATTTCCAAACATTTTAAAGGAGGGTCCCCCTTTTCTCTTCCCCAAATAACCAAATTGAGCACAACTACTCACCCTTGCAAGCAATTTTCTGAGGATACTTTTAAGATTCAGAAGACATTTCCACTCTCCTTATTGCTCTAAATAATTCACAGGTGCGTTAAATGCCTAATTTCTCATTAACTGTTAATGTGACCACAGAAAGGAAATCAAAGTGGTAAATCTGGCTGGGTGCTCCAGCCCGGAATACATGGATAGCAGGGTTATAATATAACCTTTAGTGTCAGAGAGAGGGTTCAGGAATCAGGACCAAATGCATAGCTACCATTCAATGTGCCCATATAAAATGGCCAAGTATCCTACCTGACAATTTCGTACTGGTTCAAGAGCAATCTCAATCCACATCCATTTCAAAGTTTCATAGTGAGCATAGGCAAATTAACTGAGAGCAGAAAGGCACACAGGGCGTCTGCCCCATAGTCTTGAAATGTACTGTATATTTATTTAAATTTAAACCATTTCTGAGTTTGAGAACCGGTATGGAAGAGTGGTTTGAATATTGGATTAGCCTCAGAAAGACCAGGGTTCAAATCCTCACTCGGCCACCTAAATACAATGAGTGACATTGGAAAAGTACCTCTCTCTCTTAGTCTTAGAAGGAGACAATAATCAACTCCCTCTGTACAAATCTTGCCAAGAAAACTCCCTGATTGGCATTGTCTTCAAGTCACAATAAATTGAAAATGATCTGAAGGCATACATAAATGACAAATTTCTGAATTTCCATAATTTGGGTGTGTGAAGAGATCTGGACACACACAGACTACTCCATGACTTTTTAAAACTGTGTGGCCGGACAGCCACCAATTATCAATGTTTTGCTTTCTATTTTAATTATTATCTTGCTGCCACCATTTGTCAATGCTTGACCACTGGATGTGAGGGTCTTTGTGTACAAACGACTTTCACAGTTGTTTTTGTTGAAAGTGTTTAACAGTTTATTTTACACAAATGGGCTAATAGCTTAGGTGGTTTCAAAGGTGCTCCGAAGAGGTACAAACTTGTAACTTTAAACAATATAACACTGGGGTTTTTCCCCTGATACAGTTACCCACAAGTAACTACTTAATACTGGGTTACTCTCAACCCTGGGACTAAACTCTGTCCCACACACTTGGGTTTCCTTAAACCCACACACAGAACTGAACTGCACACTGCAGTTCCTACAGACAGCTTGCTGCTTCAGCAACTCTAATTCCTAACTAACTCTGCTCACAGCAGCTGGCCAACTGCAATTCTCCAACTGTCAGATTCAAACTGAACATTCTAAAACAACAGAGTGGCCTCTGTTGTCATGGCAACAGCCTCTGCCTAAAGCCTGCTGTTGCGGAAATTCTACTGCTCACTCTCTGCAGCTTTTACAGAATGTCCCTTCTAAATACATATAAACATGTGATTAACATATAACCACCACATCACAGGGTGGAAGTGGATGGATGTAGCCTATGCTTTGGTAGCGTGTAGGTGGCCACACTACCACTATACAAACAAGGATTAGCATTTTGTAATTTAGAGAAGTTTCTTTAAATGTCACTGCTTAAACTAGAAACAAGAAAATGATTTCATTGCCCTTCTCTTTTCTGGGGTCTCTCATTCTATATGGTGGAGTGGCAGGGAAACACAAAAGAGACAAACTCGACACATTCCCCAACAACCCTTTCAGCAAGAAACACGACAGTGAGAGTATTACCGGTTTAGTCAAAGCAGACCTCAAAATACCTAGACTTTCACCAATGATTTGTGCAGTAATGAAAGTCAGTTTGTTTTTCAGTATCTTGTATGAAGATTTTATTCTGTATATATTACTTGTTGTGTTCTTATCCACTAAGAAACCTACATGGGACAAAGCGGAGAGAGAAATATACTGGAGTATGGACCCTAAACACCACATTTCGAAGTTAAGTATGGTCAACTTTGTTTAATACTTAGATGGAAGGCTCACAACAAATGCCAGATGTTATCTATTATATAAATGGGTTCACGTCATGTGATGTATACCTCAAACAAAGAAACCATACAACGCAGAAACACAATACTTGCCAACAGAAATAGGCCTCAAGCAAGGTACGTTTGTAGCAAAGAAACTTCCCCCCCAAAACCTAAAAGGCCCCCAAAACAACGAGTAAAAATAAAACTACATTTACCAGCATCCTCCGGGGCAGCCAAAGACTCACCCAGCCTCTACATTCTGAACAACATGATTGGCTGCCAATAAGGGCGGATTTGCATAACTGCTGCACTGGCCAGCCAACATGAAAATTCCGATCCATAATAAACTGCCAAAAGAGAATAAGGAAAAGGCCTGCGCCAATCCCCAACACAAACACCCAAATCACTTCCAACCGAAAATTTACACCCCAAAAAATCACAGACCACGCCCAAAATTGACAGTAAGGCTTCATTAACTTGATTTCCCTAACTAGCTCTCACTTACTGGGAAGCTGTTTACGCTCTAAATTAACAGTAAGACATCATTAACTTGATTCTCCCGACTAGGCCTCAGCTCATTGGACATTGTGTACGGCCTGAATTGACAGTAAGGCTTCATAAACTTGCTGTTCCTAACTAGGCCTCAGTTTATGGAACATTGTGTATGGCCTGAATTTACAGTAACCTACCTGGGCACACAGAGCCCCGACCATGCATGATGGGACTTGAAGTACCACCATGGAAAATGGGATTTGTAGTACTTCAAAACCCATCATTCCCCACAGACCACTGTGGCCCAGAACCAAGACCAATAAAGACCCAACTTGGCACACCATGCCCCCCATGACCCACACTCCATCCAACTGCAGTTTAGAGGAGGGCACACCGTGGATGATTGGACTTTCTCGCATCTCCTAAAAAGGGCACAGCAACGCGTGCCGGGTACAGCTAGTAGACTATATTTCTGAGGAAGGAAACTGGCAAAACAACTTCTGATCATTCCTTGCATAAGAAAACCTTAGCAGATTCATGGGATTACAATTAATTGAGAACCAACTTGAAGCTGCACACTATTAATATACACACATAGAACAGCATGCTCTGGTGACAATTCCCAAAAGTGTGAGTCCTTTAATCGAGTCAATGCTAGTAAGTTGGTTTGTCTTCATGGTACAAGAAAGAATTGCAAAAAAAATCAAAATGCAACTCAAAAAGTAAATGCACAGTGTTCCCTCGCTACTTCACGGCTCGCTTATTGCGGACTAGTTGTTTCGCGGATTTCAAAAAATATTAATTTAAAATATATATCATGGTATTTTTGCTGTTTTGTGGGGTTTTGCCACCACCGCTCTCCTTGGTCCTCCCTCCCTCCAGCCTTGAAGGACATTTCCTTTCTTTCCTTCACTTCATTTTAAGTTTATAAAGACTTAAAATAGTGTATAACTACTAAAATGATATAAATATTAAAATAAATAGAGTATCCCTACATCACAGTTTTTCACTTATTGTGGGAGCTCCTGGAACGTAACCCTATCAATAAGTGAGGGAACACTGTATTATACATTTGCTATCTTTCCAATATGATTAAAGAGCTACTCCTCAATCACAAGCAACAAGTAATGACATGTTACTAATGTTAACTGTCAACATTATTTTTTAAACCCTACCAAAAAATATCTCCCCGAATTTCAAATTTCTTGTAAAGGTTTTTTTTGTTTGTTTCATTCAAAATATGTGATCTTCATATAATTCTAGTCAGAATATTAAGAAGGGATTCTATTGGCCCATTATTCATGGACAACATGTCATGAGAGGTATTGTTATTTTTCACATGTTGCTTTCAAGCTCTGAAAAACTATATATTCTCTACCGCCATTTCTAAACACATATAAGACAATGCTGAAACATTACTGCCTTTTCCTGGTAGACTACGAAACAGAGCCAGCTATTAATATACATGTTCTATGAATCAGAAAAGGATGTTTAGTGCCAAGATGAAGGATTAATAGAGGTATCCATTCTTAGTTGTCCCATGATTTTAAAGAAATCTTCAGCTTCAACAGTCATCAGTAAATGAATAGTTCCCATTATTGGAGGAGGGAGGAGATGGAAGACCTTGATTGTCAAATTCTACTTAAAATATGTAATGCTAAGTTTCACATTTATTGTCCGATATCAGCTCAAGAAGACTCTAATTAACTGGAAAAGATCCATAAAGGTTTCGTGATAATGTCAAAGGAAAATATCCAAACAAATACAGAACAGGCAGTGCAAAATATGGTGGGGGTTTGACAGGAGACAGTCAGTATATAAATGTAACAGTAATATAATAATAAATAAAACTTTCTTTATATTCCACCCTATCTCCCCAATGGGACTTTCAACATTCAATGCCTCAGTACAACAACAAACAGTCCAAAATAACCCCACATATGAAAAAAAATTATAACATGACATCTATAAATTAAATAAAACTTAACCTACTAAAAATAATGTCTAACATAAAACCTAAACATAAAACATCCACATTAATTTACAGAAGCTAATAAAGTTTCACTAAGATATGTGAGTTGATTATGTGGCCAGTGACTAACATGATCTGACCAAGTCCAAATACAATAATAGTTTTCAGTAAGAGTCTAGTAGTGGTTTCTCATCATCTAATCCCCCTCCTCTCCATATGCTAATGAGCAAAAATAAGTTTTCAGTTCTTTTGAAGGAGAGGGGGTCAGTTTTATTTCTTCAGGGAGGGAGTTCCAGAGGTTGGGGGGAGGGCAATAATAGAGAAGGCCCTCTCTCTCATTGCCACCATCTGTGTTTGAAATGTGAGTGGGACCGAGAGCATTACCTCTTCCAAACTAGAAATCCCAAATTAGAAATCCCAGGTTCATCAGTTGGAGCCTGGTGCAAGAAAAGACCCAGATGTGAATACTTCAGTTCCCTAAAGCAGGGGTCCTCAAACTTTTTAAACAGAGGGCCAAGTCACAGTCCCTCAAACTGTTGGAGGGCTGGATTATAATTTGAGAAAAAAATTAACGAATTCCTATGCACACTGCACATATCTTATTTGTAGTGCAAATAAAACACTTTACAACAATACAATAATTAAAATGAATAATTTTAACAAATATAAACTTATTAGTATTTCAATGGGAAGCATGGGGCTGCTTTTGGCTGATGAGATATGATTGTTGTTGCTGTTGTTGCTGTTGTTATATGCTTTCAAATCATTTCAGACTTAGGTTGACCTTGAGCGAGGGACGGGTAAATGACCTTGGAGGGCCATATCCAGCCCTCAGGCCTTAGTTTGAGGACCCCTCCCCTAAAGTAATGGTGGGAAAATTCTTCAGGACCTTATTGTTCCACATTCAAAATGCACTGGGGCTGCATCCTTGTGCCCCCAGTCCTGACATTGTTTGAGCTTCCATTCAAACACAATTATTCTATGGACAAAGTGTCTAGACAGTTACAGAATCAGGATGCAAATATTTTTTAAAAAGATTGAGAACCATTAACCATCTTCTTGGAAAATCTAAATATAACATTGAACTGACAAAGGATTCAAGTTGAACAACAATTGATGGAAAGAATCTTCCAACTTTATTGAGAACAGAAAATGGAATTCTCTACTCACAAACATCAAGTTACCCATCATCTTTTCCATTCCTAATTTTTTGTAAATAGAACAATATACTAAAAATAATATTTTTAAAACACAATTATTCTGCAGGAAAACATAGTATATGGTGTGTGGATGCCTCATTTCCTCAGCAGAATTGGGCTCTAAAACTGGGAGCACGGTTCCCCAGGAAACAAGGTTCATGTGCCACATTCCCCAGCAAAAATGCAGGTGGTGGGATGTTCATGGCACCTTTGACTGAGGAAAGAGGGACCTGATGGTAGAGGACCATAAAAATTGCTAGAGGGAGGAAGCTACCTGTTTCTGGAACCCCATAATCTTAACCTGCCACTTTATTCAATCATCCTGGACAGAGATGCACAATTCATCACCTTCCAGATGCCTGGATTGCAGCCTCTATTAGTTTGTTTGAGACGGATGAATTTTGAAATCTGAAATATTTAGGGACAACAGTACTGGAGAGAGGTCTCACCCAGATAAGATTTGGCCCATGAGGATTGTGGCTAATAATTTTTAGAGCATTGAGGATTACTTAAATTCCAACACAAAGCTACCAGTACGTTTCTGCTTTTCCTTTATCCCATGTACTGCAGCTGCCACATCATTCTCATCCAGCTAAAATGAAATACTCGGCCCTGCCTAATGCACGGGAGAGCTGTTCATTACCCTTCTCTTTATGCAAATGAATGCACTG
Organism: Anolis apletophallus; assembly: GCA_030556195.1. Classification (NCBI taxonomy): domain Eukaryota; kingdom Metazoa; phylum Chordata; class Lepidosauria; order Squamata; family Anolidae; genus Anolis; species Anolis apletophallus. The sequence continues at coordinate 152,986,242 of JARBWK010000001.1, read as the reverse complement.
AAAGCTCTGCCTTAGAGTCCATTAATTGCTAATTAATCTCTCTTCTTTTTCCGCCCCCTACCAGCTATTCACTCTCCTGCTGTCTGCTGAAGAGATGCTGTGAGGCCAGAAATCAGCCAGTATAGGCAGCAAGGGATTCCCCTCGGGCATCCTGCCCAGCAGGTAAAGTCTTTGACCCTTCATTGAAAATGCTGACAGCCCAGGACAAGTGTCTCAATAAAACGTAAATGATATTAATGGTCCCTCTCTTCTAACTCAACACCTCCCAGACACTAGGAGGACAAGGCCTTAAGGCCAACGGCAGGAATTACTGCATAATAAAAGGTTGCAATTTTTTTTTTACAAAAATGCTTCTATTATCCCAGTGGGATGGTAAAAAATTGGATACAGTTAAAGGGGCTTTCCCCAAGATCTTAAACATCCCAGCTTTCCTGCCACCATTTGGATGGGGCGTACCACATCATGGGTGCCATGTGGGAGATAAGTCAGCACTACCCTCTGCTGGTTGGGAACAGAACTATTTCTTTTGAGAAAAAAGCCCTATATTGGAATTGTATGACGTAAATTACCCTTGATGGAAGAAGACACAAGATCTGGATACTTAAGGGTCTTTGTTTTGTTTGTTTGTTTGTTTGTTTGTTTGTTGGATATCAGAGCATTGATAGGTTGAGCATCCCTTATCCAGAATGACTAAAAACTTGCTATTTTTCACTTGGGTGTCTGAGAAAGTGACACCTTTGATTTCTGATGGTTCAATATACACAAACCCCCCCCGTACAAAATTATTAAAATTTTGGGTGCTGTTCCACTATCCAGGCTACACGTTAAAGGTATATATGAAACATCAATGATTTTTGTGTTTAGACTTGGGTCCTATCCCCACAATATCTCATTATATACTGTATGTATACACAAACATAGGTATTACAAATTTTTAAAAATCCACACTTCAAAGCATTTCTGGTCCCATGCATTTTGGGCAAGGGATACTCAACCTGTAGTTCAGGTTGAAGCTGGATATCTTCCTAAGTGAGATTGTTAAAAATTGTGTGATATTTTATGTGTTGTCAAAGGCTTTCATGGTCGGAATCACTGTGTTTCTGTGAATTTTCTGGGCTGTATGGTCATGTTCCAGAAGCATTCTCTCCTGATGTTTCACCCACATCTATGGCAGGCAACCTCTGAAGATGCCTGCCATAGATGTGGGTGAAACATCAGGAAAGAATGCTTCTGGAACATGGCCATACAGCCTGGAAAACTCACAGCAAGCCTGTATGATGTTTTGACACACATTTTCTTGCCTTTAGTTGTCCATCTCAGATATTCCCTGATTGAAATTGTAAAAATCATCAGAAAGAAGTCACATAATCAAATAATTATGCAAACAGTTATTTCAAATTTTTGAGTAGGTGTGTCTGTGTTTCTCTTCCTAGAGTTCCTTAGTGCTACATTATGGTTTAATATTTAGAACACCTATGGATATCTAGAGTCAAAATGCACATCAGTTGTGAAGGGTGCCCATTTGGTAATTTGGTCCATACATTAATGATCTTTGCAAGAGGAAAACTGTAATAAGTAGTGGCTTTGTGATAAAATGCTTTTCATGCCTTCCTCCAATCCCAGTGAGTGTAGACTTTGTTTTGATTTTGAGTAAGTAATGGGATTTTTGCAAGGCTGCTTTGGCAGAAATTAAAATTAATTCTTGCATATTCCAAAATTGCTACTCTAGACAGGGTACCCTACAGTAAATCGGGCCTAAAGCAGCCCCAGTTCCCATGCATGTGTGCTAATTCAGGAGCCTGTGTCCAGTTAAGCATGGGCCTCACTGGGCTGTCACCCTATCCTTCATGCTGCCACTGATACTTCCTGCCAGCTACAGAGCTTCATCCAAATGATTGGTCATTGTGGTTGCATCTGCTAATGTCAAAAGAGAGATCCAGGTGACCAGCCAGAAGGAATAGGTCAATCTCCCCTCCTTCTTACTGATTGCACAGCCCCACTCCCACCCCCATTCTGACAACAGCAAATATAACCTCGATGGCCAGGCACTATGACAAAGCTTTGTGACCAGCAGGGAGTGGCAGTGGAGGCAACACAAAGAAAGCCACTCCATTTCTCTGCACTGATAAGTACAGGGGAAGAGTGATGGTAAAAATGTCAATCAGGAAAGGAAACAATCCATTTGTCCACCTTATCATGAAGCCAAACATATTCCAGAATTTCCAGAAAACTCTAAAGTATTCCCTGAACTTGCCTGAAATGATGCAAAATCAGATTAACTCAGGAAAACACAGGATGTTCATTAGAAGTCATTGTGACAGACAGCAGTGGATCTGCAATGAGTCTGGGTTTTCTGGCCAGTGTAGACAATCCTCCAGTCTTGACATACATAAACATAAGGGGTTTTTTCTGCAATGGTGTACACTTTGCAACAGTGTGATGTAAAGAATTGGATTGCTACTTGCCAGATCCAGTTTCTTGTCTGGATGACCTAGGATTGACTTTCCTTTCTTCCCCTTTCTCTCCCTTCCGTCACCCTCCTTCCATTGTTACTTCAAAGGGTTGTTGCTATAAGACTGAAATTGGGAAAAGGCAGACACAAATGTGGTAAGAAAATATGGGTAGCAAGGCATGAGAAGGACTGCAACTTCCATCATAATTAACTATTGGCTAGGCTGGCTAGACCTGGTGAGAGTTGTGGCCTTCCAGATGCGTCTAACTACTTTTTAAATTCCTATTCCTGAGTTTCAACAGCTGCCTGTCTCCATTATATTTCTTCAGCTTTCTCTTCTCTCTGAGTAGCTCTGGATTTAACTGGTGAATAAAGGTTTCTGCATTGCACTGAACTTTAATGTATTTTCATTATGATCCTGTATTGTTGCCCCAGTCTATTAAGAAAAAGAGCAATCTCAATTAAACATTTAATTCTTTATAAAGTATTTATAAATGTCACCCTCATTCCTGCTGTCAACCAAGCCCAGAAAGCCGGATCTTGTGATATACTATTCCTTTGCAATCGGATATGTGGATGTGTTTGCAAAGCAAAGAATATGGTGAAAAGGTGCTTGCAAAGGGAGGGTGGAAAATCAAAATGGGCGAGAAGAACTCTTGACTTCTAAACACAAGTCAGGGAGATGAATGCATTGTGACACTTTGAAGCTAACTGCATGTGGGACACACATGCAAATACTGGTGAGGCTATAAGGGGACAAAATAAGGGCATTTCCTCTTTGCCTCTCCCCATAAAATATCCTCCATACACAAGACTTTTCTTCAGTCCCAAATTTCTAGGATTATAGTAACTAAAACCTCACTTGAGGCCTTAGAAATACAGCTTAAGAAACCAAAAATGAGAAAGTTACCAAGTGAATGTGTACACATCAAATAAAAGAGTTCTGCATCTAAATGATTTTCAGTGTTTCACTCTGCAATGTTAGAAATTAGGGCATTCAATGAATAATTCATGGAGGGCAGACTATTTATTTGGAGGGCAATGCCCTCTTTTGCCCCTTTCCCCTACTATATTTCTTTATGAAAATTATGTATCTCAAACGTATTTTAATGAAAAGTAAAAACAGCAGGTGAGTATATTCCCAAGAGAAGAATGGCAAGAGATGGGACTAACCTTTTCCTTACCATTTCTCTGGTCCAAATTCCCCATCCCCGTGTAGCACACCAGTTCTCGTTTGTGCCTGGAGGGCAGGGGGCAGCACCGGGGGTCCCACTAGCATTGGAGCCAGTTGATTTGGAAGAGGATTTGGAAGGGCTAGAAGAAGGGGATTTTGAGATAGCTGGGCCTTCTTCTCCCACAGAAAGCCTGGCCTGGGATGGCGGCTGGCCAGATCCTTACGAACAGCAGGAAGGCCAGTCGGAATTCGAAAGCAGTGATAGTGAAGATTATGAACGGCCGGGGGGGCGAGGTTCGCAAGAGAGGATGTGGGAAACAACCGAGGGAGAGGCCCGGGAAGCAGCTGGGGAGTTTGACTCTCACGAAGATAGGGAACCAGGTGCTGGGAGGCAAGGTCGAATCTTTGATAGGAGACGGAGCATTGAGACCAGCAGGAGGGGTTGGTTCCACAGCCTAGACAGACCGAGGGCTCAGAGCACAGATTGGAGGAGGAGAAGCCTAGAGCGTCGGGGGCCTCGTCAAGGGGATTAAGTATAGGATCCGTGGGAAAGGATCCTCAGTACTTCGGCCACGTCTCACCTAAGCAGATGTGTAGCGAAGCCAAGACCACGTAGCTAAGTTTGGGGCTAGTGGCCTGCCAAGAAGAGTTTACCTTGTAACCTTGTTTTGTTCCTGATCCGCTAGCTATGCGGAGCTTTGCCAAGTCTTTGGATATACTGCCAAGTTTGCCTTTTGGACTATACCTATACTTTTGGATTACTTTGATACTTTTATGGACAATTACCTTTTCAACTGTTTTTATACTTCAATAAAGTAGTTAGCTGATTATCGTCTCTCTGTGTGTGTAATTAAGGGGCCGGCCTAGGTCTTGCATCGTGACACCCCAAGACACTTGAAATAGACAGAAGCTATAATGAAGTTGTGCCTTCATTAAAGGAAAAAGGTGCTAAATACAAGCAATTTTATTTATAACTAATATTTTCCAAAAATGTCAGTCCTACATGAGAAAGTATTTGTTGACTTGGAAGAAAGCTTTCTTGGTTACCTGAGTTCACAGAAAGTAGATCATTTGCCTGGGGTCATACAGACCTCCAGATGTTATTGGATTTTAACTCTGAGTAGTCTTCCCTCATTGGCTATCCTTGGGGAGGAATATTGGGAAGTTCAACAGAATCAGAAGGATAATGCAATCTCCAATCCTTATGCAGGAATTCAACTCTATAGCTTTCCTATGAGGTGACCATCCCACCTATCACTTTCCAAGAAAATCTGTTCTGTCATTCAGAAGATTGACCCTTCCCTTCCAGAAAGACACATAATCCTGTAATGTCATGTTCAAAGCAGCCAGCTGTTTGACCCTACCTTCTCTTTGATTAACCTTCCTGACTCCTCCAAACATGAAGGAGCAACCATTCCTGTTAAGCATATCCAGTTAATGTTACCAATGAAATGCAACTGTGCAACCAGAGAAAAGTAAATCTTAGGTCCAGATGTTTTCTCAACCCCACAAAAAAGAGAATTGCTATTCATAGAGAGCACTTGATCTTCACACAGCTAGAAGCAGGATTAACGTGAGGCATGACCAATGCTGATGTCGTTTGATATTTTTCCTCAGTAAACCACTTTCCCACTTCACCCTGTATTTGCTTGTTGTGTTAAAGGATCTGGGGCGAGATGTAGGTGCCATCATTGCCATGTGATTTTTAAAATACAAGGACAATGTTTGGGTCACAATGTGGTCATTTTGATTCTATGGTGGTAATGTGGTCACATCCACAAACATCTCACATACACATACAAAATACGAAGAGCATCCCTAAGAACCACAGATTTGCATAAAACAAAGTAGAGAATCATTCAGTCCTCCAGATAGTGTTAAACAGTATCTCCCAATATACTTCACCAATGGCTCTGATTGCTAGGGTGCTAGTATTTGTTCTCCAATGATTTTTGGACAGCTTCATAATTCCCACTACTGAAGCCAACTGTGTGAATAATGGAGGGATTGCAGAGAATAATATTTCCAGAATATTTATTTGTTTGTTTGTTTACTGCAGTTTTAGTTTTATACCGTCCTTCTCAGCCCTCAGGCGACTCAGGGTGGTTATATATAACCAAAGTCATGATCAGGTAACCTGTGTGCCGATATGATGTTCAGTCTGCTGTAACCAGGTGTTACATTGTGGATAAATGGATGAGGGGACAACATCAAGGCTCCTCCAAGCTAGCCTTTCTGATGCTTCCCTGTTTTCTGGAAAATAGGTCTTCTCGACATAAAAAACAATGTACGGATGTGTTGTCAAAGGCTTTCATGGCCAGAATCACTGGGTTGCTGTAAGTTTTCCTTGTTATTTGGCCATGTTCCAGAAGCATTCTCTCCTGATGTTTCACCCACATCTATGACAGGAATCCTCATAAATTGTGAGAGGTCTAATGTACAGAAGTTATGTGAGATATTGTTCCATGAGCAGATCTGTGTATCTAATGGATTTCCAAACTTTTTTTTAAAAAAATCTAGGGAAATCAATGTACAAAAATATCCACCAAAAAAAAAAACAATGAACAGTTGTCAGTATCTACCATGCCTATCTACTCAAGAAAATCACTTTGATCCAACAAAGGTTTTTATGATTAGAAGAAGTAGAGATTTTGATTTTCCCTCTGATTACCCCAAAGCTAGCTGCTTTGAAAATGACATTACAGGCGTATGTGTTTCCTGGGTCTTTCTGGGTCAATCCAGAATCTCCCCTTCAAAACACCTTGTGGAGCATGGACCTCTGTAACAAAAAGGAGAAATTGCATTTTTTTAAAAAAAACTCACTCTCCCATCTCATTATTATATATTTAATGATATAGCCCAGTAAAGCTATCAAAAATATAGTAGCAGTAAACTAAAGGCATAAAATGAATAAAGGCCAATCAGTACACATTTACTTACAATTCATCATTAAAAGACTTTCTGGACATGTTTTAGCTCCTTTCTCAAAGTCTCATGCAAATTAAACCTATGTGAGTGATGGGTGCATTTTGTTTTTTATCCCACATACATGTCAATGTGTGCCAGTAAAATGCTATTCTACATGTATGCTGGTGGTGGCATAATAGCCACCGGTAGGGCCTCCCATGCCAGACAGGTCACAACCGAAGGGTCTGACAAAGAACGTCAGAGGGGGGATGGTTTTCTTCGCCTTTTGGCAACCATCCTAATAGAAGGAAAACTCTAAATTCAAACCCGGGCAGATGGTGCTCATCTAACCCTGTAAGGTCAACCATCTAAAGAAGAAAACTCAAATCAAACCTACGACCTGAGGATCTCACTGCCACCGTCCAAGCTTGCTAGGCCCCGGTAGATGAACCTTTGGTATAAAGGGTGAGGCCAGTTCTGTGCACACTGCACTACACCAGAAAGGTCCATTGCACAGGCTCGAAGGACACATCCAACCTAGAAAGCGTGGGATGAGTCCTTCCTAAGAATCTTCATTCGCGAAGTAATGCCAGATAGACATGTATGTTATACATGATTGTTACAGTTGCAGGAACCAAATTACTCCCTTCAACATCCAAACTAGTTTCCTAAATATTAAACATGATAGGTCTCACCCCAAGTGTGCCTTCAGGGCTTAGTTTCTAAAATGGAAACATGGTAGTCCTCGCTGAGGCCCCTTCTACACTGCAAGATAATCTAGGTTATCAAAGCAGAAAACCAGATTATCTGTTTTGAAGTGAATTATCTTAAACTACATTGCCATATAATCCAATTCAAAGTAGATAATGTGGATTTTATACAGCTGTGTAGAAGGAGCCTAAGTTTAATTTTAAGGTGACCTGCATACATGCCTTGCTATCAAGCCCTGGTTGAGTGGCAGCAGTGATAATGGGAAGATGCTTTGCACATGCTCAAAGGAAACCTGAACTTCATTATAAATGTATGTATCTCTGTCCTTCCAAACAATTTGTGTAGGTGAACCTGGAAAATGCAAGTGGCAGCTGCTGAGTCCCACTTTTTTTTTTCATGCCAGGAATGACTTGAGAAATGAAAAGTTGCTTTAGGTGTGAGATAATTGGCCGTCTGCAAGGACATTGCCCAAGGGACACATGAATGATTCATGTTTTACCATCCTTGTGGGAGGCTTTTTCTCAGATGGAGCTGACAGTTGGACCTCATCCATGCTCTTCCAGGATTTGAACTGATCTGTTGGTTATCAGTCCTGCTGGCACAAGTGTTTAATGGTTAACCCATTGTGCCACAATCCAGGAGCCTGAAGTGAACTAGAGCTATCCAAGATACTGAAACTATGTTGTGGATGAGGAAGTACCTGTGTCTTTAAAGGTTCAAATTAGAACTTTGAACTAATTCACTGTCTTAATGATGCATCAGCCTCCAGCCACAACTATCCATCTCTGAACAAAACATGAGCAATGCTATAAATTTGAGGAAAATATTCCATAATTGTCAAAGGCTTTCATGGCTGGAATCACTGGGTTGTTGTAGGTTTTTTGGGCTATAGGGCCATGTTCTTTTTTTAAAAAAAATATTTTTATTGATTTTTCAAACATTATATAGATGGGGGAGGGGACCTGACGGGTGTCACTGGGAAGCCTGCATCCATGGGGGGCAGGGCATCCTCAGACCTGTTTCCAGGACCTCACAACGTCTGAGGATGCCTGCCATAGATGCAGGCGAAACATCAGGACAGAATGCTTCTAGAAAATGGCCCTATAGCCCGAAAAACCTACAACAACCCAATTCCACAATTGCTTATGTTCCATGCCATGCTATGTCCACAGTAGTTGTTACTGTAGTTGTGTGCCTTCAAATCATTTCTGACTTATGCCAACTTTATGTGAAATCTATCACAGTGTTTTCTTGGCAAGAGTTTGCTTTTGTCTTCCTCTGGGCCTGAGAAAATATGACTAACCCAAAAGTGGGTTTCCATGGCTGAGTGGGAATTTGAATTCTAGATCGGGGCGGGTAATTATTTTTTCCAAGGGGCCACACGAGAGCCAAAAAATATTATGGAGGGCTGCACCTAAAGGCAGAACTACATTCTAATCTACATTATTTATTTATTTACTATATTTACTATATATTACACATCATTAATATTAACATATTAATATATCAAGAAATATTCATATATTAATAGTATTAATAGCATAATATTATATTATAGTATATATATATATATAGACATTATAATATATTGAAATTATAATATAACATTATATTATATTATATTATATTATTTATTATATTATTATATTATTATTATAAAATTATTATAAAATAATAATAATTAAAAGAAAATCCAACTACGTATCTTAGAAAGAAGGGAGGAGGGAGGAGGAGGGCAGAGGGAGGGCACAGGGAGGAGGAGTGGCAGGCTGTATTGTCATGGTCCTTCCTCAAAGCGGGGGCTGGCACAGGCTGCACCAGGGCAGCGGGGGTTCCTTCCTGCCTTCTCTGGTGGCTCTGGAGTACCCTTGCAGTGGTGATCCTGGGCTTTGGCCCTCTTGCATGGAGGGTCGCGTGTCGGTGGAGTGAGGGAGGGCCCAAGGGTGGAGGCAGCACCAACTCCAGGCTCTCCGCCTCCTCCTCCTGCCTCCGGCGTGGAGAGGCTCTGGAAGGCCAGCATGGGAGCTCTCCGCCTCTTCCTCATGCCTTCGGCATGGAGAGGCTCCAGATGGCTAGCATGAGAGAGTCAGTGCCGGCGGCGTGGCGGGGAGGAGCCTTTGGACGACTTCCTGTAGCTCTGGATGAGCTGGCTGAGGCATTCTGGGAACCGTAGTTTCCTGACTCCTGGCTCACAGAATGTCTCAGCCAGCTCATCCGGGACTACAGGAAGTTGTCCAAAGGCTCCTCCCTGCCATGCTGCCGGCACTGACTCTCCCACACTGGCCATCTGGAGCCTCTCAATCCCGGAGGCATGAGAGCCGGAGAGCCTGGGGCACGCCAAAGCCGCCGCGATGGGATGGCAGCAGCGGCACCCCTTCCTCTTGGCCCCACCTCCGACACCCTTGTTCCCGGGCCGCACAGTATCAGCTGCCGGGCCGGATATGGACCGCGGGTCATAGGTTGCCCACCTGTGTTCTAGATTCTTGGAGCTGCTGCCCAATGCTCAACTTGCTACAGCATTCTGACAGTCTTCTATAGTAGTCTAGTACCCCTGAATTCTGTTACTATAGGCAGTTGCCCATATAATCTCTTTGGACCAAGCCCATTCCTTTTCAGATGACGTGGCGATATCGCACAACCAGGATCAAAAAGGAAAATTGACCAAGCCAAAGAATATTTTATTCAATTAGGCTGGAGCCTTTAAACCCTACACATACAGGCACTGAAAATCTGGTTGATTTAGAGTACAAAGTACAAACAAGGTCACAATACACCTTTAATGCAGGAGAGGACATTTCAACAAGTATTACTCATAGGTACAGAAGAGAGATCCCTTCCTGTGACCACCTTTTAAAATAGGTTGCTATTTGCTTTCAAGGCTGTATGGCCATGTTCCAGAAGTATTCTTTCCTAACATTTCACCTGCATCTATGGCAGGCATCCTCAGGGGTTGTGGCAAGTGAGGTTTATATATCTGTGGAATGTCCAGGGTGGGAGAAAGAACTCTTGTCTGCTAGAGTCAAGTGTGAATGTTGCAATTGACCACCTTGATTAGCATTTAATGGACTTGTAGCTTCAAAGCCTGGCTGATTGCTGCCTGGGGGGCATCCTTTGGTAGCCAATCTGGCTATCAGCATTATATAAGGACAGTAAAAAAGAAAAACACTCAAAAAACAGAGGGATTTCAGACAAGAATGCATCAGGGCCAGCTAACACCTCCCAACAAAAGATCCACAGGCAGCAACCAGCCAGGCATTGAAGCTACAATACCATTAAATCAGGCCCGGATTAAATGATTGTGGCGCCCTAGGCCACACTCTGGAGCGCCGCCCCCGCCCCAGGGGGCGTGGCCGCTTGCGGGGGGCATGGCCGCTTGCGGGAAGGGCCCTCCTTCCTCCACACTGAAGGAGGGGCGTCGACGACGATGGGAGGGAGGAGGGGCGGTGAGGGCTTCTCTCCGCCTCCTCCTCCCTCACGCCGCGTCGGCACCGCCCCTCCGTTCTTCAGTGAAGGAAAGGGGCGGCACCAATGATGGGAGGGAGCGGCGAGGGCTTCTCTCCGCCTCCTCCTCCCTCACACTGCGTCGGCACCGCCCCTCCGTCCTTCAGTGAAGGAAAGGGGCGGCGCTGACAACGGGAGGGAGGAGGAGCCGACGGGAAGCCGCGTCAGAGGCCCCCTGGGGCCTATGGCGCTCTGCGCACAGACGCAGAAGCGGCAGGAGAAGATCGAACTTTTTTTAAAAATTTTTTTTTTATTTTGGGGGGGTCCGGACCTGCTGCCCCCCTCCAAGGCTGCCGCCCTAGGCCATGGCCTAGGGTGGCCTTATGGGTAATCCGGGCCTGCAGTAAATGCTAATTAAGGTGATCAATTGCAACATTCACTCCTTCCTCAAGCAGACAAGAGTTCTTTCTCCCACCCTGGACATTGCACAGATTGATAAACCTTACTTGCCTAGTTTCTAACAGATCTTAAAACCTCTGAGGATGCCTGCCATATATGTGGGCGAAACTTCAGGAGAGAATGCTTCTGGAACATAGCCATACAGCCCAGAAAACTCACAGCAAACCAGTGATTCCGGCCATGAAAGCCTTTAAAAGCCCAGGAGCCATATCCTCATTTTCATGATATAATCTTACTTTGAAAATAAATAATATTTTGAAAAAAGACGTGAAGGGAAAGGTGAAGAGAACTAAGTAGCTATTATCACTAAGAAAGTTAGACTTCTGAGATCCAGATATAGAACCTGGAGATCAGATAGTCTGCAACCCAGCTGGAAAGACCTTGAATTGTTTGCCTCAGCTTCTCTCGAGTTAAGTGTGTGCAGGCGTTCTCGTTGTGCTATTCTTTCCTTTTTCAAACATCACTCTATGGTCACTGCCTGTCCTTGCAGTAGGCGAGATAATTTATAGGACCAAGAAGGAGGGCTAGCATCAGAGAGATCTTTTCTAAAATAAAAAAAATGAAACTGATTCTCAGAAATAACGATTTATTGATTCATATATACTGCTGGACATTTTTTTTAAAAAAAAACAAAAACCTTTGGCATATTGCATGAAAAAAATAGTATTTTGCTAGCTCAAGAAAACATTTCTGCCCCTGAATACATAATCAGTTAACAATATTGGTTGTTTTTAAGCACTGCTTTGGGATTGCTCTCTCATCTGCTAAAATTGACCGAAACCGAATGAAATGAGGAACTTAAAAAGAAAAAAAAATCTTTGTGTGAAAAAAAAATCTCACTCTCCCATGAAAATATTAGTCTCTTTTCCTTATTTTCCCCTTGTTAATTGTGCAGAAGGAAAAACGAATTACCGCAGCCTTCCACAAGGAGGTGCCGACTGCCAGTTAACTGGCCGCACCATCCTTGAAATTGGCAAGGGTTTATCTTCTTTATGGGGTAGAGACAGATCTGACTAGAGTTGCCACAGCAACCAGATGTGCAAAAGCTTGGAAAAATACAGGGGATAGTACCCAGAGGAAAGGGGGGGGGGAGGCGGTTTTTCAACCGGAACCAGCTCAAAACTGGACAAGATGAGAAAGAAAGGGCAAAGGTATTTGCACAGCAGCTGCAACAAATCCTTTCTTTCTCCTTTCAATCTGAAATAGAACCAGTGAGTGCCACCACAATGTCCTTCAGTTCAAAGCTGCTCTGAGGATATATCTTTTTTCATGGCTCATATTTGGAAAGCATTGCCAGATGACCTAAAAACTGTCTTGCCCTGCTGCTGTGCCATTAACAGTGGCCCGATTTTCTCAAATTAGATAGTTCAGCTTGTTTATGTCATATATGGTAATGAGAAAGATTTTTTGGCATGGCACAGAAGAGCCAGTAAAGGAAAGTGTGGGTTGAGGGTGGTGGAGGGGACACAGGCATACAATTTGGCTTCCTGCCATTGTAGTGTTTGTGTCTCATCATGGACCAAAATGTCCTTTTGAGGTCTCATTCACAGAAATATCGTAGCTAGTGTTTCTCAGCCCCTGTTTCCTTCTTTGGAGGGAATACTATGCCAGAGGTAATAAAGAAAAGTTCAACTATTTACAGCACAGTGCAATGCAAATTTTGTGTTGAATCAATCCCGAATGGCATAGATTCCCATCAGACCTGAATTCTTCTCACCACGGTTTCCCAACACCTGAGAAACATTGTAAACTCTTGGTTTATTGTTTTTCTTTTAAGGTGCTGAGATGTCTTACATTGCTGACACTACTTGATTTGGGAGTGTCTGTACTGCACAACTGAAATAGTTTGACACCACTTTAACACCACCCTATAAAATCCAAGGATTTGTAATTTGGTGAAAAGCTGTGAATTCTTTGAACCTAGAGAAATGAGGCTGAATCTACACTGTCATATTACCCATATTATCATATCAGATAATCCATATTATCTGATTTGAACTGGATTATATGATGCCCCTTCTACACTCCCCATGCTAATTACCACAAAGCTATGATCAGATGTGTAAATAAATGGATTCAAATCCTCAATATGGAATTTCCCCTCGGGTTGAATGATAAGATCTCTATGCAGTCACTTTTGACCTAGTTTTGTGGATCTAATTAGTTTCAAGAACACACATGTAACTCGATTCTCCTTTAAATGTGTTGTGTCTCAGTGTGAATTTCACCTTTACTCCACTTGGAGACTTGTCGGTAGGACCTGGTAATTCTACTTCTGGTATGTATTTTGTTATCTTGTGATTATGTATTCTATTGCACTTCTGTACTGTTTGCTCACCATGGGGACCTTTTCCATTTTTAAACTTCCCCAGGACGCCATCCTAGAATATTGACGATTGTGGGTTTTGATAAAGCGTTTGTGTTCAACGCGAAACAGAGCAGGATCCTTTTTACTCTTCCTTAATCCCGGCTCAGCAACCATGATTATCCATTGCATACCACATTGGGATCTTTGAATTACTTATATTTCATCCTCCTGCATTCCCCTTCACTCTGGACTTTGCGTGCATTTTGGATATGGATTATTGATGACTTTTCATGAACTGTGGATTATTTGCCACCTTGGAATTTACAGAGAATTTCACAGACTATTTGGGACTCCCCAACCAAATTGATCGTATGTAATCCGGACTTTCCTCCATCGCCGTTTTGCATTGTTATATCTTGGGAAGAACGCAGTGAGTCTTGCCACATTGGGTTGCCTATGTAATGAATATTTATGAATATACTGATACTCACTTTGATACTTAGACCTTTCCCTTGTGTTTGTTTGGAGCCATATAAAATTCAGATAATCTGCTTGGAACTTGATTTTATGGCAGTGCAGACTCATATAATCCATTTCAAAGCAGTGTTGTGATAAATTGGGACAGTTGTTTGTAGTTTATAGTGTTTTAATGTATAGTGTTAAAGTTGTTCTATTGTTATTGCCTGTTTTATCTATGTAAACCGCCCCGAGCCTAAGGGAATGGAGCGGTATATAAATACGAATAATAAATAAATAAATAAAAATCATATGGCAGCGTAGAAGGGGCCTGAGTCTACATTGCCGCAGAATCCAGTTCAAAGCAGATAATCTGGATTTTATGTGGCAGCATAGATCCAGCCTGATAGGCATTTCCACAAAATAAAGCCCTAGAACTCTCTTGCAAAAAAAACCCCCAACAACACCCTATCCAAATCTCCTAATCAATCTGGAAATCCCAGGATGGAGCAACGACTCTTAGCGTGGCCATAAAATGTACTGTGTTTAGGATCAGTAGGCCCAGTGAGCATCTGGATCTACTTGGAACATCTGGATCTACTCGGAACATCTGGATAACAGACTGAACAGCAGGCAGACAGGTCACCGCATCAATCTTCTTCACTACTGTGAAGTTTACAGTATTTCTATTCAAACTATAGTAAAGTTTTCTATATTGATATCACCTGGTGTCTTTTTCTCCTTGCTGTTTTTCCTATTTTGGGCTTCTCCTTTAGCTTTGTGCTCCCGTGTGCTTTTGTCTGGTTCTTAGTTCTCATCTCAGCAGTTACTAAGGACTAAATGTTACGGCTTCCTGTTTTTCTTAGAGTGATGACAGTAGTAAGCAGGAAGTAAAGGTTGTTTGGGTGCATGGCTTTTACAAAGTTGCAAATCTTCTCCACTTTCTTTCACTTCAACTTTTATTTATTTTCCTTCTGAAATAATTTCCCCATCATTCATACAGGTTCACTAAACTGATTTCTTTTCATCTGGCCCCAGGCTTTCCTGCCTCCTCCTGCTTACATGATTTAGAAGGAAATTCCCAGCTGCTCCAGAGACCTGTATTCACTATCATCTTCCAGAGTAGCTGCAATTCAATAAAAGCCCTGTTGCATCCCTTCTTTGCCTTGTGCTTTGCCCAGTTCTGAGGTTAGTTCAATGATCTGGTACAATCTGCAAAGGCCACTATGAGCCTCATAAAACCTGTCCATTCTCCCAAAGATGCAGCCAACTTGTTAAATTTTCAATCAAGTTCCTCCTTTGTTTCATCTTTACATCTAAGGATTGGAAAGTGTGCCATGAACACAATCTTGGGGCCATTTTATCCTCTCCACATCACGTATTTTGTCACTGTATTGCTATGACTTCAGAAAGAAATTTGGCTTTTGTGCTCAGACCAGTTGTTTCTCATGCTGACCACTGTCATTTTCATCTACCTATTTAGAATTAGACTTTTACATGTTGGTTGCTGTGTGTGTTGCTTGGGCATGTGCGACTGATTCCTCCTGCCAGCAAGCCCAATTACAACACACAGATGGTGTTCAGATGATAAAAGGCCATAACTTGTTTATTGCTTACAGAAGAAAATCAGGGTTGGCAGCCATGCATGGGCCCTGGATCCGGGACCGGGTAGCCTGCTGCTGACTGATACCGCTTAATCACGGCAGGAGGTGCTGATGTTACCGGCCTGCACAATACCGGAACACCATCCCTGTTGCACCCCTGGAAACTACCAGACCCTCCCCCCTCCAAAGGGGGGGGGGAGATAAGCAATCCAGATCCAGTGCCCATGGTGCACACCAGCTAGTTGTGACGAAGGAACAAAGCTCAAAAGAACCATAACACAAGGGAAAAAACACTGACGAAGGGTGGGTGGGCTGGGACACCAGAAGGTATGCTGCTTGGCACCACCTTGTGCAACCCTAAAAGGCTGCCTGATACTTGTGGGCAGCTGGCCCCAGCCAATCAGAGGGTTACAGGTGCCATCTCCGATTGGCCAGGCCAGTGGGAACTTTCCCATTGCTGAGGGGGCTTCTGGGAAGAAGAAGCCCCCCACCAATACCATGGTGGGCAGGAGGATGCCTGCCCTGCAATGTCTCTACCTGATAAGTTGTTTAACATCTACATGAAGCCACTGGGGGAGGTCATGCGGCGTTTCGGGGTGCGGTGTTATCTGTATGCAGATAACGTCCAACTCTGTCACTCCTTTCCTCCTACTACTAAGAAGGCTGTTTTGGTCCTGAACCGGTGCTTGGCCGTTGTGTCGGACTGGATGAGGGCAAACAAATTGAAATTGAATCCAGACAAGACAAAGGCACTCCTGGTCAGTTGAAAGGCCAAACAGGACATAGGGTTACAGCCTGTGTTGGACGAGGTTACACTCCCCCTGAAGATGCAGGTTCACAGTCTGGGTGTGATCCTGGACCCCAGGTTTCGGCGGTGACCAGGGGAGCATTCGCACAATTAAAACTTGTGCGCCAGCTGCACCCATACCTTGAAAAGTCTGACTTGGCCATGGTAGTCCACGCTCTGGTTACATCCCGTATAGATTACTGCAACGCTCTCTACGTAGAGCTGCCTCTGAAGACTGTTCGGAAGCTTCAAATGGTCCAACGGACAGCAGCCAGGTTGATAACAGGAGCGGCATTCAGGGAGCGTACAACTCCTCTGTTGCGCCAGCTCCACTGGCTGCCAGTTTGCTACCGGGCACAATTCAAAGTGCTGGTTTTGGCCTTTAAAGCCCTAAACAATTCTGGTCCAACTTACCTGTCCGAACGCATCTCTCCCTATGAACCATCGAGATGTTTAAGATAATCTGGAGAGGCCCTGCTTTCGGTCCTGCCTGCTTTGCAGCGTGACTGGCGGGGATGAGAGACAGGGCCTTCTCAGTGGTGGCTCCTCTTCCTAGTGACGTCAGATCGGCCCCCTCCCTCCTGACATTTTGTAAGAAAGTCAAGGCATGGCTGTTCAAGCAGGCATTCACAGATGAACTTTAATTAATTGAGACCAACGGAATATTATGATGATGCAACGGAAACCGATTATAAGAATGAGATGCTGAGATTTGTATTTTATAATTTTAACTGTTAATTTGTATAGTTTTTATTTGGCTGTTTTTATCATATTTATGGTATATTTTGTCTGTGGGCACTTGCTGCCGTTTGTTCACCGCCTCAAGTCGCCTTTGGGCTGAGAGGGGCGGTATAGAAGCATAGTAAATAAATAAATAATAAATAAGTCGGGCAGAACATTTCTAATCATTTCCAGCTTACACCTGCCTTAAAGCAAACATTTCACAGGAAATTCTAAGCAAGAATTTGTCTATGTGTTCTGTGTTTATTTACAGCAGATTTAGGGTAAAGTTTGATATTGACATGAGTGTGCCTGATTTTACTAAGTGAGTCTAAATGTATCTATTAGGCATGGTTTAGAACCCAAAAATCGCGATTCTTAAATCAAATGGGGGGGGGGATTTTTTTTGATTAGTAAAAGAAAGACTTACAAAAAAATTTCCAAAAATTTCTAAAATGTAACGTAATAACTAACGAAATTTGTTAGTAGTTCGTATGTATGCCAGCGCATACAACTCCCAGAAATTCAGATGGTTTTGGCAAAACTGAACAACTCCCAGAAATCCTAACAGCTGGTAAATTGGCTGGGAGAGGAGGAGTTGTATTCTATTCAAAACTTGAATAAATCACACTGAATTCTAGATGGGACTCTCCAAATAGGAAGGAGGGGGGAAGGAGGGAGGGAGCGGGTATTCTATTCTTGGAAGCAGCAAAAAAAGGAGAAGGAGCCCCCCCTCGCTCCTCACTGCCTCTCTCTCTCACCCCGATCCTGAGGGAGCGAGGGCCCAAGTTTGAATCTTCTCCAGGCTGGTCATATACCTACATTCCATGCACATGCAATAATACAGCAGTAATAACAATGGGTATAAGAAGAGGTAAAAAGGTTGGTTTCTCACCCCAATACTCTTTGATGCTTTAGATCCTGGCAGGCAGGAGAGGCAGGGAAGCCTGGAAAAAATGTAAACAGAGAGGTTTACTCAGAAGTAAATCCACAAACGAGGGCACTTCATCCAAAGTGCCCTCCTTTGCGGATTTACTTCTGAGTAAACCTCTCTGTTTACATTTTTTCCAGGCTTCCAGCCGAAAGAAGGAGCGAGTTTAGGGCTTGCCTTGCCATAATACTTATTGGCAAGGGAGGCGGGAGGGTGGTGAGAGAGAAGGAGGGTGCCCCCCCCCCTTACGACCTAATAACGACACTTAAGAAAATCCTGGCCCCCGAAGTTCTATAAAGAAAGTCCACTTCCTGGTTGGCGTTCCAGATGTGGAAATACTCAAAAGTAGCATTTCTTACTAATTTCTTCCGAATCATTTCATTTTCATAACTTTTTTCTCATGCCTAGTATCTATCAATCCTAAGGATGTCTTCATTTTTATTTTTAGTGTGGCATATTCCTAAGTGTATTTGAGCTTGTAGCCATGAGGTATCAAATTTCATCACATAATAGTCAACACAATAGTCAATATAAGTCACACCTCCATTTTGGGCATGTCAAAATTTGTATTTTGCTGTTCCTTGTATAATAGTCGCACCCTTTACTCACTCACCAGCACAACTGGTTCTGTCTGGCAACTTAACTTTGGGTCTTCTTGATGAAAAGCGAGTGTTCATCCTCTGAGCTATAGTTCTCAAAATTTACCATCTTAGTTTCTGGAACCACAGTTAACACGAGCATAGTCTGTAAAAAGGAGGAGGAGGAGGAGGAGGAGAATACTTGTCAACTGTTCTTGTAATATAATTTTCCCTAAAACAGTTCCTTAAAATATTTTAAAAATTTAGTCATGTGTATCTGTCTGAGACACATTCAGAACACAATAAAATTGGTGAGCAAGACCCTCTCCAAATACTCATGGGAAATGAACAATAGCTACTGCAAAATACACTTGTAGGTGGTGATGTCTCAGCATCCGTACCAAACAAATGAAGTGGGGAAGAGTACGTTTTACTTATCTTTGATAAAAGTAAGTAAATTTTACTTAACTGTATTTGTTAAAACATGCAGAAAACTAGCTGCTTCGTATTTTCTCTAACCAGCAGAACAATTCACTAGATTTCTTTCTATTAGCATTTTGTTCAGGGCACAAGAGCTAAGATGGAAAACAAGACTGAATCTGTAAGCATACTTTCCAACTGTCCCAATTAATCCTTTATGATCCCACTTTTTCAGCTGCTTTTAAAGTGTCCCAGGTTTCCTTGCCCTTCTTTCACTTTTCCCTTTTGTCATCTTACACAAATTGCTTCAAACTCGTTACACTGTATTAATTTAGAGGGAAGAAGAAAGGGATGGATTTTGCCTTACCCAGTAATTCAGGCAAAAGTGAACTGCTGAAAGTTTCTCCTAGATCAGGCATGGGCAAACTTGGGCCCTCCAG
This sequence comes from Anolis apletophallus, assembly GCA_030556195.1. Lineage (NCBI taxonomy): Eukaryota > Metazoa > Chordata > Lepidosauria > Squamata > Anolidae > Anolis > Anolis apletophallus. The sequence continues at coordinate 152,966,854 of JARBWK010000001.1, read as the reverse complement.
GTGTTTTGAACTTCAACTCCCACAATTCCTAACAGCCTGGGGGGGGGGGGGGATTGTCCATGCTTGTCCTAGATTATCTTTTTTTCCTTATGAATAACATGTTGACTGTATATCAAAATTGCTTGGCCACATGTGTTCTGATTTTCATTCTAATCTAACTGCTGATGGACATGCTTTAACTGACAGAGTACACAGCTTGTTTGAAACAAAGTCCAATGAATTAAATCTTAATGAAAGATTCAAAATGAAATAGGCTTTCACCTAGGACTGCTTTGTTTCTCGTTCCTGATCTCCCCTTGGGGAAGAAAATCTGGCAAGTTAGAGGATTGTCACATTTTATATAGCCTCAATCCCTGTGCCTTTAATTGCATTCAGACCAGGGCAAAGTTTTATTTGGACGGTAATACTTTTTGAACTAGTCCCATTTCAGCTGCCCCCTAACAGCAATTTGATCTGCAGCAATTAACAGGTGATAAAACTCTACACTAGTCAGGTAAACCTGTTTTTTTCATTCTCGCATGCAGGAAATAGTCATTTCAAAACATTTTTCTCCTGTTGAGCTAGACTGCAAGCATGTTAGCACTTTTTAAAAACTTTGCTTTCACACATTGCATTTTCTTTAGTGCAAAATCCATATACTCAAAAACATACATTTTCTGGCAAAAAATATTCTCCCAGCATTTTCTTCAGAAAACTGAACAATGTGTAAATCATGTTGCTTTCTGTACAAGAGTTTTTTTTCAAAAAAAAAGGATGGTTTTCACTATCTTTTCAACAGAATTTCAGTTTCTCAAGATTTTCAATTTCAGTCCTGTCCTAGACAAATTGGGGTGGAGGTGTAGTGGAACCATACTCAATAGCCATAATCTTCAGAGTAACATTTCCAGTCTGTGACACAGAAAATGGCCCAATACAATCAGAGCCATTTTGGCAGAGTTCTTCCTTTTCTTAAGTCTAATAGATAGAAGTGGATGTGTCCTTTTGGATATCAGTGTTTCAGCTAAAATGATAGAAAGAGGGGGGGGGGAGTTGGACAGTAATGCTGAGACAGAAATTATGTTGGTACAGTCATCATTGCAGGAGGAAGAAGGTACTCTACCAGGAGATATCCAAGAACTCTCCCAGAAGATAAAGGAGTGGTTCCACTTCCTCTCAGTTATTAGATGTTGCTTTTTTGGTTCTGGGAGCCCCCGGTGGCGCAGTGGGTTAAACCCTTGTGTCAGCAGGACTGAAGACCGACAGGTCGCAGGTTGGAATCTGGGGAGAGTGCAGATAAGCGCCCTTTGTCAACTCAAGCTCCCCATGTGGGAACATGAGAGAAGCCTCCCACAAGGATGGTAAAACATCAAAACATCCGGGCATCTTCTGGGCAACATCCTTGCAGATGGCCAATTCTCTCACACCAGAAATGATTTACGTTTTTTCTCCTGACATGAAAAAAAAAGAGTTCTGAGAGGAAGCCCTCTCTCTATAACTAAAGAGTGACCATGTGTCCTATTTTACAGAAATCAGTCCTCTGTATTAGGGGTGTGCATCTACCAAAGGTTGTGGAGGCATTTCCATCCCTGCGACCACCTACAGACTGCATTGCCATACCTGGAAGAACTGGAAATGATGCTGGGCTCATCATACCTTTTTTTTAGCATCCTAGAACACCAAAGGGACAGCCCAGTGACGGATGGGCACGTCCATCATACAACCTTGCTGGACTTTGTGTTGAAGCCCCACCCCCAGCCACAGTGGAAGTGTGGTAGGACACTTCTCTCCTAACACGGGAAGGCACCTGTGTTGTGCTGGCTGCAATGGAGCATCCCTGCTGTTTTGCTACAGAGACTAGCATAACAGCACGGAGGGAAGATGGACTCGTCCATGTGATGGGGTTGGCTGTGACCCTTTCATTCTTGAGTTTGCTGTTGTGTTCCTTCAGATTGTTTCCAACTTATGACTACCTTAAGACAAATGCATCGTAAGGTTTCCCGAGACTAGAAGTGTGTGACTTGCTCAAGGTCATCTAGTGGTTTCCAGGATCATAGTCCAATGTTCAAACCCTGACTCTTACAATTCTGGTTAGCAGAGTTTTAGTGTGCTGTGCAGGATCAGGGAAACTACATTCTTGGGGGAATATTTTTTACTGATTTTTCATATTTTTCTTTATAGAATAAAAAAATGGGAGCTTAGGGGCTTCAAAGGACCCTTGAAGGTCTATGGCAGGGGTGCCCACACTTTTTCAGCATGCGAGCTACTTATAATAAAACCAAGTCAGAAAGATCTACCTACCTCCTCAAGACTGGAGAGGGGAGGGGCATGGCCTGGCCTGGCTCCGCGCCCCTCTGGCTTCAGCTCTACCAGCAACTTCTCCAGGCTTGAGGATGGCAGTGCCAAGCCAGCCTTGTGCACCTCCTTCAGTCCTGCGATCGACTGGTGAATCGTGATCGACTTCCTGGGCAGCCCTGGTCTATGGGATTCCAGAAGAGGCACTTTCCTGTATGTCAATGCACCCAGTATTTTAAAGACTGCCTCTGTCTGACATTGTTCTCAATGTGAAAGACCACCAGTTCCAAGAATCAAAGATAAAGAAGCTTCAGAAAAGAGGCTAAAGAAGGAAGGAGTCTTGAAGTTTTGTATCCTCTCACAGCCAGAATGTGATCACAGGAGGCTGAGTACATAGATCGCCAAGCCAAAATATTTCATTGAAAATCTACTGTGTATGTTTGAATTATAACCATTCATTCAAACATTTTGATCCAAAGAAGGAACCATGCTACTCTAATATTTTGCAGAAGTCACTGCACTACGTTGAGGGAAAGGCATGTCCTGAATGGGAAACAAATGTGCTTTTATTACACCCTTGAGGGTCGCCTTTCCAGCATGTTTCAGTCCAGTACTCCTCTAAGGTGGCCAGACTGAAAACCAGAGAAGTTTGTGTACCTTTGACGGCTGTGTCGGAGAGGGAAGTTTGGCAGGAGTTGCTTTTATCCAGTTGCATGTCATGCAACATCTGCTGAAATCCCTTTGCGGACACAGACATTAAATATATAGGAGCCCCCTCCGGTTATCTATCTGGTAACATGGCTACTAGCCAAAACAGCGCCAAAGGGCCTCGATCCCTTTTCAGTAACTTTAAGAAGAGGCCAATTGAAGTGCTGAAGATCCCAACCTGTAACTTTTTCCTCCCCACCTGCGCAGCAAAAGGAAAGGAAATGAAACAGTCTCCCTATGCATACACAACTCCACACCCACGGCTGCTGCTTCCCTCAGGAAATTGCAGATTCCTTCCACGCACTGCCTCCCTCGGCCTGGACTCCTGTCCTGGAATATGAGCAAGGACCGCTGGTTGCCAGGCAACGGAGGGGAGAAGAGCTGGGGTCTCTGTTTCCAATTTAATATCCAATAAGCCTTAATGTGCAGTTTATGAAACATGTTGAGGCGGAGGGGGCCGATCCCAGAAGCTGAATGGCCGGGTAAGAGATTCTCTCTGTGCTATGGTGCAGATGTGGAAAGGCAACGCCAATCCTCCCATCACCTGGGCATCATCATTTGGGGAGTAAAAAAAACAACCCAGCATCCCCCATGAACATCAAGGGAAGTTACAACGTGAATGCCTCGTGCTTCTTGCTGCTCCATATACCTAGTGGAGGAGAGTCATGTTGCAATGTGTTGTCAAAGGTTTTCAGGAATCACTGGGTTGCTGCGAGTTTTCCGGGCTGTATGGCCATGTTCCAGAAGCGTTCTCTCCTCACATTTATGGCAGGCATCCTTGGAAGTTGAGGGGTCTGTTGGAAACTAGGCATGTTTATATATCTGTGGAATGTCCTGGGTGGAAAAAAAGAACTCTTGTTTGCTTGAGGCAAGTGTGAATGTCGCAATTGGCTATCTTGATTAGCATTTAATAGCCTTGCAGCTTCAAAACCTGGCTGGTTGCTGCTTGGGGGAATCCTTTGTTGTGAAGTGCTACCTGATTGCTTCAGGTCTGGAATTCCGCTGTTTTTGTTTTTTGAGTGTTGCGCTTTATTTACTGTCCTGATTTTAGAGCGTTTTTTAATACTGGTAGTCAGATTTATTTATTTACATCATTTATATTCTGCCCTTCTCACCCTGCAGGGTTGATCACAATGCACATATACAGGCAAACATTCAATGCCATAGACATACAACATATATAGACAGACAACGAGCTACACAATTGGTCGAGAGCTCACCCCGACCTGGGCAGGCCTCGAACTCATGACCTTCTGGTCAGTAGAGATCTTATGCAGCTGACTCCCAGCCAGCTGCGCCACATTCCCGGTACTACCAAAGGATCCCCCGGGCAGCAAGTAGCCACGCTTTCAAGCTGCAAGGCACATAAAAAGGTTTTGGAGCCAGTAGAGACTGGTGATTTCCATTTCAGTGGCTTGATGAATCAGAGGAAGATGCGTGGGGGGCGGGTAATACAAGGTTCCTGAATGCTCTAAGGGATTGGGAACCCCCCAGCGACTCAGTCGATGGGCAAGTAGACTACTGGAATATCAGTCTTTCTGCTGCCCTGGACGAGATCGCCCCCAGGCGCTCTCTCATTCCCCGGAGAAATCGCTCGCCTTGGTACACCGAGGAGTTGCGGGTGATGAAACGGAGGAAGAGACAGCTAGAGGACGTGTGGTGGAGCCTCCATGACGAAGCATCGAAATCAGCTTATAAACAGTTTAAAGAGGTTTATGAGCAAGCTATCAGGGAAGCGGAAAAATTTATTATTCTTCCTTGATAGAGTCGGCTAGTTCACGCCCAGCTCAACCTTTTCAGATAATTCGATCCTTGACAACAATCCCGACTGTCCCAAATGATAGGGGTTTGGCTCCAACAGCTGAGGCTTTCCAGAACTATTTTGCTGACAAGATTTCGATTCTCCGCCGGGACATCCCTGCCACTCTTGATACAGTTAGCGAACTCGAGACTCCGCCGCCACTTGGCGGGCCCACCTTCACCCGCTTCCAACTGCTGAACGCAGCAGCTGTAGATAAGCTACTTGCTGCAGCTAGACCAACTACCTGCTCCCTCGACCCGTGCCCCTCCTGGCTGGTTAGATCTTGCCAGGAGGGGCTATGAGGCCCCCTGGGAAAGATCATAAATAGCTCCCTTGAGCAAGGAGTCTTCCCAGGGGGATTGAAAGAGGCTTTGGTAAGACCGCTGCTGAAGAAGCCGAATCTAGACCCTTCGGCTCCCTCCAATTACAGGCCTGTTTCCAACCTGCCTTTTTTAGGCAAGGTAATTGAGAGGGCAGCAGCGGATCAGCTGCAGCGGTTCTTAGAAGACACAGCTGGACTTGATCCCTTCCAGTCCGGCTTCCGTATTGGGCATGGGACGGAGACCGTACTTGTCACCATTACAGACCAACTTCGCCACCAGCTGGACCAGGGTGGATCAGCACTGCTTGTTTTGTTAGATCCAACAGCAGCGTTTGACACCGTAGATCATGCACTGTTGACCCACCGTTTAGCCATGTCCGGAGTCAGGGGGACTGCCCTTAAATGGGTGGCCTCCTTCCTTCGGGACCGGGGACAACGTGTGGAGGGGGGCGGGGAGGTCTCTGGGAGACTCCCACTTAACTGTGGGGTCCCCCAGGGGGCCATCCTCTCTCCCTTATTATTCAATGTTTACATGCGCCCCCTGGCCCAGCTGGCCCGCGACTTTGGTCTGGAGTGTTATCAGTACGCTGATGACACCCAGCTGCTGCTGAGAATGGATGGCTCCGTACCCGATTGTTTCCATCTTTGTCTTGAAGCCATGACTGGTTGGCTGCGTGCCAGCCGGCTGAAGGTGAATCCGTCGAAGACGGAGATCTTGTGGCCCGGTCGACCTGGGCTGGGTGGGTGCTGGTTGCCTACCCTGGATGGCGAGCGACTTAGCCCGTCATCTCTTGTTAAGAGCTTGGGTGTCCACCTGGACCCCTTGCTGACCATGGAGACTCAGGTCTCCGCAGTCAGCAAGACGGTGTTCTTTCTCCTATGTCAGGCTAGGCGACTGGCACCCTACCTGTCCAGGGACGACCTGGCCGCGGTGATCCAAGCAACGGTCATCTCGAGGCTGGACTACTGTAACGTCCTCTACGTTGGCCTTCCCTTGTCGACAGTCCGGAAACTCAAGCTAGTGCAGAATGCCACTGCTCGCTTGCTGGCGGGAACGCCAGTGAGGGAGCACATCACACCCATCCTTCAGCAACTGCACTGGTTCCCTATTGAGTACCAAATTGTCTTCAAGGTGTTGGTGTTAACCTTTAAGGCCTTGCACGGCCTAGGGCCTGCGTACCTGAAGGACCGCCTTGCCCCGTACATTCCCCCGAGATAACTACGTTCAGAAGAACAGAATCTGTTATTGGTGCCATCTATCCGCTCCTGCCATCTGTCTACAACCAGGCAAAGAGCCTTCTCCGTGGTGGCTCCGGTGCTATGGAACTCCCTCCCAGAAGACACCTGTGCCATCCTGGAACTCATCCCCTTTCGGAGGGCCTGTAAGACGCCCTTTTCAGACTAGCCTTCAACTAGGCGCATTGGCCTAGTGCAATTGTTAATATAATTGCCTAGTATACCTGCGCCCGGGTTCAAGGAAATGTTTTATATCTCATTTGACACCTCGTGATGTGACATGTAATTCTAATCTTTTAATGTTTTAATGTTTTATTGTAAGGCTGCATGGTTGGCACATGCTGCCTTTTTATGTTGTTACCCGCCCCGAGCCTGCAGGGAGGAGCGGAATACAAGACCAAACAATAAATTCTGGGTTTAGTCTGAATTTGAAATTATCCAAAGTGCTGGACTTATTTTAAAGCTAGGATTCAGCAACTTGGATAGCTCCTTTTAAAGTTGGGATTATAATTTACTAAACTGAAGGCCGCAGTTAGTTGGGGTAAAAGATGATGTAGAATTGATGCAGTTTGACATTGATTTAACTGCCATGGCTGAATACTAGGGAATCCTGGGAGTTGTATTTTAATGAGATATCAGTACCCTAAAGACCTTGTAAAGATTCCATATAACTGAACCACGGCGATTAAAATGTGGGTCCTCAGGTGTTTTGGCCTACAACTCCCAGAAATCCCAGCCAGTTTACCAGCTGTTAGGATTTCTGGCAATTGAAGGCGAAAACATCTGGGGACCCACAGGATGAAAACCACTGGTATCGATGCACCTGAAGATGCAGAACCGAAGACAGCTTGTTTCCTGAGAAAAAGCATAATTGTTATTGTCATTTTTTTCTTCAAGAAGTTGCAATGATTTAACTTGGCTGAGGGCTTTGCTGCTCTGTATCTGGCAGATGATCCGTGATGATCAGGCGTCACACAAGAATGGGCCAAAAGCAGGTACCACAAAGAAAAGGCATGCTGCTGATTTGTGTAACTCTCTCTCTCTCTCTCTCTCTCTCTCTCTCTCTCTCTCTCTCTCTCTCTCTCTCTCTCTCTCTCTCTCACACACACACACACACACACACACACACACACACACACACCATACGAGATCCAAAGAATCAATTCCACTGATGTGTAATTTACAGAATTGGCCAAATTACACATCTTTTATAGTCTGAATCAGGTTCTAGAGAATCTACACTATATATGCTACTCAGGATCTGGGCTCATTATTGATTTATTGGGCAGTGGGCTAACATGATATTTTCTTCATTATTTTTCTGCCCCTTCCTTAATGGTCCTGAATATTCCATTTGCCGAGCGCGATGCTTTATTTATGCCTAAAATGTTTCCACATCTCTATTAGCAGCATTAATTTAGGTCCCAAATGTATGTAAATATAGTTGTGGGTTATTCTGCATGCCTACTAAAAAACGATGCACATACAATCTCCATTGCGTTGCCCTTACTAACAATGAATTGTGCCTGCCGTTTCATTGCCCGCTTTCTCCCAGCATTGTGAAATCTGCCTGCTTTGTGTCTCCAAATACATTTATCCTGGGCTGTAGAGTTTAGAGTACCCACATAAAATGATTAATTTATATGCTTACAGCATTATACATTCAATATTTATGAGTATAGTAACTGTAATTGTATAGAACCTAGCTTAATTACAATAAATAAATGTTACTTATTATTACTGTTATTCTCGGGACTCTGGAGTACGATTAAAGCCAAATACAAATGCAGAACTGCTGGTAGTTTCTTAAAGTGAGACAGGCGATTTTTGTTGCCACTTGGTTTCATGTTTAATTAGTGCACTGGGAGTCCTAGGCTGGTTCCCTATTAAAAAGAGTTTTCACAAGGAAAAGTTTTTCTGTTTCCACAGTGGCTATTGAATCCAAAAGTAAATAACCCCTGATCACTTCTCATTGTGAAGTAATCCACCATGTATTTGGGAGCAGGAGGCATGGTAGCAAACAAAATGGAATAGGGTGTGTAGGCCAAGACTATGCCTGCAATTGTCCCACATGAGTTCATAATGTTGCATGAGATCTGGATTCTGGCCCTTGTATTCGTTGGGATTTGGTTCCAGGACCTTCTGTGGATACCCGAATCCCTGAACGCTCAAGCCACATTATATACAATGGCAAAATCAAGAGTTGCATTATGGGTGTGTTGGCAGTGTGCAGTCACCCCCAGGCCTAAAGAGAGTGACTTTTGGGATTACTGCAAAATTCTATGCCCAGGGGACTATGGGTGCCTTCCTCTGGAGGAGAGGGTTTCCAAAAACTTCACGGACTAAAGCTCTTGAAGAAATTAACAGGTTTATTTTCAACAAGTCACAAAGTTGCAAGTGACTGGCTCCTGGTTAATTGCAAAGTCAATAAAATTGGACAGTTTGAATCGGCTTACTTTGTCCCTTTCTTCAATCCGAGGGTGTCGGGTGGTGTTGCCTCTCCCTCCTTCTCTGGCCAACAACTAAGGAAGTTGAAAGGCCCCAGCTGCTGGATCCCTATACAGGTGAAGGGCGAGTCCTTTCTATTCAGATCCAGTGCTGGTTGAAGGCGACCAGAGTCCCACAACCTTTATGTCTGGCATGGATGGATGGACTCCAGCATAAGATATTATTATCTAAAGGAAAGTGGCAGGCCGGAGCTGGCTGCCTCGCAACCTTGAAACAAAAATGAGGCCTGCTAACTGTGATGAGGCCTAGCAAACATACGAGGGCGGGTCAATAAGTCCGTGACTTTTTGAATTTCCCGCCTCTTAACTGAAAGGGCAACACTGCTCCTGTCAACAAGCACCTGTCAATTGACTCCTGTCAAAATTTGAACAAGCTGTGTCATTTAGTTTGTGTTTGACAGCCATTGATAGCAGACTACTGCGTGATTTGAGGAGAAAATGGAAAAAAGTGAATTTTGTGTGCTCATTAAGCATTATTTTTGCAGAAAAAACCATCACTCAAACCAAGGCTAAGCTTGATCAATACTATGGGGAGTCTGCACCATCAATTTCAATGGTAAAAAAGTGGTTTACTGAATTTCGTTGTGGTTGTACAAGCACGGAAGATGCCGAACGTTTGGAGTGCCCAGTTGAGGTCTCTACACCCGAAACAATTGGCCGATCGGAGATTGAAAGTGCGAGAGATTGGAGAAGCCATAGGCATCTCACATGGCTCAGTGGTTTCAATTTGAAATGATCACTTGGGTATGAAAAAGCTTTCCACAAGAGGGGTGCCGCATTTGCTCACAATCGACCACAAACGCAATCGTGTGACAATTTCGCAGGAGTGTTTGGCGTTGTTCAAGTGCAATATGGACAGGTTTTTGCGCCGTTTCGTAACTGTGGATGAAACGTGGATCCATCACAACACACCAGAGACCAAACAGCAGTCAAAACAGTGGGTTTCTCAGGGTGAATCGGCGCCAAAGAAGGCCAAGGAGGGTTTGTCAGCCAATAAAGTCATGGCGGCCATTTTTTGGGATGCACATGGTATAATCCATGTGCAACAATGGATTATACAATCAATGGCGAATATTATGCCAACTTATTGGGTCAATTTAATGAGGTTTTTTTTTGTGTAAAAAAAATGACCGCATTTGACTAAGAAAAAAGTTCTTTTCCACCAGGACAATGCAAGGGTGCACACATGTGCAGTTGGCATGGCAACAAGCCATGAATTGGGATACAAATTGCTCCCTCATCCACCCTATTCTCCGGATTTAGCCCCGAGTGACTATTTGTTGTTTCCAAACCTCGGCGGAAAGAGATTTGATTCCAACAATGAAATCATTTCACAAACAAATACCTATTTTGATGACCTCAACAAATCTTATATTTTGGAAGGGATAAAAGAAACGTTGGACAAAGTGTATAGAGCTCAAAGGAGGCTACGTTGAAAAATAAAATGATTTTTTTATCCAAAAACCTGTGTTTCATTCAAAAAGTCATGGATTTATTGACCCGCCCTCATACATAGGATGCAAATACACAGCTTTAATACAAATAGCCCAAGCCTAGCTGGGCCATCACAGGTGGTGTGTGTGTGTGTGCGCGCGCGCATGTGTATTCAAGACATTCATGGTTGAATCTGTGGGTGTTGAATCCATGCATATGGTAATATAATTGTACTGGAAGGTTCCACTTCTTGAAGCATATTCTTACTCACCAGATGCTGTGGATTTCATTTCTCCAAAACAAAACAATGAGATAAACAGTCGTAAGCAGAAAGAACTATGGGGATGTGAAACAGCAGACACACAGGAGTTTGATTCCCATTACTCTTAGGAGACATAACTCATTATCAGCCTTTTCGTAAATTGTAGCTCCATGACATCTGGAGATCTACATACTTCCCATCTTGTTCTAGTTCCCATGCCTTCCTTCCTTGAAATAGCAAGCAACTGCTTTCCATGCAGGCAGTCCCTTGACATCTCCATATTAAACAAGATTGAGAATAAACAGAGTTGCTAGGACTTGCAGTCCAATGCCATTCCAGATGTTGTTGGACTGTAAGTCATCCCAGGTAGTCAAGAGACATTGGGGCAAAAACACACTGAAAAGCAATTATCTCTGAATAAACAGGCACTACAATGGTAGAATAACAATGTATCAATATATTGAATATAATGTATCAATTCATTAAAAGAGCAAACCAATTCCAAAACATGGAAAAATACTTTGTTCAAATACAAGTCATCATATACAGTATACTCCAAGTGGAAAACACAAAGGCACAATATCACAATTGATATATGCAAGGTAAAACATTCATGGTGCAAAATACATCAGCAAATGCATACAGAAAGAAGCCCCAGCAACATGTATCTATTACAATATCCAAGGGTGAATCCCAAAATAAATCCAGGCTCAAAATACATCAGCTCAATAGCAGTAATAGAAATGAATACCCAGAAACCAGGTAGTAGATGGTCTACGGAGGAGGTAGCGAGGCGTGTGTGGAGTAGCCGCGTCAAAGCTGGGCGCGCCAGATGGAGAAGCCAGGAGGCGTGCCCGCTAGGCTGTAGCAGCGTCACTGGTGTATGACGTGTATTAGTCTCCGCCTCAAAGTCCCGTCAGTGGGAAAGAGCGTCGCTAGTGAATGACGTAACGAGAGTAGCGCTCAACTAAATATAAAGTTTATGCAGGGAGAAGCCCCAAATTAATATCACAAAAATGTAAGGGTGAGCTAGCCCTAAGAGCAAAATAGTAACAGCAGTGTGGAGCCTCAGAGCCGCTGGGAACGGGAAACCTACTTAGAAGAAGGGGGGTAGTGGGGGAGATGAAAAAAGCCGCAAAAAGCGCCTAGGCGCCGTGGCACCACTCAGCGAATGCAGATATGCAGCTAGATAGCCTATGGCGTGGCCAAACTTGAAAATAAAGCTGGATATCAGTGGCAGGCTAGTTCGAGCTGCCCCGGTCCCCAATATGCAGGTAGGTGGATGGAGGAAAAGGGCTCAGGTGAGGAGAAGGTGAGAAGAAGCAAACGCCTACGGGTAATACCACCGCGCTGCACCCGTTTCGGACCTCAAGGGTCCTTCTTCAGGGCGAGGGTCCTCACAGACTTAACTGTGGCTTCAAATAAATCTCAAAAATCTGGAATAAAATATGGTAAAAAATAGCTCAGAATATGCACAGTGACAGGGAGCAGGGTGAAAACAAAGGTAGGGGAGGTTACATACCTATGTGTAGTAATCAGGTAACATCAATAATGGGTATGACCACCGTACGGTAGGGAGGAGTTAGAGGGTGGGGTATAAATAACCCTCAGAACAGCTGAGCATTATAAGGGGGTAATGGCAATCAGACCAGCAAATTGGAGATGCTGAGAGGCTCATTGAGGCCTAGGTGTCTCACTTCTCACCATGGAAATCCAGGAATTTTCTTTCCTAAGCAATTGTAATCTAATGTTACCATGGGGATGGGTTTTAACCCATTCAAGACCCATGAAATGGAACTCCTCTTTGCCTTTATGTATAGATTTAAAGTGGCAATACAGTGCAGATTCCTCTGATCCCAATCTGATCTTGCTGTGATGTTCCCCTATCCTAACTTTAAGGGCACGAGAGCTTTGTCCTATATAGATCTTGTTGCACGAACAGACTATACAGTAGACCCACCCAACAGAATTGCAGGTCATGGCATCTTTGATCCTAAATGTCCTGGATTTGTGTGCTACATATAGCTCTCGTGTGTTAAGAGCAAATTTGCAAACACTGCAGTTGCCACAGTGTCTCATGCCCGGTTTGAGGACACTGTGTGTACTATGTAGTCTGTGATCTGTATGGATCAGCAGATCTCCCAGATTGGAAGTGCGCTTGTACGCAGGCATGGGTGTGTACTGTAAGTCCGGAATATCAGATAGGAGGGGCCAGTATTTCTTGACAATATGTAGGATATCATTAGAGTGGGTAGACAAGAGTGGGTAGACAAGGTCAAAGGCCATATGGGTCTTTTAGGTCTCACTCTAACAGATGTGTCCAGAGTTTGGGCTCTCTGTATGTATATGATGACTTGCATTTGAACAATGTATTTTTTATGTTTTGGAACTGGTTTGCTCTTTTAATGAATTGATACATTATATTCAATATATTGATACATTGTTATACTACCATTGTAGTGCCTGTTTATTCAGAGATAATTGCTTTTCAGTGTGTTTTTGCCTTACTGTATGCCAGTACCCGATTGTGCCTTATGTTACTTAAGTCAAGAGACATTGCCAGGTTGAACTCCAGAGAAACGTGGAAAGGAAGAGAGAGAAATCATGGCTAGGGCTAACTCGAAATTTTATTGATGCGAGAATTACCAGGGGTGTGCAGAATGTTCCTCTTCTGTGGGTCCCTTATAGATTGCAATAACCCTGGATGATATTCAGTGTGGATTCACACCCAAAATGCATCAATATCTGTTGAATTTCACCAGCTTTCTGGATGTTTTATTTTATTGCTGGTTGATAGTTAATGGATTTGATTTTTTCGAATTTTGAAGGCTTATATGGGTATATACATGTTCATTTTTAATAGAAATGCATTGTGTTCTACTATTAATTTATCTGTAAATGTTTGATGCTGTTTATATTGTTTCACACTGCTGAGATAATATAGTGCAAACTACTTTAGCATATTAAAATCATTCATAGCTTTGGTCTGGAGTGTCACCAATATGCCGATGACACCCAGCTAGTGCTGAGGATGGATGGCTGACCAGACTCTGTTCCCGATAATTTCCAACTGTGCCTTGAAGCCGTGACTGGTTGGCTTCATGCCAGCCGGTTGAGGGTGAACCCATCGAAGATGGAGATCCTATGGCTGGGTCACCCGGGTGGGGACAAGCTCCGGCTGCCTATCCTGGACAGCGAGGCGTTACGCCCGTCGTCTTTAGTAAAAAGCCTGGGGGTCCAATTGGACCCACTGCTGATGATGGAGGCCCAGGTCTCCACCATGAGCAGATCTGCATTTTACCATCTGCAACAGGCTAGGCGGCTGGCGCCATACCTCACCAGGAACGACCTACCTACGGTTATCCAGGCAACTGTCATCTCGAGACTGGACTACTGTAACACCCTTTTCATTGGCCTTCCTTTGGCGGTAATCCGGAAACTTAAGCTAGTGCAAAACACGGCAGCTCGACTCCTGGCGGGAGTGTCAAATCGAAGTCACATCACCCCGATTCTGCAGCAATTACACTGGCTTCCAATTGAGTACCGGATTGCTTTCAAAGTGCTGTTTCTGACCTTTAAGGCCTTGTATGGTCTGGGGCCGGTGTACCTGAGGGCCTGTCTTCTCCCATATATTCCCCAGAGAGCCTTTTCGGTTGTGGCGCCGAACATGTGGAATTCATTGCCTGCTGAAGTCCGTTTAATTAGAGAATTACCTGCCTTTCGGAAGGCCTGTAAAATAACTCTCTTCCAGCAAGCTTTCAATTGTTAGCCACAAATCCCAGCTGTTGCTATATGTTTTACTGTTCTTGTTGTTTTACTGCTATGGTTTTATTGCTATTGCTATTGCTATTTTATCTAATGTACTGTTTTATATGTTGTAAACCACCCTGAGCCTACCGGGAATGGCAGTATACAAATTGAAATAATAAATAAATAAATAAATAATAGCAAGATATCCACTGGTGTCAGAAGTGTGGGCATGCCTCCTAGGCTGTGGGGGTAAATGCAGACCCCCTTTAACACTCCCTCTAGAGCCCATGTTTTATTCAATAATGTAAATATCGAGAAATAGCTCAAGCTCCTGCTTAACTTTGAAGTGTCTGGGGAATGTCTACCTGCCAAACCAGATCGGAATACATGAGGACTTGTCTGTGAGGACTTCATCAGACGCATTGCAGAAAGATAATCTTAGCAAAGCATATCATCCCCTTCAATTTTAAAAGACATTGTTTTGTTTTACAAACCCCATCAGATGCTTTATATTCTCCAGCCTTCTCTCATTCCTTCCCGTATTCTGAACCATCACACCAACAACTGCAGTCTTTCTCCCACTCAGTTTTCTTTTTTTAAAAAATCAGCATTGGACCAGTGTTATTATAAACCACTTTTCCCGCATCCCCTCCTCCCAGGCTTTCCTTCCCTCCATTAGACCAGTATAATTATAAACCACTATGCCAGGATCTCCTCCTTCCATGCCTTCTTTCCTTCCATTAGACTAGTGTTATTATAAACCACTTTGCCTCTTCCCGTGTATTCCTTCCCTCCATTAGACTGGTGTTATTATAATTAATTTTGTCATGATCCACTCCTCCTAGGCTTTCTTTCCCACCATTAGAGTGGATAAAATATTTTGAAAATAAGTTTTCAGAGAACAAAATGATAACACTGGAAATAACAATAGAAATTATCACTAAAAGAGTGAAGAAAGCCATCACTGGACATCGCTTGGCAATAATCAACTGCTTAATTTTGGCTTATATATCTGATTAACCTGCACTCAAAAATTGCCAAACAATGCAATGAAATGCTGCAAACTGGAAACATCAGCAAATGGATAACAACTGGGAAAACATACTTGATACAGAAAGATCCAGAAAAAGGGATAATACCAGGAAACTACAGGCCAATAACAATGTTCAAACTGATGACAGGCATAATCGCTGATCAGATCCAGGATCACTTGGAAGTAAGTAACATCTTGCCAGTAGAACAGTAAGGTAATAAAAGAAGAAGTACTGCCACAAAAGATCAGCTTCCGAATAACAAGATGATACTAGAGAATTGCAAAAGCTGCAAAACAACATGGATGATCTAAAGTTTTATGGAAAATCAGAAACTGAAATCCAGTCATTGACCAACACAGTCAGAATCTTCAGCACTGACATCAGTATGGAGTTCGGCCTAGACAAATGTGCCATATTGGCATTAGAGAAAGGAAAAATTACTCACAGCGAGGGCATAGAGATGCCAAATGGACAAACCATAAAGTGCAATCAGCCTGAAGCTTATAAATATCTGGGCATACTACAGCTGGACAATATCAAGCATGGACATGTGAAAATGTGGTCATCAAAGAATATGTCCAAAGGGTCAGAAAAATTCTGAAGAGCAAATTAAAAGGTGGAAATATGATCAAGGCTATGAACATCTGGGTCATCTCCATCTCAGATACACTGCTGGAATTGTGACCGGATGCTGGATGACATGGACAGAAAACAAGAAAACTGATGGCAATCCACTACTCATAACACCCACGTAGTGATGTCGACAGACTTTACCTGCCCAGAAAAATCAGGAGAGATAGGGCTTCTGCAAGTGAAACAAACGCTAGAAGAAGAGAAACATGCACTGGCAGATTATGTGAAAGGCAGTCAAGAACCAACATTTATGGAAGCCAATAGCAGAAAACTGCTTAAAGTGCAAAAGACAAAGAGTAAATGCTGTAAAAATACAATGCAGAGCAGAAGAGCAAACTGACAAAATAAGGCTTTCCATGGACAGTTTATGGGAAAAATTGAGAACAAAATAGATAAGGAAAAAACATGGATGTGGCTCACAAATTGAGCTGGAGGGCCTAATTCTTGCAGCCCAAGAACAAGCAATTAGAACAAATGCCATCAAAGCCAGAATTGAGAAGTCAATTCCAAGTGTAGACTCTGCAAGGAAGCAGCAAAATGATGGATCACATACTCAGCTGCTGCAAGAAGATCGCACAGATGGACTATAAGCAGAGGCATGATACTAAGATGATACATTGGAACTTGTGCCACAAATATCATCTGCCTGTGACAAAGAACTGGTGGGATCACAAGCCTGAAAAAGTTACAGAAAATGAACATGTCAAACTACTCTGGGATTTCTGAATTCAAGCTGAGTTTTGGAGCACAATACTTCTGACCTCACGATCATGGGGGGGAAACAAGTATGGATTGTCAATGTTGCGATTCCAGGTGACAGCAGAATTGCTAAGAAGCAACTGGAAACATGTATTGTTGAAGGCTTTCATGGCCGGAATCACTTGATTGTTATGAGTTTTCCAGGCTGTATGGCCATGTTCCAGAAGCATCCTCTCCTTATGTTTTGCCTTCATCTGAGGGTGCCTGACATAGATGCAGGCGAAACGTCAGGAGATAATGCTTCTGGAACATGGCTATTCAGCCCAGAAAACTTACAACAATCCAGCAAGTGGAAAAGCTTACACTATACGAGGATTTAAAAATAGAACTTCAAAGACTCTGGCACAAGCCAGAAAAGGTGCTCCCAATTGTGATCGGCACATTGGTGCAGTGCCTAAAGACCTTTGCCTGCACTTAAACACAATCGGTATTGACAAAATTACCATCTGTCAGCTGCAAAAGGTCACTCTACTCGGATCTGCACACATTATTTGCCGATACATCATACAGTCCTATACTCTTGAGAAGTGTCTGATGTGTAATCAAGTACAAAAGCCAGTATAGTGATTTTGTTTGTTGTGTACCAATCTTGTTAAGTATCAAATTATTATTAATAATAATAATAGAAACGCCAGAGGCCATCAAGTCCAACCCCCTTTTGCCATGCAGGAAAAAACACAATCAAAGCCTTCTCTGAGTGGTGGGGGAGAAATGGGATTTTGGAAGCAAAGAAATTGGAGTGGGTGGAGTGTCTGGCCAGTGAGATATAGAGTCTGGGCCACAAGGGAGGTGGGAAGAAAGACTCTGTGTCCCAGGAGGATGCTGCTGCTGTTGTTTCCAGCAGCTCGAAACTTTAATTTCCCTGTATTTCTCAGGAGGGGGGAAGAGGAGACAGTGGGAAGCAGTATAGTGCCATGGAGACCCTCATCATCACCCGTGGAGCCCCAAGACCTCTACTGAGCACAGTTTCAGAGCTACAGGGTTTGTGCTATTAACTGATGGCTTCAGGGTCTTCTAATAAGGTACACTACTTTAACTTTGTTGTGTTTTTAAATGCTTTGAAACACGTGTTGTGTTTGATAGCACCATTTCTTCAATGATTTTAAATTTGTTTAAACCATTAAGATGTTTTTACCTATATCTTTTCTGTCATTTATGCACTGTAGTGAGCTGCCTAGGATTCATAATGAAAGGAAGGTGTCATATTAAATAAATGACCAGCTCAACTCTCACATACTAGGTGTCAGAAGCAATGAATACACCCTCTAAGTGGATGAAAACCAGAACACATGTGACAAAGTAACATCTAGGAGGACTCCAACCTCCTAGAAGTGCCCTCGGTGAAACTTGTTAGGCTGACATCAACCCGCCGGAGGGCGTTTTCTGTCATAGCACCTACGCTGTGGAACGCCCTCCCGGCCGAAACATGGGCCATTAAGGACCTGCTCCCATTTAGACGGGCCTGTAAAACCCATATTTTTAAACAGGCCTTCGATGGGTTTCACGTCCTGTCCATATGCCGCCATCTGTTCACTCACCTTGTTAGACGATATGTCGGATTACTGTTTTAATGGCTTCTGTTTTAATTTTGCTGTTTTTTACTGTTTTTAACTGTATGCATTTAACTGTATGTATTTTGCTTTGCCTTGTGGCTACTGTGAGCCACCGCGAGCCTCCGGGAGTCGGCGGCATAGAAGCCGAAATAATAAATAAATAAATAAATAAGTATGCAGTCAAGATGGCAAAAAAATGAAGATAACAGACAAGTTAGGACCAGTTGCATTTGCTTCAACCAACTGGGAAGGGTGAGGTCCTTAAAATGAGTCAAACTACCTTTGCAATAGGAAGCAGTTTGCAGCAACTGACTTGAGTCAACAAGTGGGAAAAGGAGAGAGAAATTTGGCCATTTTAAATGCATCTGAGTCCCCATCTACACTGCACTAAACTGGATTATATTGGAAGTATATGTCCGCTCTGACATATACTTCCAATATAATTCAGTGGCAGATAATAATAAGATAATTGTTATTTGGCAAAGTTATACTCTTATCTCTTCCCCTCCCCACATTCCCACATCATTACATTCTTGGTGTAGATCAGCGTTCCTCAACCTAGTGGTCAAGACCCCTGGGGGTGGTCACCAGGGGGTGTCAGAGGCGTCACCAAAGACCATCAGAAAACACAGTATTTTCCATTGGTCATGGGGGCTCTATGTGGGAAGTCTAGCCCAAATCTACCATTAGTGGGATTCAGAATGTTCTTTGTAGGTAAACTATAAATCCCAGCAACTTGTACAACTCCCAAATGTCAAGTCTATTTTCCCCAAACTCCACCAGTGTTCACATTTGAGTATATTGAGTATTTGTGCCAAACTTGGTCCAGATCCATCATTGTTTGAGTCCACTCTCTAGATGTAGGTGAACTAGAACTCTAAAACTCAAGATCAATGCCCACCAGACCCTTCCAGTATTTTCTGTTGGTCATGGGAGTTCTGTGTGCCAAGTTTGGTCCAATTCCATAGTTGGTAGAGTTCAGAATGCTCTTTGATTGTAGGTGAACTATAAATCCCAGCAACTACAACTTGCAAATGACAACTGGTCCAGCCATGGAAGTATGATCTTACCTCTATGGCTTTGAAAACACACCTGTTCTATCCGCTAACTAGGAGTTAAATCTTAATATATGGCCTTGATAAAGACCCATTTGGATAAGGGTCGAAACAAGAGTTGGTGCCATCATATAGATATTACCTCGTCGGCCTCCAAATACTGAACAGATTCAGCAATATCGGATTTATCCGAAACATCACTATCATCTATCCACTGAACCGGAACAGCACCTTGACTCCGCTTTCTTTCATATCTAAAATACCTACAGGCGTTTGGACTTTACTCCCGGGACCTCTACCCTATTTTTTGATTTATTGACTGTGTTCCACGAATTGACTGTACTTACCTTACTTCCTACTTACCTGAACTGACCCGAAAGGGATAATCCGCTTCAAGGGTAGGAGCCCATCCCGGGCTAAGAATATGCTGTATACCATTGTGATGATTTGTTGAAATGTATGTATATATATATATATATATATATATATATATATATTTGAAATAACATGATCTTTTGATATTTTGGTGAAGCCTAGTGTCTCCGAGTGTGTGTTGCGTTGGTCCTGCACTGAAGCCACCAGATACTGGCCAAAATTTCATAAAGAAATACAAAAGATATTAAAAAGAAAGTTCCCACTGAAACCATAATATTTTATTAGGATTGAATGACAAGGCTTTGAAATTAGATAGAAATTAGGATATTATTTTCACATATATGTCTACAGCCGCACATATATTGTACACTAAGCTCTGGAAATCAGACCAAATCCCACATAAAGAACAATGGTTAGAGAAACTCTATGAGATAAGGGATATGGATAGACTGACATACCTATTGAGGAAAAACACAGGCAGTCCAATGAAACAAACAGATTGGAAATTAATTGAAGATTATAGGAAAAACAATCAAACACCCGAGGGAATTACCCAAGTTTAAAAAATAGAAATAAGTAAAAGAGTATTAGGGGTAATAAAAAGGAGGAACTATAAAGAAACAAAATCAAAACAAATAAACATAATGAATTTTTTTCAAATAAGTACTCCCGAAAATGGGAGATAATACAATCAGAAAATATTTACTTCACCAAGAAGAAGAATGGAAGTCTATTTTTTCTCTTTCCTTTTTCTCTCTCTTTTTCTTTTTTCTTTTACCAGATTTTTGCCACATCCTGTTATACCCGGGTATTCCTTTTGAACTTTTCCATTACCCCCTCTACAGACCCCTAACCCTCATGTTATATAGCATTGAATATTTGCTGTTATGCCGGTCTGAGTCCCTCGATAGAGGTGAGAAGGTCGGGGTACAAAAGTTTAAAATAAATAAATAAATGTTATCCCGTTTACATTCTTGGTCCCCCACCTTCACTTTTCTTTACATTTTGTAACCCTGTATATGAAACTTCAATAAACACATTAAGAAATAAAAATAATTTTATGGTTGGGGTCACCACAACATTAGGAACTGTATTAAGAGGTTGTGGCATTAGGAAGGTTGAGAACCACTGGCATAGATCATGGGCTTTCTGAAAGCACTTTCTGCAGGATTGCATAATAACAAGAATGGCTATCTAGTAGGCATGCTAAAATTGAAACGGAAATCTAATTGATTCGTTAGAAATCCGTAATTAATGGGACTTTTGTTGTTTTACGGATCGCTGCCCCGAACCAGGAAGTGGACTTCCTTTTACGGTCCGTGAGGCCAACAATTTGCGTTAGGATCGTTAGAAATTCTTAATTATTAATTAATTAATTATTGTACTAATCACTTCTCCCGCTCATTTCCTCCCGCCTTCATTCAGCTTCGTCATTTGTCCCCGCATTTATATGGGGAACTGGAAGTGACGCTGCTGCTAGGTAGAGGCAATGCATTCTGGAAAGTGATTCACACACACACACACACGCGCACGCTTCTCCTCTCTCTCCAGGCTTCCCCCCCTCCTTCTCTTCCCCGTTGCTCTGCTGCCATGCATGCCCCATTGCAGGGGCCTGCTTCACACACACACACACACGCGCGCACGCTTTTCCTCTCTCTCCCGGCGCTCTCTCAGATGCTTCTCTTCCCTGTTGCTCTGCCTTCTCCCATCGCAGGGACCAGCTGCAGCCCTCCAGGTACGTGTTTTGGACTTCAACTCCCACCATTCCTCACAGCCTCAGGCCTCTTCCTTTTCCTCTCAGCCTGGGCAAACTTGGGCCCTCGCTCCCTCAGGATCGGGGTGAGAGAGAGGCAGCGAGGAGCGACAGGGGGGGCTCCTCCTCCTTTTTTTTGCTGCTTCCAAGAATAGAAAACCCCCTCCCTCCCTCCCTTCCTCCTTCCCTCCCTCCTTCCTATTTGGAGAGTCCCATCTAGAATTCAGTGTGGTTTATTCAAGTTTTGGCCTACAACTCCCAGAAATCCCAGCCAATTTACCAGCTGTTAGGATTTCTGGGAGTTGTAGGCCAAAACCATCTGGAAAGCGCATGCTCTGGCATACGAATTTCTAACGAATTTCGTTAGTACTTAAGTTACATTTCCGAAAATTTTGGGAATTTTTTTGTAAGTCTTTGATATACTAATCAAAAAAATCCCCCCCCATTTGATTTTAGAATCGCCATTTTTCGATTTGTTATCATGCCTACTATCTAGGCATGTTCCAGCTCTCTGTGAGGACAACTTTTCAACTCCAGAACACATCTTTAGGACCACAAGCCGTAACATCTCAGTATTTTTCTAAATGAAGAGGATTTCTACTCGGCTGTCTGTATTTTTCCATAATTACTTAAAATGGCCTCAGCCAATAAACACAGCTATTGTTTCCAGGAAACAAAATTCAACCAAGTTGAAGTGACAGAAAGAGGAATGTTTACACAAAACCTAAATGATCCGAATGTTTAGTTTAATATTGCTAAAGCACTTAATCACTTTGATAATAACTATTGAATAATAATAAAGAAGTTTCAGTGAATAATGGTGAAAGTCAATTTCTGAAATATTGCATGAGCCTAGATGTGTAACACAATCAGTAGAAGGAAAAACACAAGAGTGGAAGGAGAAAAGTAAACCCAGAATATTTCAACAAAGAATTTGAAAGGAAGTTCAGAATATGCAGGTAAAATCCAAACAAAAAGAACAGGAATGTCTTGATAACTTCTAAAGACTTTTATCCCTTCTGGACAAGCTCTGGATAACTCAGGCAGAATGTCTTAGTAGTACATTATGAGTAAGCAGAGAACCCCACTACAAGGTTGCTGTGAAGGGGCTGCCTTGAACTCCTAAGGAGGCAGCCAGAATGAAAATGGGATGTATACATAATATACTGATTGGGTA
The DNA here is from genome assembly GCA_030556195.1 of Anolis apletophallus. NCBI lineage: Eukaryota > Metazoa > Chordata > Lepidosauria > Squamata > Anolidae > Anolis > Anolis apletophallus. Next base: position 152,944,224 of record JARBWK010000001.1, on the reverse strand, counting down.
TGACTGGATATAGACGGAATTATTTTTTATTTAATTAATTGTTGATAACTTGTTTAACTATTGCTGTTTTTAACTTTGCTTGTATTTATGGTTTTATATTGTCTATTGTTTCTGGCATCTAATTGCTGCCTTGTTAGCCGCTCCGAGTCCCCCCTCGGGGGTTGAAAAGGGCCGGGTAAAAATACTGTGTGTGTGTGTGTGTGTGTGTGTGTGTGTGTGTATATATATATATATATATATATATATATATATATATAGTGCTTTTTAAAAAAAGTGTGTGGAGTAGAAAAAGTGTATTTGGATGTTTCCACTTGAATTCATAAAATCATGTCTAATGTATTCCTATTCAGTATGGGACACATTATTTCATTTACTATACCTGTTTCATACGAATTTATCTTTCAGTTTTGTATAACCAAACTGCATATTTACATGGAGAGTAGTGTACGACAAGCAAATCAGTCCATCCGATGAGGTTCTTAATTCCACCAAGTCCTATAGGACTACTCCCATTGATTCATGTTTGAAAGTCTGCCATTCAAAACAATGGAACTTAAGAGAACTTAACATTTGCTGGATCAAGATTACAGTTACAAGCAGGGCTGGCCCTAGGTAATTTTCAAGTGTAAGCAAACAGTATTTTGCCCCCGCCCCCAACCAATCATTGAAAGATAAAAGATAGAAGGTAGAGGTGAATAATAATAATAAACTATAATAATAATAAACTTTATTTATACCCCGCCACCATCTCCCCACTGGGGACTCGGGGCGGCTCACATGAGGCCCAGTTTAAAGCAGATATTGTGGGATTTTATTCGGCTGTGTGGAAGGGGCCTAAGGAGGGTAAGTCCTGGTTAATATTTGTATGGGATACTGTCAAGGAATACAAAATGCTGTGTGCTTTATTTCAGAGGAAGGAACCAACAGACTATCTCTGCCTAAGAAAATCCTATTAAATGTATGGGGTCACCATAAATCAAGAGGTGACTTGAAAGCACATACACACACAACATGCATTGTCAAGGAAGTACATAAGGCCATAAGACACAAAAAGTATCTGTGGGTTCTAGACAAATTTGTTCCTGCAGTGCTTAACCCCCCCCCCCCCCCACACACACCCAATATCCAAAAGAAGTTTCTGTTACTCTGAACTATTTTATGACCTTTCCCAGGAGCAATTACATCATACTATTTCCACCATCAAGTGTAATTGTTGTTTTTACAAAGCATATCAAGAAAAATGAGCATCCTCTCTCTTTCTCCTTTATTTCTCAATTTTTTTAGAGTTACATTGCACGAACAAGACTCCCCTATTTTTATAGAAAAGGTAAAGGTTTCCCCCTGACATTAAGTCTAGTTGAGTCCGACTCTGGGGGTGTGTGTGCTCATCTCCATTTCTAAGCCAAAGAGCCGACGTTGTCCATAGATACCTCCAAGGTCATGTGGCCAGCATGACTGAATGGAGCGCCGTTACCTTCCCTTCCCTTCCATTGCCTTACTTTCTATTTTTATAGGTTCCACAAAACAAGAATGTTGATGGGAGAAACAACACAACTGATCAATCGTTCTTTCCTATTCTGTACTGAAAAGTGAGGGAGATTGTGTTGGGGTGGCCATAGCAAATCTAAGGACCCTGCTCTCTCAGTAGCCATGAAGCCTCCCTTTTCCAAAAGGTGATATGCAGCCATGTCAGGCCCTGTGGTCCGCCAAGGCCATAAGTGGGCTGAGAAATATGGAGAGAGGAAATGTCTAGCAGGAGATTCTTTATTTTCCTCTCCTTTCCCTCCCTTGCCTTCAATAATGAGGCTTCTCCACAGAGACAGCATGAAATTGGCTGAAGACGTAATGATTCTTCACAACCTCAAGGCGGGTGGCCGTCCACCAGGGAGCTGTGCTCTCCTCATTTAGCTTGTTTATTGTTCAGGCCTAATTAAAATGTTACACTATCCTGCCTTTTACATCTTATTCCCAGCTAATGAATTCACCGCCGACTCGGAGCAATTTTAATAAAACGGCTCGGCACAAGCGGACGGGTCGGGGGGAGCTGTTTGGGAAGGGGAGTGGGATTGAAAAGGAAGAATGAAACAGCAATTATACAAGATAAGCATTAGATACTTGGATCAGAATTACCTCCTGGAGCAATCGGGCGGCTGCCCGCCGTGCTGCTGCCATAAATACATTGCAATCCATTTTATGATAATTGAAGTCATAACTGCAGCTTTTGGAGGTGGGTGGGATTTTTCCCCCAATGCAGATTTTAAAAAACCATCAAGAGAGGTTTGGCCATTAAAGGGAGAGAGAGAGCTTCCAGCCATCAAAGCACATGCCGGCATCCTCCCTTCTAGGTCCATATGGAGGCAGCATATGGTGCTAGGGAGAAGGGGGAAGACTTTAGGGAAGGCAGATTGTTTGGATGGAGATGTGGTCCAAAGCACCAAAGGGGAAGCAGCCTAAGCAAGGGGACTGGTGGCCTAATCAGCCACAGTATTGCCACCAGGGGCATGGGCCTTGCTTTGACTTTGTCCCATCAATAATTTTCCGAAAAGTCTGTACTGAATTATCAAGCAGCCCTAGCAAACTGCAAGCAACCCAAAATCCACGGGTGCCACTCTATATACTTTCATCCACTATATGCCACTGAAACTCCATGGTTCCAGTTAACAATGTGCATAAGGAATGCTTCTCCTTACCCCTCGCACCCACACAACCATACTCTCTCACACTCTTTTATTCCTTTCATCAAAATATTTTCATTTGTTTGTTCCCATTAAAGCTACTGAGATACTTCATTGGTGAAGGAGACACCAAATTAATATTCAATGTTGCTGGTGGCTTAGCTGTGCAACTATGAATCTGCCAGATCAAGGTTGGAATACATGCTATAAAATGTCCTTTGTGTACATGAATGACCCATTAAGGTGGGTCCAGCACTCATTGTTTTCTGTGCAGTATTCTCCAAAGTGATGGAATTAGCACATCCAGACCTGGGGAAAGGGGAAATGTCAGTTTGGGAAAACAGTATGCAACCCTCCAGCGTCAGGGCATCCATGCCAAGGTGAATGTCTTTGTAATGTCCAAGTAGCTGCACAAAGGAGAGGTGGTCCAAACTCAGGCTCCTGTTGTCCTCTGTACAACTGGGTTTATGGAGCCAATAGAAATGAATTAGCCTCAGAGATGATGGGGGCTTGAGTCCTTTATGATTGAGATGATGTCCAGGGAAATGGCTGGAGGGAATTCATGGGTCATGAGGGGCTGATGCAAGGTCGTTATCAGTGCCATACTTTTCCAAAAGATGTTTTTCATACAAGGATATAAAATATATACACATTAAATGGGTAAGATAGGGATCTGTGGATACCAGGGGCTCCCATCCGAGGAAACTGGAGCACCCATGGGGTGGGGCCTGTCAAAGGGGTTCAGGAGGATGAAAGGATGGTTAATATAAGGAAGAGAGAATGAGCCCCGCTCCAAGGGCTGTGGGAGCTGTGTGGCCCATGTTGCCCTGTAATTACTGGGGCCAGCTTCTGAAGGTGAAAGCAGAGGAGACTCAAGAGGCAAAAAGAGATACAAAGAAACACACATAGAGGATAATGCACAATGGTGCACATTTATTTAAGGGTTAGAATGTAATAAACTAATCAAATGGGGAGATTGTTGCAGGAAGTTTCCTGGACACCAGTAGCTGCTGATAGTCTCCTTCATATTTTTGGACATTTGCAAAAATGGGTTTTTAAATATAAAAGGTTTTTTGCCAGCCACAGCTTGTCCCCGCTGTGGCTTAGTGAAATAATTTAGTATAATTTGACACACATACACACCCAGGGAGGGGGGGGGTCTACACTCATCATGATCTTGTTTTTGTCCTCCTCCAACTCTCATTAATCGTGTACTACATCTAGAATTGCCATTCACCATTTTCCACTAAGGTCGCATCTACATCACTTTCACTGCCATGGCTCAATACATTGAAACCATAGGAGTTGTCGTTTTACAGCATCCTTAGCCTTCTCTGCCAGAGTGTTACTGGCTCACCAAACTGAAAATCCTAGGCCTCCACAGCATCAGGTGATGGCAGTTCAAGTGGCATCAAACTGCATTAGTTCTACAGTGCAGAAAAATCCTGAATAAAGAAGGCTTAGACCTTATAATTAAAGTGCCAACCACATTTCAAATCACTAGATAGTCTTCATCAGGTGATCTCTGAGACCTTGGGTTTACTGGTAGATGCCATCTTAGGGCCCTTTCACACAGCCATATAACCCACAATATCAAGGCATAAAGTAATAATAATAATAATAATTATATTTTGCCCTATCTCCCGGAGGGGGGGATCAGCGTGTCATATCCCACAATATCTGCTTTGAACTGGGTTATCTGAGTCCACATTGCCATACATCCCAGTGCAAAGCAGATAATGTGGGATTTTATTTAGCTGTGTGGTTAGTTAGTTCTGGAATAATACAAACAGAGACAAATAGAGATACAGTAAGACCCCATACCAATGTGATCAGTATCTGCAGTTCCACCAAGAAGCATGTGTCAAAATATGTCCTCTCTAGGTTCTCCAGGTAATTCTATTGTATGCTTATACTGAAAATTAACTTTCTCGATCCTTCAGGACAATTATGTGATAGCCTCTGATGGAAATTGTCTATTTCGATAGCATTCACTATTATCCACTTTTACTGCTTCCATGGTACGTTCAGGAATGTATTTCCCCATGGACATAAGGTTTGTGCCATATATTTCATATCAGAATAATAACAGGCAAATTTAAATTGACATGGGGAGTTTGAAGGAAAAGTCATTAGCATTGCTAGAAGTTTGTAGGATATTCTTTGGAATGAAGAACCATGTCATTTAGAGCAATAAAATTAAACTGGTTTTTACAGGAATGAAACCTGGGACTTACAGGGGATTTTTTCCTCATTCTGGGATTCTGGAACACACTTTGTTATGTTTGGAAGATGTAAAAGAAAATGTGGAATATTCCTTGTTAAAAGAAGTAATTACTGCTATTTCTTGCAACAAAAGGATACATTATTAAGTACGTGCTACATTATGCATTGCTTTTAGTTACCTTATATACTCATGTAAAATTCTAGAAATTTTAGTTAAATAATCAAACCAAAGACCTGTTTGACTTATCCACAGGTGAATATGAGTACTGTTCCTGAATGCTTATACAAATAAGGAAGCTTTCCCTTCTCTGAGTAGAGTAGCTAAAGGTGAGAGGTTAGTGTATCTTGGAAAAACCTAAAAGAAGCACCGATGATGGAGACATGATGGCACTACTACTGGCCTTTTTGGATGCCTGGGCAGGAAAATGGCAGCAACAGCCAGGGGTTGCTAGCTTCTTGTGTCACTACTAGTGCTTTCCCCTCTTTGAGAAATGACTCTTGGTTTATCCATGGGTCATATCAAAGTCCATAATTTTAGCCCCAAAATGGTCTTGATTTATACATGAGGTAGAGTTATCCATGTGTATATATACCACACCTTTTCAAAACCCATTTAATAAAATCTGAATAAGAAAGTAATTGAAAAGTTGGAATTAATCTTCCCAAAATACACCTCAGTGTTATTAAAATGTAGCCCATAAACATTATTCAGTACATGAAAAAGTATAACTTTACTGTTTTATAATTCTACTTTAAAAGAATGTCTGTTACCATGCCCTTTTACCTTCAAAAAAGTAACTTCCAAACCATTCAAGAAATAGACAGGCATAACTTTCAAAATGTACAGTTGTAACTTTGATGGGCCTTAGTTCTTCAAATATTTTAAAAACAATTTCCCATGCTCCAGATCTAAGTAATTGAATAAGGCCATCTGGACAGTAAAACAGGACTTACATGACTGAATAATCCAGCAATAAGAAACCAAAACAATCTGGCATGTTAGAGAAAATATTTTTCCTGACATTGTTTCATTTTACTCTGTGTGTGTGTGTGTGTGTGTGTGTGCATAGAGCAGACATGAGCAAACTTTGGCCATCCCATTTTTTTGGACTTCAACTCCCAGAAATCCCAGCCAGCTTACTGACTTAGGAATTGTGGGAGTTGAAGTCTAAAAAATCAATTGCACTACGTTGGAAAGAACACTACCAAAGCCTCCTGAATCGCACCTGCAATGTGGCCGAAGAGGTTCTCTTCGGCCACAGAGGGTGGAGGACAGGTCTGGACCCATCCCCGATAATTTCCAGCGCTGCCTCGAAGCCGTTACTGGATGGCTGCGAGCCAGTAGGTTGAGGGTGAATCCGGCAAAGACGGAGATCTTGTGGCCGGGTCGTCCGGGCGGTGGGGATGTCCAGCTTCCAACCCTGGACGGTGTGGCGTTATGCCCATCGTCTTCCGTGAAGAGCCTGGGGGTCCACTTGGACTCCCAGCTGGCCATGGAGACCCAGGTCTCTGTGGTCAGCAAGATCGCCTTCTTTCATCTCCGACAGGCAAGGAGGCTGGCCCCTTACCTGTCCCGGTCCGACCTGGCCACGGTGATCCAAGCCACAGTCATCTCGAGGCTAGATTACTGTAATGCTCTTTACGTTGGCCTTCCTTTGTCGGTGATCCGGAAGCTCAAGCTGGTGCAGAACACCGCCGCCCGGCTCCTGTCTGGCTCCCCAGCAGGGTGCCACATAACACCTATTTTGCGGGATCTGCACTGGCTGCCTATTGAACACCGGATCACCTTCAAAGTGCTGGTTCTTACCTTTAAGGCCTTACACGGCCTGGGGCCAGCGTATCTGAGGGACCGTCTCACCCCATATTACCCTACGAGATCACTTCGCTCGGAGGATTCCAACCTGCTAGCCATCCCCTCCGTTAACGTGGCCAAAAAAACTGCCACCCACCGAAGGGCCTTCTCGGTCATAGCGCCGATATTGTGGAATGCCCTCCCGGCAGCTACACGAGCAATCCCAGACTTACTCCCGTTTAGGCGGGCATGTAAGACCCACCTCTTCTGGCTGGCTTTTCAGTTATAGGCCCACGGGTCCCCATGCCACGCCAACATTGCTCGACCACTGTAACTACCCAACCGTGTTTTAATGATGTTTTTATTGTGTATTTTTATTCTGTATTTTATATTGCATTTTAAAGTGTCTTTGCTCATTGTATGTTATTCTGCTTTCTGGCTGTAAGCCGCCCCGAGCCTATTTGGGAGTGGCGGCATAAAAGCCGAGTAAATAAATAAATAAATAAATCCCACAACAACAAACAGGGATGAACTTGCAGCACTGCCTAGTTTGGAAGAAGTCAGCAATGCCATTAGCCAACAAAAAAAATAACAAAGCCAGTGGACCTGATGGGATCCCTGCTGAAATCTTTAAAGAGGGAGGACCTGAGCTGACACAACAACTCCACCAGCTCATAGAAAAAGTGTGGGTGACTGAGAAAATCCCAGCAGATTTAAGGGATGCCAACATCATCACCCCCCTCAAAAAAGGGGAAAGAACAGACTGCGGAAACTATTGAAGTATCTCCCTTCTAACCTCCGCTGGGAAAATTCTCTCAAGAATCCTTGCAAACTGCCTTCTACCCTTCTCAGAAGACACCCTCCCAGAATGGCTGCCGCCCCTCCAGAGGAACAGTGGACCACCATCTCCGAAAGCAGTTGCTCTATTCTGAACTCAAGAATGGAAAACGGAATGATCTTCACTGCACGACAGCTCCAAGAAAAATGCAGGGAACAAAATCAACCACTGTACATTGACCTTGCAAAGGCATTCGACAAAGTGAATCGCAGTGCTCTCTGGACCATCCTCCAAAAAATCGGGTGCCCTAACAAATTTGTGAACATCCTGCAGCTCCTCCATGATGACATGATGGCAATAGTCTTGGACAGCAACGGCTCCCAAAGTGACCCATTTAAGGTGGAATCAGGTGTTAAACTATGATACTTCATCTTGTTGATGGGAAGCTTCCCACCAGACTGGAAATAATTTATCGGACATATGGCAAGCTATTTAACCTCAGCAGACTGAAAGCCAAAACCAAGGTTACAACAACATCTGTTATAGAACTCCAGTATGCTGATGACAATGTCTGTGAGCATTCAGAAGAAGACCTACAAACCACTCTAAACACCTTCGCAGAAGCATATGAGAACCTCGGCCTGTCATTGAACATCAAGAAAACCAAAGTGCTCTTCACCAGCCAATCCCTTTCCAATGCCAGAAATACAGCTTAATGGTGTAACATTAGAAAATGTTGATAACTTCCGCTACCTTGGCAGCCACCTCTCCACAAAAGTCAACATTGACACTGAAATCCAACACTGCCTGAGCTCTGCGAGTGCAGCATTTTTCCAAATGAAGCAGAGAGTGTTTGAGGACCGGAACATCCGTAGGGATACCAAGGTGCTTGTTTATAAAGTTATTGTCTTCCCAACCCTGTTGTACGCCTGCAAGACATAGACAGTCTTCAGACATCACATGCAACTCCTGGAATGATTCCATCAGTGCTGCCTCTGAAACATCCTGCAAATCTCTTGGGAAGACAAGAGGACAAATGTCAGCATGCTGGAAGAAGCAAAGACCACCAGCATTGAAGCAGTGGTCCTCCGCCATCAACTCCACTGGACTAGCCATGTTGTGCGGATGCCCGACCACTGTCTCCCAAAGCAGTTGCTCTACTCTGAACTCAAGAACAGAAAATGGAATGTTGGTGGACAGGAAAAGAGATTTAAAAATGGGCTCAAATCCACTGTGGGAGAAGATGCAGATCAAGAATAGGTCTCCATAGCCACCTACGGACCCACCGCCAGTGCAACAAACCTGGAAGACCATAATCCTTGGACAACGAGGGATCCGCTAAGTAAATAAGTAAATAGGAGTCTAGTGTCTAGATCCAGGGAAGTCGTGCTATTCTGCCTTGGTCAGACCACATGTGGAATCATACTATGTCCAATTTTGGGCACTGCAATTGAAGGGAGCTGTTGGCAAGCTGTAATGTGTCCAAAGGAGGGTGGTTAAAAGGATCAAGGGTCAGGAGAACAAGCCCTATGATGGGTGGCTTAAAGAGCTGGACATGTTTAGCCTGCAGAAGAGAAGGCTGAGAGGAGACATGATGGCCATGTATAAATATGTGAGGAGAAGTCATAGGGATGAGGGAACAAGCTTGTTTTCTGCTGCCCTGGAGGGTAGGGCGTGGAACAATGGCTTCAAACTACAGGAAAGGAGATTCCACCTGAACATTAGGAAGAACTTCCTGACTGTGAGAGCCACCTGCTCCACGTCATGTGTCATGTATGCCATCACATGTTCATGTCCCAAGGTCTATCTGGGAATCACATCTCGCCAACTTCGCCAAAGATTTATTGAACATCGGAGTAGGATTAAATCTAAAAATCAAGATCTACCCTTCCATGTGCATTGCGAGGCTTGTAAACATTCCCCGGGCTCTTTAAGGATCCAGGCGCTCGAAAGAGTAGAACAGACAGCACACATTAACATTTATAGGTGCTCAGGAGACTTGAATGTAAATGGATTTTACTCTTGGATTCAGAAATTCCAAACGGTTTAAATGAAGTCATCGGGGTACAATAGTTAATCATGTAACTCAGCTGAATATTGTTTTAATCACTTTGTATATATTGTGCTTAAAGTTTCCATACCCTTAACTTTCTGGTCACCTCGCCTCTCTTGGCGAGGTTAGGTGCTTGTAGATCGCCATATCGGTATGTAACCTAATATTATATTGACAATTTATTGGGTTTGTGCATTAGGCTTTGGAGATATTACTTAATATTCCTTTTTACAGATATGGACAAATGGCATATTGTTTATCTTTGGCCTTGAGAAAGCTCCACCCAGGAGCGAAACGCCAGAGTGGCCCGATATCTTCAGCCATCACAGGCTCCGTTGGCCCCAGGCTTATGTTTATCCACAGAGGAGTGAACTACACCTCCTTTCTGTCCTATCGTGTACTGGCTAATGCCTCATGGACATTGGGACACCGCGTTTCTACAGCAACAGAACCTTCGACTCCTTTTTACATGACCATGGACAATTGTATTATAATCCGGATTTTTCCCACTGATGAACTGTGATCTCCGCATATTGGTCATGTGAGATTATTTTACGCAATTTGGCGGCATTGTATTTTGTTTGAAGGTGTCTGTATTGTGAAATGCTCCAATTCCTAGATGTCTAATAGACTATTTTGATATTGTTTATATGGCCTTTGTGTAATAGTGTTAACATTGTGAGAGCCATTCAGCAGTGGAACTCTCTGCCCCGGAGTGTGGTGGAGGCTCCTTCTTTGGAGGTTTTTAAACAGAGGCTGGATGGCAATCTTTCAGGGGTGCTTTGAATGTGATTTTCCTGCTTCTTGGCAGGGGGTTGGACTGGATGTCCCACAAGCCCTCTTCTAGAATTCTAGGATTCCAACAGAAATAGTTCATGGCAATAAGGTTCGTTACTATCCACAGTTCTTGTTTCCATGCTATCAGAAGCAACACATGTAGGAAAATCACCTGGTACGAGGTTTTTTCACCTATAAAGTCTATCCTTCAATCTACAAGACTTTATTTTTCAATGCATCTACATCCAAATGATTGCATTGGTATCTGGGGGAAGGAGAGTCAAAGTATTTGATCTTATGCTTCCAGTCAAAAATGACCCCTGCCCTTAAAAATAAAACCTTTAAGAAATTTGCTGCAGGCTGCAGCTTAGCTGTTAGCCTTCTTTCTGGCCTTGATGGAAGCATTAGGTTATACTTCTCTGAGAAATAAGGCTCTAAAGTTTTACAGTTATGTACAAGAAACACATTCCAAGAACAACTCTCAAAGAATAAACATGGCAAACCCCAACACACCCTTTGCCTGCTATCGGCAGCACATGAGACAGAAGTTTAGAGAGCATAATAAATATAACAGACCACATGGTGAGCGGACTGAGGGATCGTCTACATGAGCTCTTTGGAGACAATTGTGAAGCAACAGAATGATGAGTACAAGAAAAACTGATTGAAGATCCTTCTTTGAAGGCTGGCGGTAGATCCTGGTGATTATAGCATGCTGCCAACTGTCCTGATTTGGCAGGGATAGTCCCAATTAATTTTCTGATGGCCCGTTTTTCCAGCGAATTTAAAAATGTATCACCCTCCCATTTTTCTATTTATTGTCAGTCTGCCTCTCTTCTTTGAAAATGTAAAAGTAATTTGCACTCAATTGGCTCAGCAGCAGGGGAGGCAGAATCTTGCTCTTTTCAATAGAGTTAGGCAAAAGCAAACTGCTGCAGCTCCTCCTAATTTGTATATCCTTTCATGCTGCTAATCACCCATAGAGGAGCACTGCTTTAAGATTACGTTATGGAAAGAAAATAAGCTTGTCCAAGATGCTTTGCTCATAACTAGAGATACAGGGCTAGCAACCATGACCCCTTTGTCCTCATCAAGCCCTTGTGCCCAAGTTTGACAGTCACAAGGGATGCAGATATTCAATAGATAAAACTTGCCTAGAAATAGAAGGTTCCCCGAATTTTTTGATCCTTCTTGAGACATATATTATTTATTTATTTATTTACTACTTATATCATTTATATTCCGCCCTTCTCACCCCGCAGGGGACTCAGGGTGAATCACAATGCACATATAAAGGCAAACATTCAATGCCATAGACATACAACATATATAGACAGACAACGAGCTACACAATTGGTCGAGAGCTCACCCCGACCCCAGCAGGCCTCAAACTCATGACCTTCTGATCAGTAGAGATCTTATGCAGCTGACTCCCAGCCAGCTGCGTCACATTCCTGGTGCTGCATCACATTCCCGCCACATTTCCATATAAACAACCTACCGCTGTCAATACTCTGTCATCCGCATAATGTTTATTTGTACGCTGCCCCTCCAAGAAAATATAGTAACAGCAGCAAAAAGGTTGTAAATTAATACCAACCAAAGCTTTAGGAAATTCAACACAATCCCAACTGAAGAGGTACATAAACATCAGAAAGATCTTTCATTGATAAAATAGGTGTACATTATCTGTTTAACTTATTTTGAAGTCGAGATTTAAAGATTTAAGGACCCCAGATACCGAGAGTCCATGCCTGGTGAGCCCAGCTAATTGCCAATGTTCCTGGATGAAGTAAGACACACCAGCACTGAAGACAAGGACAGACACTTTAATTTCAATCTGCAGAAGGGATGCAATGTACAGCAAAGAGTGCCAAAGTGTACAAGTATAGCCATATTTGAATGTGCAACCATTTTTATACAGTAAAGGACCCACACATTAACATTGTCTTTGTTTAATGTTCCCTCTTCTATCTCTGATTGCCTGAGTATGGAGGCTGGCCAGCCACCTCCCTTACTCCTGATTGGTCAGGAGGTGGGACTAAGCCAGCTTGCCTCTTGGTTGATGTATGCTCTCCTGACGTGGCTGGGGATCCCTTCCTTGCTGGGCAGGGAAGCCCTGGGATGGCCAATCAGCTGGCTGAGGTGTCTCCTTGGGTGGAGGGAAGTCCTCAGGAATAAGGAATGTTTAAAGGTTGTTTTGCCAGATCCTTTCTCTTAAATGTAGCCTCATTGACAGTCTCCCATCCTAGTACATAACTTTAAATGAATGATGAAGACATTGAAATAGTTCAAGATTCCCATACCTTAATCGGAATGGAAACTCCAGGCAAGAAATCAGAAGAGCAGGGGAAAGCCAATATTGGGCTTTTACTCCAAAGTGGGCTAGAAATTGAACCTCAATTTTTATATGATGCCCACAGACTTCTGGCTTGAATATGTCATAAATCAGACTAAAATAATTAGACCCTGCATTAAGCAATGTTGGAAATGCTCCAAAACAGCCCCACACACTGGGATGTGGACAGTATTACCAGCTCCAATCTGAACATAAGAACATAAGAAGAGCCATGCTGAATCGGACCTCAGCCCATCTAGTCCAGCATTCTGTATCACACAGTGGCCCACCAGTTGTACACGGGGATCTCGAGCAGAAGGGAGGGCAAAACCCTGACCTGCTCCCAACCCCCACAACCAGTACCCAGGGAAATCCTGCCTACCTCAACCAACTCCGAGGTGGCACTTGAATGTCCTTTTCAGTAACTACCGATACACTTGGTATCCATGAATCTGTCTAATCCTGCCTTGAAGTTGTTCAGGCTGACAGCTGTCACAACCTCTTCTGGAAGTAAATTCCATAACCCAATGATCCTCTGGGTGAAGAAATATTTCCCTTTATTAGTCCTAATTTTCCTACCTTGGAGCTTCAGGGAGTGCCCTCTAGTCCTAGTGTTTTGTGACAAAGAAAATATTTTTTCTTTATTCACCTTTTCTATCCCATGCATGATTTTATACACTTCGATCAAGTCACCTCTTAGACGCCGTCTTTCAAGGCTGAAAAGACCAAGGCGTTGCAACCTGGTTTCATAAGGGAGCCGCTCCATCCCTTGGATCATTCTTGTTGCCCTTTTCTGTACCTTTTCCAGTTCCGTTATATCCTTCTTAAGGTGCGGAGACCAGAATTGTACACAGTACTCCAAATGTGGCCTTACCATAGATTTGTAGAGAGGTAATACAACATTTGCTGACCTATTTTCGATTCCCTTTCTGATCATGCCTAGCATAGAATTTGCTGAAGAAGTCCACTATCCACACAAGCTGTGTATATGCACTATTGAGAATTTCTTTAACTGGGTTTAAATTTACTAGTTTTTAATAAAATTGATAAACTGTTTAATACATTTCTGAGCATTCGATGTCATGGTGTAAAATGGATTTTATTATAAACCACCCTTCAGAAGTATGGATGTAATTTTTTAATTAATGAATAAATATAAAAAAAACAAAGATCCCAATTAAAACAGTCTTCCCAAACCTGACAGTATTTTTATCTGTCTGTCCTTTCTGTGTGCTATTTTAGGTTGCAGTCCAACATCTTTAAAAGATGGCACATCGAGGAGAACTGTTCTAACCATTGCATGACATTGCCTCTCCATTCTACATAGCAATTGCATATGCAGGAGCCCAACCCTGTATTGCTTCCCCTGACTGCTCTTCTCTCTCCCACACTTGCAGCCCTCTCCTTTTTTCTATCTGTCTTCGTTTCCCTCCCTTTATACCTCTCCCACACACACACACACACACATCTAGTTTCCTTCCTCAAATCTTCTTGCAGCTTCTGCCAGCCCAAGCAGCTGGGAGCAGGCTGTGTGTGTGTGTGTGTAGCGCATACACGCCTTTGTGCCAGAATGATTGATGCTGACACTATAACAGCAGACACACTGCAGTCCATCACTGCAGTCCCCCTGATTAAAATTCTGCTCCGGCCCTGACTGCAGCACTCCACAAATGGAATATTCTACATAATTTCCGAAAATGCTTCTTTTTATCACCCATTTCTCCTCTATCAGATGACACCCAGATTGATGGGAGATGACTCGTCTGACATCTCCCCGGTTTTACAGGCCCAGATTTACCACCCCCCTTAACCGCTTTATTGCCGGCGATCCAAACCGACTGCTAATGTTCTCCAGCGCAGGTGTTGACTTGTAGGAAAGGAGGTGGGTGAAGAGGTAGAGAAAGAGGTAGAGAGGGAGGGGGAGAAGGAGGAGGTAAAAAAAGAGGAGCTGCTTCAAAAGGTAAACTGGGATGGTGGCACTGGTTTAATGGGGAAGCAAGGACAATTACCCACATGCTGTTCATAAACCCATTCACTGGCTGCCTCTTTTAACAGGAACAGGAGAGAAACCTGAGCACATTGTGCTAAGAACCCACTCTCTTTTCTCAAGGCATATCCACCATTTTAGCACAAAACACTTGACATCCGATTTCTATGTTGTTCAGTGCAGAGGCAGGGGTTGCCTTCCATCCAAGGCATAAATAAATGCAGGCTTATTGACTACATCCCCATTGGTGCAATATAAATCCAATAATGTAAATTCCACAACCTCAGAGCTACATGCAGAAGGAAATAAAGGCGGAGGGCATTCTCCTTTCATATGTGGTGACAGCAGCTGAGAGAGTGGTCATATCCTGATGGTCTTTCCTACTTCATGCTGGTTGTGTAGGTTCCCCATTCTGACGTAAGCAGAAATACCAGCATGACCAACTAGAGGAGGGTGGTAAGAAAGGAACACAAGCTCTGGCAAACTAAATGCAAAGCAACCGTCAGGAAAGCCAAGAGAGATTTTGAGGCACATATAGCTAAGAACATTAAAAAAAATAACAAAAACTTCTTTAAGTACATCAGAAGCAGAAACCCAACTAGAAAAGCAGTTGGGCCACTTGACGAAAATGGTAAGAAAGGGACAATAAGTGAAGACAAGGAGATTGCCGAGCGGCTAAACGACTTCTTTGCCTCCGTTTTCACACAGGAGGACAGACAACATATGCCTGCAGCTGAGTCAGTTTTTCAGGGAGGGAATTAAATGAATTAAACCAGATAGAGATAAACAAGGAAGATGTTCTCACATGCCTTACTAAACTAAATGTCAACAAATCACCAGGGCCAGATGGCATCCACCCCAGAGTTCTTAAGGAACTCAAGTGTGAAATTGCGGAAATTCTAGCCAAAATATATAACCTTTCTCTAAGATCAGGCACTGTACCCGAGGACTGGAGGGAGGCAAATGTAACTCCGATCTTCAAGAAAGGATCCAGGGGTGATCCAGGAAATTATAGGCCAGTTAGTCTAACCTCAGTTCCAGGCAAAGTGATGGAAACCATTATTAAGAAAAAAATTACTAAGCACATAGAAGAACAGGCATTGCTGAAGGAAAATCAACATGGTTTCTGCAAAGGCAAATCATGTCTTACTAACTTGTTAGAATTCTTTGAGGGTGTAAATAAACACATAGATAAAGGGGACCCAGTCGATATTGTTTACCTTGACTTTCAAAAGGCTTTTGACAAAGTCCTCACCAAAGGCTCCTAAATAAGCTCTTCAGCCATGGAATCAAAGGACAGGTCTTGTCCTGGATTGGAACCTGGCTAAACTGTAGGAAACAAAGGGTGGTAATAAACGGACACTTCTCTGGGTGGAAAGAGGTGAGAAGTGGCGTACCCCAAGGTTCAGTTTTGGGTCCGTTACTTTTTAATTTATTCATTAATGACCTGGATGTAGGAGTAAATTGTGAGGTAGCAAAGTTTGCAGACGACACTAAATTGTTCAGGGTAGTTAAAAATGAAACTGATTGTAAAGAGCTCCAGAAAGATCTCTCGAAATTGAGTGAATGGGCAACAAAGTGGCAAATGCATTTTAACCTAAACAAGTGTAAAGTCATGCACATCGGGGCAAAGAACCCCAACTACACCTACAAATTGATGGGGTCAAAGCTTTCCGAGACAAACCAGGAAAGGGATCTTGGGGTTTTGGTGGACAGCTCAATGAAGATGTCAACCCAGTGCGCAGCAGCAGTGAAAAAAGCAAATTCTATGCTAGGCATGATCAGAAAGGGAATCGAAAATAGGTCAGCAAATGTTGTATTGCCTCTCTACAAATCTATGGTGAGGCCACATCTGGAGTACTGTGTACAATTCTGGTCACCGCACCTCAAGAAGGATATAACGGAACTGGAAAAGGTACAGAAAAGGGCAACAAGAATGATCCAAGGGATGGAGCAGCTCCCTTACGAAATCAGGTTGCAACGCCTTGGTCTTTTCAGCCTTGAAAGACGGCGTTTAAGAGGTGACTTGATCGAAGTGTATAAAATCATGCATGGGATAGAAAAGGTGAATAGAGAAAAATATTTTCTCTGTCACACAACACTAGGACTAGGGGCACTCCCTAAAGCTCCAAGGTAGGAAAGTTAGGACTAATAAAGGGAAATATTTCTTCACCCAGAGGGTCATTGGGTTATGGAACTCACTTCCAGAGGAGGTTGTGACAGCAGTCAGCCTGGACAGCTTCAAGGCAGGATTAGACAGATTCATGGATACCAAGGGAATCAGTAGCTACTGAAATGGACATCCAAGTGCCACCTCTGTGTTGATGGAGGCAGGCAGGATTTCCCGGGTACTGGTTGTGGGGGTCGGGAGCAGGTGAGGGTTTTGCCCTCCTTTCTGCTAGAGATCCCTGTGTACAACTAGTGGGCCACTGTGTGACACAGAATGCTGGACTAGATGGGCTGAGGCCCGATTCAGCATGGCTCTTCTTATGTTCTTATGTTCTTATGTTCTTATCTCTCCACTTTCTTCCTAGTTGCACAGAAACCTTTTGATGTCAGAATGCAGTACTGAGGCAACCGAGACAGAGGCAACATGGGTACAATCCATCTCCTTTCTCAGATTATCGGTCTGAATGAGATATAAACCAACTATCCAGCTTTACCCCGAAGCCCCTGAGATACTCTCAAGTTTCCAGAACACTCCAGAGTATCCACCAACTTTGCATTGTTGGTTTAAAGCAAAAAAACCAACCCCAAACCATTGTTTGTTTTTTTGCCATCGTAGAGAAACCCTTGTCTTCCCAAATGGGTGAACTTGAGGCACCTCAAGTCCCACAGAAAGAGGACATCTCACAAAGGTTTGTTTTTTGTTTGTAATTTTTAAAAAATGTATATGACATCTTTTTCCCAATGTGGGATATAGATTTTGCAGTAACACAGAAATCACTCTAAAGCCACCCCTGTGACACTTGAAATAATAATAATAATAATAATAATAATAAAACTTTATTTATAACCCGCATCCATCTCCCCAAAGGGGACTCGGAGCGGCTTACATGGGGCCATGCCTGAACAACAAATCAGAAAAAAATTTATCAAAAACATCAGAAAACAATAAGCACAATAAAAGCAATAAACACAAAAACTAAATACATCTTTGAAAACACAAGAACATAGGTGAATCTAAAACAGAAACTACAGGGCAAGCCACATGTACATATAAAATGTTTAAAAACTCGGGGGAGATAACTGGAATAGTGTCAAAACATAAAGGGTCACATAGGGAGAAGAGGCCTCACCAAAAATGGGGGCATTAGGGGGGTCTAATCTCCAAAGGCCCGGTGGAAAAACCAGGTTTTTAGTTGTTTTTTAAAGGATTCCAGTGAGGGGGCATTCCTAATCCCTCCCGGGAGGGAATTCCAAAGTCCACAGAGGAGAAAGCTTTCTCCCTAGTGCTCACAAACCGGGTCTGTGAGACTGGCAGGGGCAAAAGGAGGGCCTCCCTGAGGAGCAAAGGGCTTGGGCTGGATCATGGGAGGAGAGCTGGTCACGAAGGTAAGCGGGTCCCAAACCATTTAGGGCTTTATAGGTAATCACTTGCACGTTGAATTGGGCTCGGAAAATAAACGGCAGCCAGTGGAGCTCTTTGAACAGGGGGGTCGACCGCTCCCTGTAACCTGCACCAGTTATTCATCTGGCAGCCAAGTGTTGGATAAGTTGAAGTTTCCAGGCCATCTTCAAGGGAAGCCCCACATACAGTGCATTGCAGTAATCCAATCTAGAGGTAACCAAGGCATGGACCACCATGGTCAAGTCAGACTTCATGAGGTATAGTCGCAGTTGGTGCACGAGTTTTAACTGTGCGAAGGCTCTCCCAGCCACCATCAACACCTGAGCATCAAGTGTCACCGCTGAATCTAAGAGAACCCCCAAACTGCGGACCTGTCACTTCAGGGGGAGTGTAACCCCGTCCAGCACAGGTTGCCACCCAATACCCCGATCAGATGAGCGACTGACCTGGAGGACCTCTGTCTTAACGGGATTGATCCTCAGCTTATTTTTCCTCATCCAAACCGTCACAGCGGCCAGGCACTGGTCCAATATTCGAGGGGCTTCCTTGGAATCTGATGGAAAAGAGTAGTGGAGTTGGGTGTCATCTGCATAGAGATGGCACCGTACTCCAAAACTCTGGATGACCTCGCCCAGTGGTTTCATGTAGATGTTAAATAGCATGGGGGATAAAATAGATCATTGCGGGACCCCACAGGTCAAAGGCCAGGGGTCTGAGCAGGAATCCCCCAGCTTCACCGACTGGGAACGACTTTCAGGAAGGATCAGACATTATTTAAGCCTGCCTTATCTATTCTCAATCATACAGTTCCATGTGATCGAGATGAGTAGCAGATTATATGGTCCTATATATACACATCCAATTCTTTCCTGTAGAAACATTTGGAAGGCCCTCAAAGTCTTTGCAGATGGCTGTTAATACACATACAGCTATAGGAAAATAGCTGGATATGTCACTTGACAACATCAGCAATCTTTCATGTCCAAGTATGATTGCCTATCAAGTGTAGGGCCTTGGTGGTGGGTTCGTAGGTAACTGTAGAGACCTATTCCTGATCCATATGTTGTTTCACAGTGAGGACATCGATTTCCAGTTGGAAGGTGGTCTCAAAAAGGATTCACTTCATACATTTCTCTCTTTTGCCCTCCATTCATGCTTCTTTGAATTCTGCAGCACTGTTGGTCACAGCTGACCCCCAATTACAATCCAATCCTCGATGGCCAGGGCTTCCCAGTTCTTGGTTTCTATGCCACAGTTTCTAAAGTTAGATTTAAGTCCATCTTTAAATCTTTTGTCCTGTCCACCAACATTCCGTTTTCCATTCTTGAGTTGAGAGTAGAGTAAGTGCTTTGAGAGATGGTGATCGGGCATTTGGACAACATGGCCAGTCCAGCGAATTTGATGGCAGAAAATAATCACTTCAATGCTGGTGGTCTTTGCTTCTTCCAGAACACTGACATTTATGTGCCTGTCTTCCCAAGAGATTTGTAGGATTTGTCGGAGGCAACACTGATGGAATCATTACAGTAGTTGGGTATGACATCTGTAGATGGTCCACGCCTTGCAGGCATACAACAGGGTTGGGAGGACAATAGCTTTATGAACAAACATTTTGGTATCCCTACAAATGTCCCAATCCTCAAACACTCTCTGCTTCATTTGAAAAAAAAAGCTGCACTCACAGAACTTAGACAATGTATTTCAGTGTTGATGTTGACTTTTGTGGAGCGGTTGCTGCCAAGGTAGCAGAAGTGGCCAACATTTTCTAATGTTGATAACATTGAAATGGTTATGTTGGGTTGAATGAGTAGTATCAGACCTGTCTTGAACTCTCCTGACATCTCCTAAATCCTCTGCTGTGTAAAAATGCAATTCCATTGCCACTATTCAACTGGCAATCCAGTCAACTTCAATATATAAATGGATTGAGGAGGTCCCAACTTCTCTGCCTCGGGCAGCAAACTGTCAAAGTCCTGCCTTACATATGCAGAAAAGCTGATGCACACATGTGGGGAAATCATGTACCATTTCTTGTGCAAATATGTTCATGCTCCTCTTCTAGCTAAGAGCTATGCCTAGTTCCTGAAAAGGTTCCAAGGTAATTAATCAAAATGATGATGAACCAATTAATTTTATTGCAGATTCAAAATGTAGATTTTTAATTGAAGCTGTTCCTTGTAAAGTGGGAGACTGGCCTGTTATACCCATACACAAACACACACAAGCATACATCATGTTTATTGATACAAACAATGCATTTACACAGTTCAGAAAATGGTACATTTATTTTGCTTACCTTGCATCAAGCACACCCAACAAATATTTTGTGTGTTTGTTGGTCTGGTTCTGTTCGAAATGACCTTTCTTACAATCCAGAGTCTCTTGCTGCCAAAAGGTTTGGTTGTTGCTCCAGATTCTGCAACACATCAATCATTCAGAACTTCAGTAAGAAAACACTAGTATCTTGGTTGACTCCTTAAGGGTTATGTTTAATGCAAAATTTTCTGAGAACCATAGAAGGAAACCCTGTGTGTGGCAGATACTTTCTATGCCAAAACTAAAACTGGCTTTGGTCTCCATGGCAGATACTATATGCAATAGAGCTAGCAAAAATATGGTTAGTTGAGTGTATGTGTGGCCTGAGTCCCACTTTCCTGCCCTGATGGCAACCTTCCAAAGCCCCACAACCCTCAAATTCTGAATTTTTTTCAGGCTGATTTTCATCTGAAAATGGCATAAAGGCCACAAAATTATTCACAAAAATAATAGTTTCTCTTTTTCCCATCTAATTCGTTATGCCTCAAAGATACCTCGCTGGAAATGTCTACTGGAAATTGAATTCATGTGCCTGACCATATGAACAAAAACTGGTTTCTACAGTATAAGAAGATGGGTATAGTCTCTCAATATGTGCCAGATCTAATGAGACTGATGCTTATGGTTTTTATTCAGGGATTACATGGGCGAGCCCTTAAGTATGATTCTTCTAATCCATTCTTGAATGAATTATTACCTGTTTGGTTGTTTCTCTTTTAATTGCCTTCATGGATCTGTAAACTGGATGCCAGTCTATTCAGCTGTTTTGGCTGCAGGAATATACTTGAGAATATATAAGCAATACTTTGTGTTTTGCCCTTCATTATGTTGTTCCATGTGTACATATCTATCTATCTATCTATCTATCCTCCCTCCCTCCCTCCCTCCCTCTCTCTCTCTCTCTCTCTCTCTCTCTCTCTCTATATATATATATATATATATATACACACACACACACATACAGAGAGAGGGGGAATGTCTGGGGCAGGGGTGCTCATTAGGTAGATCGTGATCTACTGGTAGATCTTGAAGGGCGTCCTGGTAGATCTCGAAGGGCGTCCTGGTAGATCGCAGGCAGATCGCAGGCACAGTGTGTATGGCTCCCATGCCATTTGTGAGGAATGCTCAGGGGCTTATTATACTCACATTTAGTTGAATTCAGTCTTAAAATGTATTATATGGCTCTCACTGAAATAAATTTCCTAATATTTTGCTTTTATGGCTCTCTGAGTAGTGGGTAGGTACTGTAGATCTTTGGGACTTGGTTGTTTTATAAGTAGCTCGCATGCTGGAAAAGTGTGAGCACCCCTGGTCTGGGGTTATCCCCTCCAGAGGGGAAGGGAAGAAAAAGAAAGTCCTCTGAGAGTAGCTAGTTGGAAATACAATGCAACCTCCATATCCATGGGAATACCATATTTCATCGCATAATAGTCACACCTCCTTTTGGGTAAGTCAACATTGGTATTTTATTATTAGTATAATTGTCTCACCCTTAGTTCACTCACCTGGGCAAATGAATTAAGGGTGTGACTGCTATTTTGGAGCTATAGGGCTTGACTCAGCTGGGAATCAAAACAAGCCCCAACCCCAGTGCCAAGGAAAGGGAGCAGGTAGGCGGAAGAGGGAGGAGATCAGATTCTCAGCTAGTGAGAAGCAAATCTTACTAGAGCTCAGAAAAATTAGTTTTGAACTACAAATATTTTTGTTGAACCAGAACATTGAGGATTCTCTCACCTAGGGTGAATATTCAGAAAAATGTTGTATTTGTAGTTCAAAACATAACATGCCCAAGCTCAGACCTTTCAAATGTGCAGCTTAAATTGGTCTACCCATCATCCAAGGTGCTTTAGTCCTAAAGGTCTCCTTAGTTAGGAACGGAGCCATTAAAAAAGGCCTATTTTCAAGTGACAGCGGCATCTCCCCTATATGGCTCAGGGCCATGTTATTTGAAGGACAATTTCCCTCTGTATGAGCCTGATTACAATATTCTGGAAAGAGACTTCTCTCTGTCCCACCACCCTCTCAAGCTCATTTGGTAGGAACAAGCAAGAGGCCTTGCTCTGAAACCTCCTCTTCAGAGAGACTAGGATGGCTCCGTCCATGGTCGCCTTTCGGAGGCAGGTGAAAACATATATCTGCCATCAGACTTTTAGGTAATGATGAGGGGTAGGCTGCTGGGAATGGTATGACTAGGATCACTTATCCCAAACAATGACCCACAATATGATCCATATGGCAGTGGGGGAAGATGACACAACTAGGCTTTGTCAATATGGGAAAGCATGAGTTGACCTGCAAGAATCTAGAGTTCAACCCAGCAGGACATATCTCCAAAGAAGTACTATATGATGCCAGATGCTTGTTCCTGAAGTGAAGAACCAGGGAAATAATTTATTTGTTAGTTTTACTTTTAACCTGCTTTGCTCCCAACATAGAGATTCAGGATGGCTAAAAGCAAACATAACACAATACAAATTAAAAACAAAGCAAGTGCATGCAAATATCTGCATTAAAAAAACCTAAAAAAACAAGGTTCTCATTTTTAAGCAGCTCAAACTGGTGGATGATCTGGATATGATAACTCATTGACTTATGTCACCGCACCCCCACATGTGCCACTACTTTGTGGCATGCCACATCAATAACTGTGCTAGTTCCTACACAATCTCCCATTATACCCAGTACTATGGTTAACAGATGGTTATCATTGTCAGGATCTGACTGATGTAAAAATCATAGACTTTATAAAGACAAAGCACAGATCTGCAGGTATGAGGCAGAACTGCCTTCTCCTGTCCTGGTTGTGACCCTGAACCAAAGGCAGTCTCTCTTTCAATTTCTCTTCCCTCCAGGGTGCAATGAATCCTGCCTTTGCCCTTTTGCTGTTGCTGCAAAGGAATGACGCAGGATCCTGGGGGCAGAAGCAATGAGCTGGAATCAAGCAAAGGAAGATGGAGGCTGAAAGTTCTCCTGGAATGGCTCCCCAATGAGACGAGGAACTGCCTTCCAGCATCACTGAAAACACCTTATGTGAGACATTAAAATAACAGTGCTATGCTAGGCTTGGGGCTGCGGAGGAGTTGTGCAGAGAGAAGGTGCCCGAGGCATTGGGAAGATTGGCAGGACAAGGTTGTGCATCCAGCAGATGAGAAATCAGAGTGCTAAAACAGAAAATAACTAGTAAGGCAATGAATTGCTTGCTAGGACTCCCCCGCAGGCAATGACAAAGAAGGGAAGAGAGAAATGTTGTTGTGAAGGACACTGACAAAAAATAGAGCCTAGGCTAAGTGTAATGTAAAGTTGGTGAAACTGGTTATTACGACCAAGTTATGTCTAGAGCAGACTCAAGGCCATTTTTTGCCAGAAGTAGGTCCAGATGGCTCTTTTCTCTCATACACACATAACCTGTCTACTTTGGTAGTTTAATGTTGCCTCCTTTCCAGTGATGGGAGAGTGACTTGCACTCCACTAATGTCTGCAGGCTAGCAGGTGGCATGGCACATATAGCTTTGTCCTTCAGTATTTTACTGGTTTTGCCTGACATCTCTAGAGTTTGTGTGGAAACATGAAACTACAGATAATAGTGAACCTTATTGAAATGAAGAACTTCTGGCTCAAGAATAGTCAAACTGGAGGACCTAGAAAATATCTATAGAAAATAAATTTGTGATAAATGAAATGTCCAATTAGAATAAATGTTGGGATATATGGTGATCAGTCTGCAAATATTGAGTCATATTGTGGTTTTTTTAAAAGTAGCACTGTACCTTCCTATTTTTCATATTGCCATTAAAATATATCACAATTAACTAAAATAGTTACCATTAAACTTTTAAAGTGAAGTTGACCTTCATCCTATTATAATTACAATGTCCAGTAGTTATGCCTTGGCTACTGGAAGAATGGAATTATATTGCCATCATCATCATCGCCATCATTATTTTATTAATTTATATCTCATTTTTTCTCAATAACAAGAATGTAAGTTGTTTTAATGGTGATGTGGTTTTATGCTGGGTTTTTATGTATTTTAATATGTTGTTCTAGTTGTTTTTAAATTGTATAGCATTGAATCTTTGCTGTTATGCCGGACTGAGTCCCTTGATAGAGGTGAGAAGGTCAGGGTACAAAAGTTTTAAATAAATAAATAATAAAAGTCACTTATAGAACATTAAAAATATTAAAAACATACAAGGACATCCATAAAATAGGTATAAAAGTTTATTTTCAAGGAAATTGTTTTCTTTTGTATTTTAAATGGCCTGCCCATAGTGTTGAATGAGCGTGGGGACATGGTTCAGAACCTTGGATAGTTCCTTTTCAGTCTAAAGTAAATCCCAAAGTAGATTCACCAACGCACTGCCAGAGGAGCCTCCAGCTGCCCATTTGCTATATAACAAACAGAAACTGCAGGAGTCCAAAACACATGCAAGACAAAATATTCCCCTGCAAATTTCCTGCTGAGTTCTATATTTTTAAGGTAAATGGCAGTACCTTAAAAGGGAGCATACTAAAAACATAAGACTTCCCAGGCTGATAGAAATCTATACTACATCAAATAAGGGACCCATGGGAAACATGGCCCCAGACTTATGCAAATTGCTGGCGCAACATGCTAAAGCTCAACATCAAAGGCATCAAATTGGGAAGCATATTTCCATATGCCGATGTGCTAATCATATGTATGGATTCAAATTTAGCAAGAAGCTTTAATGCACTTAAATGGGAATATAACATTGGTGATGAAGTGACACTCGTCAAATTGTGGTCAGGCACCTGTTCAGTTTGCTGCCAGAAGTCTGACTGTGCATGATGGGCAAGTTCAGCATATTGTAAAGCTGCTCCACTGGCTGCCGATAAGTTTCTGGCCCTAATTCAAAGTGCAGGTTATCACCTATAAAGCCCTACATGGTTTAGGTCCAGCCTATCTTCATGACCACATCTCTCCCTATGAACCAGTGCGGGCTCTAAGATCTGCCAGGGAGGCCCTTCTCTCGGTCCCACCTTTGTCTTCAGTGCGGTTGGTGGGGACAGGAAAGAGGACATTCTCGGTGGTGGTCCCTGGCTCTGGAACGCCCTCCCCAATGAATTTAGACAAGCCCCTACACTACAACACTTAAAAACTTGGTTTATCCAGCAAGCATTTGACAGTAACCAGAACGAATTGCCAATCATTGATCACTTTATATCTACATTCTGTGCAATCAGCCAGGCTGCTATATTAGATAGATAGATAGATAGATAGATAGACTTTAATATTTCTGAGTCGCCCTCCACGTTAGTGCTCCGGGCGACTTACATAACAGCTTTAAGACAACATAGTGAATGGATACATAGGGAAGAACAAGAGGGTGGGGGAGGAGGGGGTAGGGAAGTGTCAAAGGTGGTGCCAATCAATGCACCACTCTACCATCAAAGGAGGGCAGGCAAGGATGTCCCCGCGAGAGCAACGATGCCATCACTCCAGTAGGAGGTGGAGACCGCCAACTTCCAGCTGGAGGTCCGCACTGAGAGGCCCGGCCTGTCGGTGCAGTGTCCTTCCTGATCGATGAAGAGGACCGGCAAGACCTTTGAGCGTCGGCGCCTGTAACTGGAGCTCCAGAACGTCCTGGATGGAAATGTCCTCCGGACCATCGCCTGTCTCGGGGTTGATCGTCCTTCTGTGGTCAAACCCACAGTTCCTGGAGGGCAGCCCCGTCGGTCTCTCCGGCAGGGGGGCAGGCCTGACCTCCAGTCCCTGACCTGTGACGTCCGGTGGGCGCCCTCCTTCCGTTTCCGGCGCCGGGCCCTCCTCTTCCTCTTCCGGGAGCCTCGTTCCGGGTCAGAGCTCGACGGAGACTTCCGGGGGCGGGACTTCCGGGGGCCGACTGCTTCCGGGTGGCCTTTCTTCATGGAGCTCCAGCACATGGGATGGCTGGGCGTCCTCAAGGCCACCCGCCATGTTGGGTCTCACCTCCTCCAGGATGCTCCCCCAACTTTGTGCAGGGCGACGGCGGCGGCGACGGGCCTCTGGGGGGGGGAGCCAGGACGGCCGAAATGCTGAATTCAGCTGGCGGCGAATCCACCAGCGGCGGCAACGGTGAGTCCACCGGGCTCACCGGACAACGTCCCGGGACCCCAGATGGCTTCTCCTTAGGGGGTGGGTGGCTGGGCTGTGGGTCATCCCGGTCCTCCGGCAGCGCTGTCCTCCCGGGGGGAACGGCCTCTCTACCAGCCGGTTCGCCATCAGCCTCCGGGGTGGTCATCTCGCGGTTCTCCCGGTCCGCTCCCGCACCCTCACCAGGCAGGGTCTGCAGGGGTCTATGTCCAGGTTGGCTTCGGGGTGGCCGGGCGCATCCTCGGCTGGAGGAGCGGGCCTCTCCAGGCCCGCTCCACGGGGCCGGCGGGAAAGTCCCACGACCTGTCCCACGTAAAATCTTGGTCCACGGGAGGGCCCGCGGTGGAACATCCAGGCTGTTGGATAAGATCGGGAATTGTGCCGTGGGGATCCCCATGGTCTCAGTAGGCCACCGAATCTATTTCCAAAGTCCTTGATATGGTCCATGAGCCTCGCGTATTCTTCAAGTAGCTCAGCATACTCCCGGGGGTCAAGATGGTCAGCGGGGAGATCTCGACCCGCTTGCCGCGGCCTCTGTGGGGAGCTGCTCCTTTGGACCCCATGTGTCTCTGGGAGCTGGGGTCTCCGGTCTGCCGGCTGCTCGGCCTTCAGAGGGGTCGGTAGAGGTGATCTTCTGGCGAATGATCTTCTGCCGAACCTCCTCAAGAAGCGGGCGCTGGCGGCCGTAATGGGTCGGACAACCCACCCGTCCTTGGCCATCTTGGGCGTCCTCCATGATAGTCCTGACAGCTCAGCCACTTTTCCCATCCAGATTTGGTTGTCCGGCACTTGTGGGTCACCAAAAGTGACCCCAGAGGTTTGGCGATCCATCGCCTCTCCCACAAAGGAGGATCGGCGGGACCAGCCAACTGTGTCCGAAGAATCAGAGAAAGCCTGCTGGAGCTCACCCATAGGGAGCTGCACAGCGGTCGCCATCTTGTCCCAATCCCAATTGATTGCATGGATCTTTTAACTAATTTTATTTTTAATAGAGATTGGTTTATCTCATTTATATACCTAGTTTATGTAATGTATTATTGTTTTCAGGGAGCCCCCGGTGGCACAGTGGGTTAAACGGCTGAGCTGTTGAACTTGCTTATGAAAGGTCACAGGTTCGAGTCTGGGGGGTGGTGCGAGCTCCTGCTGTTAGCCCCAGCTTTTGCCAACCTAGCAGTTCGAAAAAATGCAAATGTGAGTAGATCAATAGGTATCACTCCGGTGGGAAGTTAATGGTGCTCCATGCAGTTATTCCAGCCACGCGACCTTGGAGGTGTCTATGGACAAAGTCAGCTCTTCAGCTTAGAAATGGAGATGAGCACAAACCTCCAGAGTTGGACACGAGTGGACTTAATGTCAGGGGGAAATATTTACCTTTACCTATTATTGTTTTCATGCTGATGCATTTTATTTTATGTATGATGTCTTTTATGTATGGCATCTTTGTGTGCTATTTTGTAAGCCACCCCGAGTCCCTATGAGAGATGTTGGTGGGATATAAATGAAGCTTTAAAATTATTATTATTATTTATATATCTCTTTATTTTGGTGAAGAAAAGGACAAGGTTACCCTAGCAACCCAAGTAATCACACTACACTGTTATAGCACTATTCTGCTTTAACTACTGGAGCAACCTTCTTTTGAAATCCAGGGATTTGCAGTTTAGGAAGGAATATTTGGAATCCTAAGCCAGATATATTCTGGCCCTTACTAAACTACAAACCTCATAATGTTGGCATGGCAGTTAAAGCAGAACATAACACTGTAATAGTGTGATAAAATTATGACTAGATGTATAGAGGGTCTGCAAAAGGGATTCTGCTTCCAAGTCCTGTTGTCTGAAATAGCCATTTGGTATTTCACATTTTGACCAGGTAAATACCATCTGTGTTGTTGGTTCTGTTGCTGTTAATATTCAGAACACTTCTCTCTCACCATTCTGCTCCGCAGCCTCATATAGTAACTTACAGCAAAGAAGTAAACAGACCACAGTAGAATAAATATTAAAATACAGTAATAAATGGAAACTATGTAATATGCCAATAAAAACAGAAAACAGCTGCAGCAAGGGAAGTAATTCTTTGCAAGCTTTGAAAAGAAATACAAGGTGCTGCTTCATGTTTGGCCCAATAATAATGTTTTTAATTGTTGATGAAATATTAACAAATGAAGTTGTTACGAGCCTTTTAAAATGTTTCAGACTGAAGAAAGGCCCCAGTAGAAGATCAAAACCCACAGGTAGATTCAGTTGATTTCAGTGTGTGTTCAGACTCACAGGTGTGCATTTTTCCTCAGTTTACCTGGCTTCATGGGTTTCCCCATGCTTTGAATATGCTTTTGGGCTGGTCCAAAATATTGCATCTGAGATGCAAGGTGATGCTTGATCTCACCATTGCCCACCCTTCTCCTCCACTTACGAGATCAGGCTAACAGTTTAATAGTCCTTTGGTACAGACTCCATCACAGCTGAGGACAATATACCACTCCCCTCCCCTTCAACCTATTCCAATTTTACAGGGACATTCT
The DNA here is from genome assembly GCA_030556195.1 of Anolis apletophallus. Lineage (NCBI taxonomy): Eukaryota > Metazoa > Chordata > Lepidosauria > Squamata > Anolidae > Anolis > Anolis apletophallus. The sequence continues at coordinate 152,915,090 of JARBWK010000001.1, read as the reverse complement.
AGATCAGGGGTGGGCAATTACTGGCCCTCCAGGTGTTTTGGATTTCAACTCCCAGAAATCCTAGCCAGTTTACCAGCTGGTAGGATTTCTGGGAGTTGAAGTCCAAAACACCTGGAGGGCTGGCAATTGCCCACCCCTGTTCTAGATACATCCTCAATCACCCCATTTTGCTTCCCAGTTTTTCAAATGCCCACATCATCAGGTGCAAGAAGTATTATACACAGTTGTCATATATACTATGATGATGATCATCATCATATTTATATTCTGCCCTTTCTCCCCAGGGGGACTCAGGGTGGATTCCAACATACAAAGTCAAACACTCAGTGCCACCATAGAACAAACAAGTACCAATATAATAATCCCAGAAAAACCCCACATATGAAAACAACATTAGAACCTAACATCACTAAATTAAACAAAATGCAATCAATCAAAAATTATATAATGACATAAAATCTGAACATAAAACATCCACATTGATTTACAAAAGCCAGCTAAAGGTCACAAAGTTATGCGGGTTGGTTGTGTGGCCCGTGACGGTATCTAGGCTAACATGGACTAGCAGAGCCGGGTTACAATAATAGTTCTCAACAAGAGGTCCGGTAGTAGTCTCTCATTGTCTAATCCTCCTCCTCTCCATATGCTCGTGAGCAAAAGTAAGTCTTCAATTGTTGTTAGGGGTTTTTTAAGAAGAAGGAGGAAGAGGAGGAGGCAGCTTTATTTCTTTAGGGGGGAGTTCCAGAGGTGGGGGACAACCACAGATAAGGCCCGCTCCCTTGTTCCACCAGCCGTGCTTGAGATGGGACTGAGAACAGAGCCTCCTCCACTGACCGCAGTGGTTGAACTGGTTTGTATGCTCACACCCATTACTATGCTCATATACATCAAACATGGACTCTCAAATACCCACACCAGAGAAGCAAATTGTGAACAGTATGCCTCTGAGAGATGTGGCTGCCAAAGAAGAGAAAATGTATCATATTTTTAGAAAGCATACAAAAGTGAAGAGTGGTTTCTGCAAAATTTGCATTTGCTAGTATATGTAGGAAGTCAGCATGGTGCAATGGTTTGCGCATTGAACTATGATGCTGGAGACCAGGGTTTGAATCCTCACTTGGCCATGAAACCCACTTTGGTCAAGTCACATTCTCTCAGAAGAGGGCAATGGCAAACCTTCTGAACAAATCTTGCCAAGAAAACCTTGTGATAAGTTTACCTTAGGACCACCATAGTTCTGAAGTGGGTGGACACAGTTCTCTTTCCTTTTCCTTTTTAGAGTCCTTTACCTTTAAAAGAGACTTGGTCAGTGCAGCCCTTCCAATAGAGAATGCCTTGAAACAGTGGACTACCCTCTTTAAAGGAGGATACACACTGCCACCCTTGACTATAACCACTCTGTATGAAACTGCATTGTATCCAAGATAAACCTAATGACCATTCAGAATGAAAGATGGTGATTAGACTCTTTTCCAGTGAATATAATACCTATGACAGGAAAGAAAAGACCGTAACTGTAAGTTATGCATTGCATTTTCTAAATCAAGGAGATTTCGAAATAAAGAACAACCTTTATGCCTGGGACTCCATCCCCAGCAGCATTGTTGTTTATGTTTACACCTTGGTCATACTTCATAGTCACTGCCTATTTCTTTCTATCAGAACTTGTGAAATACATGTCAGAAGTATTATTCATCTTTTAAAAGTGGCAGAAGAAATTTATCGCCAGGAATGTCCAGAGTCAATACTGAAGATTGGTGAGGCTAGCAGAGGTTGGCAGTGGTAGTGCCAAGACAGTACCACAATCGGAGTCTGAACTGACTCAAAAAAGAAAAGGACATTCTGATTTTTTGTTTCATTTATTAGTTTTGATTTTATTTTACAATTACTACAATTAATGAGGTGGCTTTCCCCATTTCTTGACTTCATTTAAATAGAAATATAAAAGTCAGAACAATGTACTGATTTGAGTGTTGGACTATGTTGGACTATGACCATGGAGACCTACTCTCCCAATCTCAGAGGAAGCCAAGGGCAAAGCCCTTCTGAATAAATCTTGCCAAGAAAACCGCATCTTATGGTCATCTCACCTTCACGTTTGAAGTGGTAGGTATGAGTTTCTTACAGTAAGCACAACTTGGAAATGACTTGAAGGCACACAACAATAGCAGATCTCATCCATCTTTAAAAATATTGCTCTCATTCATTTCATTTGCCACTAGAAAAGAAGTTTGGCAGTCCTTTGAACCAGAAATTTTCAAGGGAACACATCCCAAAGCACTTGTTGTCTATTCTGGGTTTAAGTTATTTCTGTACCAGTTTTCTGAAAGCAATCAAGTGTATATACAAACCATTTTAAAACACTTAAGTTAGGTTATGCAGTTTGGAAGAAAACCTTAGTTAAAGGCATCAAGAGCCAACAAATGTTGAGATCCCACATTGACTAAAGGAAGCAGAAATATCCACTATTTACTCTAGGAATTATCAAGGTCCTACTACACAACTCTATTGTAACTTCAGAAGAAAATGACCATATGCTATATGCTTGGAGGACATAGAAAATTCCTAGCATTTTCTCCTGGCATGGGAAAGTGAAACTGCAGGTATGGGTTCTGTGGTCATGGCAGCCTTAGTGTATGTTTTGTGTTGTTCAGAAAGATTCCCCTGCACCAACAAGATTCTCCACTAGATTCCAGGACAGCTAACATGGTTTCCATTTCCTAGGGATGGTAACCTACCAAAATGTCCTGAGTATTCTTCACCACATAGCCCTTCAGGAACCTTAGCTGAAATGAGTCCAGAAAATCCAGTATTATCCAGATAAATCTGGATTTGGCAATACACCATCCATAAGATAAGATATGTGCTACTGCTGAAAGGAAAGGCCAATTTTCTTGACGATGTCTTCTGTTGTAGGCAATGGCATAGGCATCAATAAGCATCAAGTGACATTCTTCTTTTTAGTCTTCCTTCCTCCCATTCTTTCCTTCACTTTCCTCTTGCCTTCTCGCTCACTGCTTTTGTCATTCCTATCCACCCACTGATGAAGTGGGCAAGGAAACAGCACTGAATTCAGCCTGTCATAAATAGAGGAAAATATTAACTCCAGCCTCCCCTTATGATCCCTTCGATTCTGTCGCCAGAGGAATTGGCAGATGCTCCCTAGCAGCAAAGCCAGCCAACAGCCAGCAGGAAAGCAATCACCTTCACTTATATCATGCAGTGAATTACAGTACAGTTTCCAGGCTACCAGAAACAATGGTAGTAGTTAGAAGATTTGGGGATACGAATATTCAGTGATTTTTATTTTCCTTCATGAGGCAGGGTACTTCTCGACACACCAAGATCACCTGGAAATTCTATAATAGCTCTGCATCTACAGTACACCCACCACATTGGTGGGTTTAACTTTTGTGGATTTGATTATTCACTGATTTGATTAATATATTCTCTATAGGAATGTCTGCGTCCTCCAGTTTAATCCTATGGTCAACTTGTGGTAGACATTGACCATAGAGTTGCACTGGAGGGCCAAAAAAGTCCTAGAAAGGTATTATCTCAAATTTAAAAGAAAATGGCTTTTTATTCACTTTCTTTCTCTGCATCCCTAACACCTATGAAAGTGAAAGCTGTACTGCATTTTGTATTTTTCATTTAGGGCTTTATCCAAATATTGTAATACAATTTAGCATCACAGCCAGAAGAGGCCTGCAGTCAAGTCCTGCATGCATGGAACTTTCGGACAGTTGATACATGCAAAATGTAATATCTAATTTATGGTATCATTGTTAAAATATGTATTGGGACTTAAATTGTAATTGCATTAGCATCAATTATAACTGGTCCCACAGACCCCCAAAGGTGGCACACATGCAAACTATGGTGACTGGTGTCTTCTCCCCGGGGAATTGAATTAATTCTGAGATTTTGTCTAGATTGCAAAGTTGTTCTCCAAAGATATTAAATTTTGAAGATATCTCAGCCCCCTTAAAGCCTGGATTCAAGACAAACTGATTCATCCTTCAGCTGACATAGGGAACTATTAGACGTCACTCTGTGCCGACATATTTGAGCCACGGTGTTTGTTGAGTTAGGAAATGACCCCAGCTGAATATATCCAGCTATTTCTCCTTCACAAGGCGAAGGTGCAATGCAGGAGAATAGCTGGTGGCAATGGAGTTGGGAGGAGGAAACAAGACTTCCAAGGGAGGGAGTGGGCATCCTTTTAATAGTCCTGGAGAGGAGGTTGAGCCATAAAGTCCAAGGCAATTCTCCATGGCTCACTTACCTCCTTCATTTATTCGCTTCTCCCCCTGATCGATGCCAATGGATTTTATTTTTAAGCAGAAGAGACATGGCAAGACTACAAAGTGCCCAGTGGGAAGAGAAGCCAGGGAGGTTCACAAGGAAACCTGAGAGTAGTTGCAACCAGGAAGCAGAGTTTGGAAACATTACTTTTTCGGATTACAGTTCCCATGCTGGCTGGGAGATTATAGGAGTTATAGTCCAAAAAGCAACATTTCTAAGCTTTTTCAAGATCTGAAGTTTCCAACTGCGAACAGCCCACAAAATCCACCTAACATGCTAGTCACATTTATCAAACTTTTAATGCATTCTAAGGATCTCATTATATTATCTTTGGGAAGCTTCCTAGAACACTTCCTAGACAAAGCCTAATGCAGTCCATCATACGATGCAAGGCTACTTCTGGCAGAGCTCCATCAGGATGCATCTTGGAAGAGTCCTAGGATGCTGCCCAGATAACTCGAGAGGCTTCCCATGTTCTCATTAGATAGAATTGGGGTGGGGGGAGCCAAGCAGCATGTTTTCCCCTGTATGATGGGGAAAGTGGCGCAACAGCTAATGTGGAGTGTGGGGCAATGGTTTCTCCCATTACCCCATGGATTCGCCACGCTGCCCAGCTTCAAGACATCTGTGTGATGAGGTCCTAGGTCCTCTTTCAAGAAGAGTTGAACGAAGAAGGGAATCAAATGCTCCCATGCCCTATGAAGTTCTTATTTTAGGGTGGTCACATCACTGACAAGAAGGACAAAGCAAGACAAGTAGTGGCACATAATTTTGTATGTGTTAATATAAAAGTTACAGATGCAAGAAGAAATAATGTTTACAATTTACATAGAAACAGTGTACTTCTTTCAACAGGAGGGTAGATTTACTAGGTATTTGAGCTCTGTTTCTCCTCATCTTGATGCAGCAGGTTTATTATGACACTGATGGATACCACAAATGTTCTTCTAGATAACCTATGGTGGCAATGAATGTGGTATTTCTTATCTGGAGTTCACCATTCCACAGACCACATTCCTGTTTGTCTTTTAATCGTACAGTCCTCCAGAAGTTATTAAATGGCAGCTCAATTCAGCCTCAGACAGCACAGACAATTGTGAGTGATGATGGGAGTTAGTAGTCATTTGTAAACTGTTTAAATACATGCACATATGTGCTAAACTATAACTTCTATCACCTTCAATGAGCATGACTTTCCCAGATTAAGCAAGGGTGCCTTATGTTTTGTATACATATGTATTAACTGTGTTTTTATCAGGCTTAAGGTCTCTTCCTCCATTTGTCTGCTCACTCCATGTGACACCTACAACCCCAGCAAATTATGAAAATTACCAGGTAACATAAGTGAGCACAGATCTTATGGGCTGTAATCCCAGTTCATCCTTCATAACAATCAGAAGCATGAAGAGGCATACCCGCATACTTGGGGCATCTCCTCATGTATATTAATTCATGAACAGATCATGTGAGTCCAGGATCATGTGGTAGTTTAGATAATGATGCAGAAAGTGTGGCTCTCCAGATGATTTTGAAGGGTAACTGCCATCACTTCAGATCAACACAACAAGCTGTGAAGGATGATAGAGCTATAGTCCAATAGCACTTGAAGGGTATCTTGTTTGGTAAGGTTATCAACATCAGGTTGCCAAATCTCATTTCTAGTTGGCACATCTTACCTCAGAATATACACATTCAAATTGTTTTCAAACAACGCACGCCCATCCCAGAGATTTATAATACACCAAGGACACTTAAACCAAATAAGATGTAATAATTTCTTTTCCCTTTTCCACAAGGTCTCCACAGCCTCCGTGATGGACCAGCAGCAGCCAACGTCCAATTTTTCATTCTATATAGATACATTTGTATGTATGTTCATGTACAGAACATGCACAGATCTACAGCAGCAAGTTTCTTGCAAAGGCAAATGCTCCCCAAACTTTAAAAAGAATGTATTCTTCACAAACCTCTGTCTACAATGTAGCCCCTCCTTGATCTGAACCTGAATTCCTATATTAAATTACTATAGACATTTTTTAGTTTAAGTTGAATTAATCCTGTTCAATTGCTCTGTTCCATGCTATTTCCTATACTATTATATGTTTCTATCCACCTTATTGAACCACTTATCCTTCCCCCCCTTTTTAATAATATTTTTATTAGTTTATGCAAGTTAAAACATAAAACCATTACAGTAATGGAGATAAAAAAGTAACAGTAACAGTACATAATTAATTAACTAATTCGCATAGCGGCTTCCTCCCCCTCCCCCTCCATAATTAGCCTGCTGTTGCTTGATACTTTTTATAATTGTTAAGCTTTTAATGCTGTTTTAATTTTGTTATTGTTTTGCTTTTAATTGTACTTTGCCTGGGCTTGGCCCCATGTAAGCCACCCCGAGTCCCTTCAGGGAGATGGAGGTGGGGTAGAAAAATAAATTACTACTACTACTACTGCGCTCATATTATATCTTCAGCCTTTATTTCCTATACTATTCGTATATGTATATGGCAAAATGTATTAAAATATGATTTCTGCCAGGCACACCTACAAGGTCATCACCTTTCTCTTGATCCCACTGAGGAATTTCTTGAATACTTTGGGCTATTTCTTGAATACTTTGGTTGGGCTAAATCTTTGGACAAAGATGACCATCAAAGAGTCATTGTGTGTGTGTGCACAACTCAGCAGGAGGTTTTTGCTCTTGATCTGATATTATTGGGCCGGTATTTATCCTTTGATGATCCCAACTGAGCTGAGAGTTGGCTGGCCATAGAGGCAGAAGACCCCACAGTATGTGCACACATTAGATTTCTTTATTTGACATCTAAAGCTTGCTTACAGAAGATCATCAGCTTTTGTTCTGAAAGCCCATACCTTGGCTTTTCCCATGAGATTCTCTCATCACAAGAAACCCACAATATCCATCCAAGTTTGGACCCTTTGTTTCATGGACCCAGACAATTGGTCACACAAAGCTGGAATATTATGCTAGCCAGAAAGCCCTCTAATCTCTCCAAATATGGACATGGACTTCCTGGGTCTGCCTCGTTCCAGGACAGCCTCCTCCTCCTCAGGGCCAGTCCTCCTCTATCCCCTCCAGCAGAGAAACCCTGCCTGGAGGAGTCAAAGTCACTGCAGTGCCAGCCAGGGGGAGGGGGAGGGGGAGGGGGAGAGAGAATACATACTGCACATAAGGGAGATTTCTTATATTTCCTACAGGAGGTCACATCGAAAAGATGACAAGACTTGTTACTATTTGTCATCAAATCTGCTTTGACTTGTGATGACCCTACAAATGACAGACCTGCACGACACCTGTGATCAACAGATGAGATTATTTCAAATTCAGTGTCATCACTTCTTTGGTTGAGTATATTTAGTTATAATACTTTTTTTTCTCTTCCACATTCCTCTCTCTTGTCCTTTCAAATGAAACTCAAAATCTGGCTATGGGACCAAGCGTACAAACAGTAGAGGCAGCAATTTAGAATGAGACCCAATTTGTGTGAATGACAGTGGACTGACACAAACTATGGTTTCAAACCTGCATGATTTAAACAATATTTTAGTAATTTTAAAGCATTAATGAATTGTTTTAATTACTTTTATCATTTATTAATGTTGTTGGCATTGAATGAATGCCTGTTGTGATGCCGCCCTGAGTCCCCCTCCAGGGGTGAGAAGGACGCCATACAAATATGTGAAATAAATAAATAAAGCTTATTGTCTATAGCAGGCATCCTCAAACTGTGGCCCTCCAGCTGTTTGGGCCTCCCAACTCCCAGAAGCCCTAAAGAGCTTGTTCAATTGTCAGGAATTCTGGGAGTTGAAGGCGCAAACAGCTGGAGGGTTGCAGTTTGAGGATGCCTGGTCTATAGTTATAAATAAGAAAGAGAGCAGTGAAGGCAATGCAATATGAGCTTGTGGGGGGAAATAGGAGAAATAGGATGATTTTGTATAATTTTTATACAGGGAAATTTACCTTTATTGTTTCAGGAAATTATTCTTGGGATAATAAATGAGATAAAAACTATTATCTAAAGTTTAGGGAAAGAACCCCTAAGGCCCCTTCCACGCAGCTGTATAAAATTCCGCATTATCTGCTTTGAACTGGGATATATAGCAGTTTGAAGTCAGATAACCCAGTTCAAAGCAAATATTATCTGCCTTGATATTCTGGGTCATATAGCTGTATGGAAGGGCCCTTAGTCTGGCCTTCATGTGTAAATTTATTTATTTATTTATTCGATTTTATACTGCCACTCCCGGGGGCTCGGGGCGGTTTACAAGGAAGAATATAAACAGCAGCTAATAAAACAACGGTTAAAAGTTCATACAGCGATCATGTGGCAGAAACCTCTTCCCAGACAAAGGGGTCATCTATGTGAGCACCTAAATCCAGGGCCAGTTCAGAGCTTTGCTGCTTCAGACTATCCCTGGATTTGGTGAAGCTGAGTGTTTACATACTCTGCTCCCAAACCATAGCAGTGGTGGGAGCTTAGTCCAGACCATTCAGTCAGTTTGAACTCAGTTCAGCCTCACCAGCCAATCTTCTTACCTTTGCTCTTGTTTGTCACCATAGCAGCAACCACAGAGATTTGATGAGCTATCTGCCATTGCTGGGTACCTTTGATGGCATCACAATGCATCCTGAGCACAATGGACGACCTTCTCATAACAACACCAGAGGCACACCAAGTGGCCAGCTATTGGTCAAAGGACATTTAATAGAATGCCACATTTTCAAACTTTGTGCGGTTTTTTCTTTTTCTTTTTCTGTTAAATACAATATAACTGTTTGCTTTGCTCCTGATACAATAAATAAATAAAATCACCAGGAGGCAACCTTAAGTCTCAGGTTTGAGCCCAGAAACCTCCTTGGAATGTAAACACTACAGATTGAGCATCCCTTCTCCAGATATCTGAAATACTCCCAAATCCAAACTTGCCCATATGGGTGGCTGAGAGTGACACCTTTACTTTTTGTTGGCTCTGTAAAGACACTTTGCTTTATGCATGACATTATTAAAAATATTGTGTATTTCATCTTTAGGTTATTGTATTTAAGATGTATATGAAACATAAATGCATTTTGTAGTTAGACTTGGGCCTCATCTCCAAGATATCTCCTTATGCATGTGTATGCAATCACATATTTCACAAAATGTGGGGGGGAATCCAAAATAAAGGACACGACTGGTCCCAAGCATTTCAAATAAGAGATACACAACTGTTCTAACTATGCATGGATCGGAGCTACTATCTGTTTGTATGTACATGGCCACACACACACACATACTTCCTGCATTCAGGACCCCCCATACATGCACACATATACACTTTTCCCTTTCCATCTCTCCCTGTCTCTTTCCCTCTTTTGCACACACAAATTGAGTTGACACCGATGTCTTAGTGCCTAGATAAATGCTATGACAGAGAGAGAATTCTCCTCCCTCTTTTTTCCATTTCTGGAAAGAAGATTTAGACAAATGACAAACCAAGTGCTTCAATACTGCATCTTCTTTGCAGATCCCAATGCAAATCCACAAGGTCAAAGCTATTATGGATATTATTAAAAACATAAATGTTGCAGAGTGAAGAGAAAGCGGGGGAATAGTCAGGCAGGGAGGAAAAGATATACTCCAAAAGAGATGGAGGGGAAGATGGAAAGGATGGTAATTGTACCTCCTCCTGCCTCCTTCCACCCCTCCACCCCCTGGTCAAGCTTCATAGGGTACTGAATGCCGTGGTTTGAAGACATACACAGAACATTGCTTTTTAATTTAAGCCGTTAAGGTCAGTGGCAGCAAATGGAGCAGAGTTTTAAATTACAAAAGGTGGGGAGTACTGAAGGAGGAAAGGAGGAAAGGTATGGTAGAACAAGATGAAAAACAAAAAGCAAGACTTGAGGCAAAAGGAAAGGATGTTGCACAGAGTTTCTGGGGTGTTCTGTAACTGGTCATTCCTTTTAAATGGCCTCCTGATATCTTGGATTTCCACTTCCATTAGCCTCTGCCAGTGACACCAAAGGCAAGGGACAGTGGGAACTGTAGTCAGTCCATAACAACTTGAGGACAGAGAAATAATCAGGACTGCCCTTGCCAAAACTGAGCATATTTATTTATATATATATGATGCCTCTCTCTTGTTCCTTGGTGGTGATCTCAGACAAGTGGGCAATCAAAAAAAACCATACAAATTGCTTTACTGGCCACTTCAAAAACAGACCAATGGTGTATTTCTACTAATGGGAATCCAAAAGGTGCTGAGAGCTCAAAAAAGACCAGGGCTGCATAGATTCGAATTCTTAAAGGGCTCCTCCAGCCAGCCCCAAAATCTAAGCCAAAAAAATGGTTCCATAGTTGAAAAGGTTTGAGAACCCCTGCTCTAGCACAACTCTATGGTTTACCCAGTGATCCTGGGGCACATCTACACCTCACAATTATAGCACTAAGATACCACTTTACTTACCATGGTTCCATCCTTTAGTATCCCGATAAGCTGTACTTGAAGGAATTACATTTAGCATTCTCAGCTTCTCTGGTCCTCCTGAAGGTAAGCTGTGATCTCTATGATCTCCAGTCATAGAGACTTATAGTTATGAATGGGAAAGAATTGAGGTCTACCAAAAAAGTACATAGGACTGGTTTGGGAAATCTCTATTGCCAGTAGCGAGGCATGAATGATGTGGTGTTCTATGATGACATTAAACTGTAAATTCCAGCATTGACCTTGTTGAAGAGCGTAGCTCACTCATATTGGAGGATTGCATGGTTTCTAACTCTGGGCCTAGAGTTCTTCTTTCCTGGCTGTACTGTTACTGAGTGATTCAGCTCCTGCAAGAACTGCAGGTTCAGAAGCCTGGCATATCTAGCAAATCCAGAAGGCCAAATCAGACACAGATGAGGTACAAAGTAAAACCAGAGGTTTATCCTCAATTGTCAAAGAGGATGTCAGCAGAAAAAGCACTCCGGTTTACTGACATAACACTATTGTGAACACAAAGCATTTTTATTTCATTTGACAGCTATTCAAGAAACCTGTGCTAGCTTCTGATTGGTGGAAAAACTGCCTGGCTAGAATTCACTTCTTGAGTGGCTCAGGACATCATTGCGGTTAGTTCTTTGTGGGAAATGTATGTAATGAACTGTCATTGGAGTATTTGAAGTGTCAGTCTGTTTAGTAATTTACCTCTTAGAGGGGAGCGATTCGGAAGGAAAATGGTGCAATATCAGGTAATGAGTCCATGATGAGCTTAATGATCTGGCTCCTGTGAGCACAATGTTAGTCCAATGTACATGATGAATACTTGGGGATAGTGAAGCTGGCTCAAGGCATGGGTGCCAGATCTTTCCCATACATTCTTATCAATGGGAGCAGGAAATGGACTTGGGGAGCTCTGGTGTACATTTATTGAGTAAGATCGAGGGGGTTATGGAAATTAAAGGATAAGGGTTTTGTTTATAATCAGACAATAAATAAATATAACCACTCTGTGTCACCTCTGGGCTGAGAAGGGTGGTATATAAATGCAGTACATAAATAAATTCTAAAGGCAATTCATAACAAAGGTTTCATTGAGACACAGGCACATTTCACTGGGTGTGGCGGAGCAGCAGTTTCTATTTCACACTTTTATACATTTCATGTTCATGAAATCTGTATTAATGGTCATTTTGGAATGTGGTTCACGTAACACAACTGAGATGGGGGGAGTTGGCAAGAGTTAGAGATGCTGGAATGTGGGGAGGGCTAGGTTTCCACAACAACAGATCACTCTGAACCTCAAGGCTTCAGCCTGCAGAGGCAGCCAAAAGATAAGACAGTTGCAAACTGAGAAAAACAATATGCCTCAATCTGAAGAATCTTGGACATGCTCAGTGCAGCGACCGGGAGGAACAAGAGCAGGAGGTGGAACTGGGAAGAGTTGAGACGTTGGGCTAAAAGGAAAGGATGTTAATGTGTTCTGGGTGATCGTCTGTGACCTGGCAATTCCAGGTGCAGCCGTTAGTTTTTGACTGCAATAATAGAATGTCTGTAATTTATAATCTCCTTGTTTGTGGTCTTAATTGGGAAACATGGCCAGTAATATTTAAAGGAAGGCATGTAATTTCAGTAGTGTGACAAAGCCACAAGTAGACAAAGCAAGTACTTCCATACCAGACCTTTTCTCCTATGTTTGCACTGTTTTATCACTTATTGGCTGGAGAATCCAAATAATAGTCTATTTATCTACTTATGTACCTGGTTTTCCTCAAGAGATCCTCCAGTCATTAAAAGATGCTGATTTCTAGTCAACTTTTGGAGCTCCTTCTGAAAACCAGTCCAAAACTAGGTGCTTCTAGACTGGTCCACTTAGCCTTCTTTAAAGTAGACTGCTATGACTTTTATTTAGACAAGCATTTGGTAGTTGTTTAATTTAGGGCCCCCCAAAAAAGACAGCAACAGCAGACTAAAAACTGCATTAGTCTGCTGTTGGTGTTTTCTTTTTAACTGATTCAATTAAAATGGCCATTTGTTAACTTTGCTTTATTAGCAAGATAGTTCTTAATTGTGTTCTGATTTGTGTTTTTATTCTTTAGCCGTCTTGAATTTGCTTTGATTGAAGAAAACTGGGATGTTGAAATAAACAAATTCTTTTTAAAGAAACAACATAAATGACAGCAGAATCCCAAGCTAAGCAAACACATACATGCACCACTTCAAATAGGTTGGGAGTATTAAGCCAGAAATGTCCTCCCAGATACTTCAGTTTTGGCAGGGATGTAGAGCTGCAATTAGCAATGGGTCCCAGCCATGGAAAACTTAGGCCCCATTTACACTGCATATAATGCCATTTGAAACTACATTATATGGTCAGTGTAGGCTCGTATAATGCCATTGAACTGCATTACATGAGTCTATACCAACCAAATCATGCAGTTTCAAACTGCATTACATGTTAGTGTAGATGGGACCTTAGATGGTAACATCACAAAGAGATGTAGGGGATGCCAACCGCAGCAGGTGACCCCATGAGAGGGGTAAAACCAAAAAGACTCCCCTAGTGACACCAGTGTGCTTGGGGACAACCATACCAGGTTATATGTCATGTGGATCCCTCTCACCTACTCATCTGCAATTGCTTTCTATGGGATTTATGAGCTGGCAAATGGTTTGTGATTACACAGCCTAAACGTATGAAAAAGCCTGAAGATTGTGAATATGAATTAGAGCTTTCATGAAGGGCAGGGCTCCTTTGATTAAATTCCTAAGGGATAAAATGCATATTTCATATTATTTGGTATCAGACCAGGGCAGAACGCCAGAGGAATTCAGAACATAAGACATCTTCCTCTCTAAAATTATTTTTGTGACAGGCTCTAGACTTTTGAAATATTCTAGACGGCAAAAACCTTTCTAGAAAGTATAGTAAACCCAGGTCGAACTGTGGGCACATTTACACTGACTGAAAACTAGGATTTTTTCATCCTTTTAATCAATGTTGAAGGACCCAATTTTATTTTGTTTTTCAATTCCACTTTAACTGTCATGGCCCCATCTTACAGTACCTTGGATAAGATACTTTGAATTTTCTTTTAGAAAGTATTTTTGCTGCTGAAGTTCAAGAGAAAATGCCACTGAGTGTCAGAGACTTTTAAGTCCCTCTTCAGTCTATAAATCAGAGACTTATTTCATTCCAAGTCTAACCCAAGATATTTTGTTTCCTGAGGGATAAGATGGGATGCACGTGTACACAACCATATCCACACAAACCAATTCTTTTTTTAAAAAAATAATCTTTATTAAGTTTTACAGTCTTTAAAAATAACTTATAAATAGCTTATATCACTTTAGATATACTGTATAAAAATGAATAGAAAGAGAGAAGAAAGGAGAGACTTAGGAGAATAAAGCTAAATGAGAAATAAGAGAAAATAGAAAAATAGAGATTAAAAGAATAAGAGGGTTGAGAAGAGAATGAGGAAAAAAGGGGGAGTAATGCCAGATAAATAATTAAAAAGAAAAAAGATGTTGACTTCCTGGTATCTTCCTGAAGTTTTCTTCTTTTCTTTTCTTACTTTCTTTTCCTCTACATATTCCTCTTTTCTTTCCCTCTTCTCTTGTATTTTTCTTTTATATTGATTTATTTTGTTTCTATATTATATTAAAATCTTTATGTTTCTCTGCTTTAAGTATTCTGTAACTTTTTCCCAGTTTGTTTCTTTCATTTTTGTCCCTTTATTTTTTGACATGGGGAATATTAGTCTATCCATATTTTTGATTTCTAGAGTTCTCATCAGCCATTCGCCCTCTTCCGGTACTTCTTCTTGCTTCCATCTCTTCGCGTAACATATCCTCGCTGCAGTTGTCAGTAGGAATAATAATTTATCTATGTTTTTTTTCTGTCTTTAGTTCATGTATTCCCAGTAAGAAAGTTTCTGGTTTCCATAGTATCTTTATCTCTAACATTTTTTTGTAATACTTTCTGAATTTCTTTCCAATAGTTTTTGGCTTTATCACAGGTCCACCAAATGTGGAAGTATGAACCTTCTTTCTCTTTACATTTCCAACAGGCTGTGTTCATTGTATTATAGCTTTTCCCAATTTCTATGGTGTCATATACCACCTATGTGATGTTTTTACCCAATTTTCCTTCAGGTCCGCTGCATAAGTGCATTTTATTTTTCTCTTCCATATTTCTTCCCATTCTTCTTGTTTAATTACTCTTCCAATGTTTTCATTCCACCTTTTCATATAATTTTTTTCTTTATTTGATCCAGTTGCCCAATCTAGTAATTTTCCGTATACAAGAACTGACAAGATTAGTTGTTGCCTCTTTCGTCACCACTGGCAAATTGGGCAGTGTGTCCTCTGACATCCCTGAGAACAGCATGATAAAAAAGAACCAAGTAGATTACAGCTACCAGCAAAACTGTTTGAAGCAAGTTTGGGCAGTGTAGGGACCCTCCAGATTTTGGAGTGTAATCTTCATTAGACCTGGCCATTGACCATACTGGTTGGAGCTGCTAGATGTTCCAGTCAAATAATGTCTGGACAGCTACATTTTGCCTTCCACTATTTTAAAGTCATAGCCTTACTGAAGATGGGGTTCCAATTCAGCTAGAAAGTGTCATGGTCCAGCACTGTACCTGTTTGCACTCACCCACCAATGGCTCTGCCCCAACATGGTACTTTTCATTCTGGCCCAAATTCTGCCAACTTAGCTCACACCTTTCCCTCTTCCAGTGTTGAGAGTTAAATTGAGCATGCTTTGGTTTGTTCTCTACTTCAGAAAGATCATCAAAACAAGGAGTGTCACAAAACTGGTTTGGCAGCCGTGCAGAGATACAAAAATTTAAAATGCATCTGAGATATTTTGGGAAGGGAGCACAGCTAAAGTTCACTGCAGAAGCATTCTTGCCTCTGTGAATATGGCAAACTGGGCTGAGTTTGGCAAAGTGGCTGTGATGAAAAGAAGAACTGTGAGAGTCGTAGTCCAAAATAACGTTTTCAAACTCTTCGATTGGGTGCCTGGCAAGTACCAACCTGTCAAGAGTAACCATTTTCTCCAAGGTTCTCAGACCAGAAAATTAAAGGCTGGTGGTCTAACCCTCCACAAAACAACTGACAGATATCAAAACAACTCAATATTATAGCAATCTATATTCAATATCATATTTCAAAAAATACACTCACAGAGAACAGTATCAGTGTCCATAATCATTAGCACATCAAATATCTTACAAATGTCCCATAGTATGCTGATGCATAACCGCACCCAAGGTTCAGTATCTCAGTCAATCCTTATTGATTTCCGGGGAATGAGAAGAAATCCACACTTGAGAATCAACAGTTAGTATCCAAAATTTGTCAATAATCCCAATGGAACAGTATGAATGTCTTCTAAAAAAACTTGCGGTGCATATCCAAAGAGTAAACAGCTTAAGATGAGATAACGTGTTGGTGTCCTCACATATGTACAATCTTTAAAAAAATCAACATATATCATTAATACATTATTCAAATCTGAATAATGAACTAATATAATTAAGAACCACATAGTTACCATATCGAAATGTCTTCCTTATCTTAAGATGTGGCTCTTAATTATATTAGTTCATCGTTTTGTCAGATTTGAATAATGTATTAATGATATATGTTAAATTTTTAAAGATTGTACATATGTGAGGACACTAACACATTGCATAACAGCCCTGGGGAAGTTTGTTGACGAAATGGCCCGGAAAAGCCAGCTCCGGAAAGCGCTTCAGCCGTCGGCAGCTTCTTTGGCAGCCTCTTTGTCTTGGCAGCCTCCCGTCGTGGAGTTCTGCATCTCAGGTGCCCTAGAGATTATCTCATTTTAAGCTGTTTACACTTTGAATATGCATCGCAAGTTCTTTTAGAAGATATTCATACTGTTCCATTGGGATTATTGATGAATTTTGGATACTAACTGTTGATTCTCAAGTGTGGATTTCTTCTCATTCCCCGGAAATCAATAAGGATTGACTGAGATGCTGAACCTTGGGTGCAGTTATGCATCAGCATACTATGGGACATTTGTAAGATATTTGATGTGCTAATGATTATGGACACTGATACTGTTCTCTGTGAGTGTATTTTTTGAAATATGATATTGAATATAGATTGCTATAATACTGAGTTGTTTTGATATCTGTCTGTTGTTTTGTGGTTTATCAAACGGTGATACCCATTGTTGTAGTGGGTCTAACCCTCCAACCAGAACGCCGATGGGATTCCAGTCTGAACTGACCAATAGACAGGGCCGTAGCCAGGATTTTGATTCGGGGCTGAGTTTGGTCGGGGGGCTGAGACTGGGTGGAAGAAGGTCTACCCTAGCAAACCTTTTGTATTGTTATCCCAATAACCCCATTAGTGTGGTATATAATGAGCATGGTGATCAGATCATGATATGAATAAACATAACAGTTTAAATAATGTACCAGTAAGGCCTTTTCACGGGCCACCCTGAGAATTTCGGGGGGCTGAAGCCCCTTAGCCCCCCGGCTACATGCCTGCCAATAGGCTACCAATTTGAACCACATTACACTTTTGTAGCAATTTGAAATGCCAACAAATGTACTTTAAAAATAATTTTCTGACGTTTTCTGTGCTTTTTCCATGTTTCCCTTTAAAAAAGGCAATGTCTTATATTTATTTTTCCTCCAGAAGACACACTATGGCCTATTTTCAGGGGATGTCTTATTTTGATTAAGTATGGTACAACAATCTGCATTTATGGGATAATCTCTCTGGACTCAGTAGCAGACTGCTTGCTGAAGCTTTTCCCCTATCCCCTGGTTAGGACTGGGGAACAGCAGCTTTACTGGTGTTTGTGTGGAGTGAGAGAGATCCATAGACTGTTGCTGGTTGGTGCTGGGGGAGAGAGAGACCCACAGTGCTGAGTAAAACAGCATCCACAGCTTTACTTCTTCTCCCTGAGGACACACACTATCTAAAGCAGAACATCCTCCTTCTCACTTCCCTGAGGAGACTTTTACTTTCATTTTCGGTGTCTCCATCTATGCCTCAGCTTGCAGCTTGCACAGAGTGACTGGGACCTGATAGGGGGAGCTGATGTTGTACACTGCATATAGCCATGCCTATCACTATATCTTATTTTTGGGGTATGGCTTATATTGCACAAATGCTTAGAAATCCTGTAACGGATTATTTTATGGGTATGTCTTATTTTCAGGGAAATGGGGTAATTGCTTCGAAATGTTTTATTATGATTCTTTTAAATTATTTTGGAAGCTGCATTGGGTCACACTCTGGAAGAAAGATGGTTTACAAGTGCAATAACGAAATAGCTCAAAGTTACCATCCCAATTGATAATGACCTGTCACCACTACAAAATTTCTCCATATGAGCATAAGTGACAGGCATGCAGCTTCACATCAAAGGACCAACACAAATATGAAGCAACACAAATATGAAGCAATATATCAATCAACCAATTTTTATTACTTGCTTAGTCGCCCTCCACCAACGGTGCTCTGGGCAACTTACAGAATTAATCAATAAAACACTTAAATTATCATTAAAAACCACTAATCAAATGCTCTCACAAAGAGCCAAGTCTTCAGTGGTAAAGTATGTTGGGTATCATCCACCTCTCTACATGTTGCTGAACTGCAACTCCCAGCATTACTTGTTAGAATGCTGGCTAGGAATCCTGGAAGTTGCAATCAAACATCTGGAGGATGCCAACATTATTTCATAAATCCAGAACCATATACACAGCCACAGAGACAACTGGTGCCACCTTGTTTACATTCATCGATCTCTTTATAGTTGGATACTGTCCTGACTCTGCTATGAGGGTCACAGCAGCAGCCATTCCTCCTGAGCTCTTTGGAAACTCCTTTGTCTGAAGGTTCTTCTACACCATAAAATTAATACAGTTTGGCACCATATTATCTGGCACAACTCAATGCTATGGAATCCCAAGAGTTGTAATTTGGTTATTTATTCATTGTGTCAGGAGCAAACCAAACAGTTGTATTACATTAAAAAACAAACAAACAAACAAAACACAAAGTTTGCAGACTTGGTATTCTATTAAATGTCCTTTGACCAGGAGCTGGTCACTTGTAGTGCCTCTGGTGTTGCTATAAGAAGGTCCTCCATTGTGCATGTAGCAGGGCTCAGGTTGCATTGTAGTAGGTGGTTTGTGGTTTGCTCTTCTCCATGCTCGCATGCCGTGGATTCCACTTTGTAGCCCCATTTCTTAAGGTTGGCTCTGGTGCCAGAGCACAATTTGTTCAGCACTTTCCAAGTTGCCCAGTTTTCTGTGTACTCATAAGGGAGTCTCTCATTTGGTGTCAGCCATTGATTGAGGTTCTGGCTTTTAGCCTGCCACTTTTGGACTCTCGCTTGCTGAGGTGTTCCAGCAAGTGTCTCTGTATATCTTAGAAAACTATTTCTTGATTTAAGTCATTGGTGTGCTGGCTGATAACCAAACAGGTGGGCCGGAGATGTCACTGCCTTGGTCCTTTCACTATTGGTGAGGCACCAGTATTCTTTGGCATAAAAGTCTAAAGTCTTTTATGGCATAAAAGTCTAAAGACCTACCTTCCTTTTACTCCTTTTACTCTCATTTGGACGCCTCCAATAAAACCGAGATAGGTCTCACTTTAAAGGCCTGTCTGGATGAGCCCTCAGTTCTTTAGAACACAGGCTCCTCTGACATCCTCTTTAGCCAAGGAGAATAATGCCTTTGATTTTGTCTTCAACCCATCTGTGTCTCATCTTGCCCTTTGGAAGCTTGATACTCCAGGCCCCGAAACCACAGTTCTATTGAAGCTGAAATCACATAGCATTGAACTATGGAAGTTAAAGTGGTGTCAAACTGCATTCATTGTAGGGCAGAGGTGCTCACACTTTTTCAGCATGCGAGCTACTCTTAAAGCAACCAAGTCCAAAAGATCTACCTGCCCCTGCCGCCGTGCGCTCCCGCCACCGCGCACTCCCGCCACCGTGCGTGCTCCTGCTGCTGTTTTCTGCCCGCGCAACACTTCTTCCGCCTGCAGGGTATTGCAGGAAGGAGAAAGCACGAGGCGGGGAATCCAGAGGGAGCGCTCCGCCCTGCCTGTCTCACCGGAAATGGAGGCTGCACAGCTACTTCTGGATGAGAGAGAGGCAGGGTGCTCCCTCCAGAGGCCCCGCCTCGTGCTTCCTTCTTCCTGCAGGCAAAAAAAGCACCGCAAGAGCAGAAGCCAGCAGCATGAGCGCGCATGCATGCAGGGTGTGCGTGCGCATGGCAGGAGCGCCCCATCCGGCTGGTGAGGCCCGAAGATCACCTGGAAGAGGGCCGAAGATCTACTAGTAGCTCGCACGCTACCTAATGAGCACCCGTGTTGTAGAGTGTAGATACACATTTCTGGTTGGAGGGTTAGAGAACATTTAAAGAACAAAACCATAATTTAACCCCATATCCTACCTTTCTATATGTTCCTTCTCAAAGCTTCTGGGCACAGAAGACAGGAATTTTGCCTTGGGCAGTGAAATGTACTTTCCCTAATCATGTACCTCTACAAAAGTTCAATGTGAGGAGAATTTCAACAGTATGGACCAGACCTCCCTATCCTCCCCCATATCTCATCCCACCCAATTGATTTACTTCTGGGAAACTGAACCGACATCCCCCACCCACCCAGACAAAACTCCCTTCTACATGACCTCAGATCTCTCTTTTCCACATTTTGAACTAGAATATCTGAGTCTACACTGCCATATAATCCAGCTCAAATCAGATAGTCTGGATTTTATCTGGCAGTGTAGACTCAGATATTCTAGTTCAAAATGTGGAATTTCTGCTTTGATCATCTGCATTATATGGTCATGTAGAAGGGGCCTCTGTCTGTCTGTGTCTGTCTGTCTGTCTGTCTCTCTCATATTGTTCACTGCAGAAATGCAGACTGGAGAAAGCTAGGTATTTGATGTCCAGATGAGATTCTGTGCTCCTCCGTTATCATTGTCAGTCTGGAGTGCCTTCACCAAAATCAATGAAGTGTGTCTGAATCAGCACCAACATAACTCAGCAGCACAGACCTGGCGCTCTGCCTCCACCAGGAGCTATTATAGCCCTGTTGACAGTTTAACAATCATACTGAAAACAAAATAAATGCCCCTGTCCTGGCTGGAACCTAATCAGCGTTAAGATGCTACAGTAATAAGCACTTTATAAATGCCTGCAAAGAGACACCGAGAAAGATCTATGCACCTGAGGATGATTAAAACAGAAAGGAGTTTAAAAACTTTCCCCTTCAGACATGGTGTTTTGCTTTGACAATCGACTTGTCAGTTTCAGTTTTGCTCCTAGTCAATTTCGCAGAAGAGATTTCAAGCCCTGCTGGATTGTATATAAATGAGAGAGGCTGTTCGTTTGTCATGGCACATTTTATAGTGCAGGAAAGAAATTCCCAAACAGCAAGCCAGAGAACAGCAAGGCACAGGTTGAAAGGGAAAGGCCAAGAGAGAAGGGCCACATTTGTGAAAACTTTGGGCTGGTGGTAGGGGGCAGTCTTTTAGTTGCAACTTCAGAGAAAAGTCATCAAACGGAAAAAGAGGGTGACTGGTATGCTGTTGGGAAGTTATGCCATCATAAACTGACTTGCGGTCGCATAAAGTTGAATTGCATCCTTCCAACAATGTTTGCATACTCAGGAAGGGAAATGAGGCATAAAGAGCATTGACAAACTACAACTCCTATGATACCATAGCACTGACCCATGGCAATTAAAATGGTGTCATACTACATTAATTCTACAGCAGGGGTGCTCGTTAGGTATGGCATCCTGGTAGATCGCAGGCAGGGCGGGAGGAGGGCTCAGTCCCGCTGCGCAGGCTCCCACCGCCGCCCAAGTGCTGCCAGCCCTGGGTTATCTGAGGTCCTTTCCACACAGTTGAATAAAATCCCATGTTATCTGCTTTGAATCAGATTATATGGCAGTGTGGACTCAGAAAACCCAGTTCAAAGAAGCTATTGTCTTATATGTTTCACATTTTTGTAGTGGGTAGGTAGATCATTTTGACTTGGTTGTTTTATAAGTAGCTCACATGCTGAAAAAGTGTGAGCACCCCTGTTCTACAGTGTAGATACACCTGTAATTACAGTATCGGGCAACAGCCCCAATGCACTACATGTCTGGATGCATTATTTGCATTTATGTGCAGCATATTCCACTACGCATGTTCCATTGTGAAATGTGTCCTGAAATGGGAGGTCACCAAAATGTTGTGTATCATATCAGTAACATAATTCCTTCATCATAAAGTTATGAAAGATTTCAACTGATGCCTTTAGCCTTCTGAAAAGGAGATTTCAGAAGGCTAAACCTCTTATGAAATGGGGATTGCGTTAAGGAAAGGGAGCAGAAGTGTGTGCCTCTTCCAGCTGGCTGGGATCACTGGTGCGATTTCCATGTGATTTCCTAGAAGGCAATTACATGAAAGGCACTGAAGCAACAGCATCCATAAACTGGAGAAGAAATGGTAGAAGCAAGCAACCAGCAAGGAAGGATGAGTGGGTTACTGGAAAACATCATCATTATCATCACCACAACAATAAAAGCACAACAAGACCCCCATATCCATATGAAATATGTTCCACTGTGATGATGGAACACCTTTGCATTGCCCCACCTCTGGTCCCAGCACACCACAAAGTAGCATCGGAGGACCTAGAGAATCCAACTCAATGGTAAATTATGGGGAAAGCATACCATTGAATTTCCTGCATGACCTAGCAAATTCTTAGAGAGATCAAATGCTTCCTCCCCCCACCCCCCAAGATGTGGACAAGTGAAACCACAGATATGGATTTCACAATGATGGGGTTTGCACTGTACTAAAAACAATGGCCATCTCATTGGTGTTAGATAGAAATGCTTCAGCATTGAATCTATGTGAAAATACATTTCTGATGCACATGTGATAAAACCTGGGGAATGACTGAGAAGGTCATGATGAAATACCTAAGGGGCATGCAGAAATAGCTGAATCATTATCATGTGAGGTTTATGACAAAGGGCTACATCAATCATTTGTTCCTTATGGATGACAAGTAAGCAGGTCGTTATAAAAGGAAAATGAAATCCTCACTCTTCCTCTTTTCTTGTGTTAAACTCGTCGTGAATATCTCTCTGTCTCTGAGAATCGTTCGTTTTGCGAGACCAGTCACTTTTGTTGCTGCGTGGCTTCGAGGCAACGGTGTACTAATGGTGAGGCCGTGGTCCATATTTTTGTTCTTGCAGACTGTGATGGCAAAACAAGCGCCACTTGCATGGGAAACATTGAGTTTATAAGGTTTTACACTGTTATATTGTGTTTCTGCAATCCTGTTTAGTTTTGCCCTGCTAGCAAAGGTATTGGTTGCATTGATTGGTCCCTAATACCTGTCAATCATTGTTAACAGAGTCCAATTGACTTTGTTCCACCCCTTTTCCCAGGGACTTGGAAATCTAGCCTTTTCTTACAGAGTTTTCCTGGATCTCTCCAGAAGAGGACGTGAGCGAAGCTTTACCAGGCCAACCCTTGGTCAAGCCCTCTTCTAACACAAGACAGATTTTTCCTTGGGACTCCTGCAGTAAGCCCGGCATATCAGAATGTTGGGTAGCAGAGGAGCCCCAAGCACCTTCAACCAGTTAGTTGGCACCCAGAGGAAGGTTTGTGCCTTCAATATAGGCCATCTAACTGGGGCTAAGAGTGTCCTTACCTCGAGGCCACAAAGAAAGAGAGAACTTGGAGAGCCATCCAGCTGAAGCTTACTGGACCCAAGCAATAGAGAGACTGTAAAGCAGTGGTTCTCAACCTGGGGGTCCTCAGATGTTTTGGCCTTCAACTCCCAGAAATCCTAGCAGTTGGTAAACTGGCTGGGATTTCTGGGAGTTGCAGGCCAAAACTCCTCGGGACCCACAGATTGAGAACCACTGTTGTAAGGTATATTTCCTTTATCCTTTTGGGGAACCAAGTTTAGTGCCTGAATAAGATAATTCAATTTTTGTACAATAAAGCCTGTTTGAGTTATCTATAGTGTCCAGCTTGGTCCTTGGGAGCCCCAAGCCTACAAAGGAAAGCAAGAAGCAATCCCCCGGTGTAGATACCACATCCTTGCCCTTCCCTGGGTGTTTACAGACTGAGTGCAACAGCACACAGGGTTGAGACTACGGGTTGGGAACCACTGCTCAAGTGGGAAGCTGGAGCCTTCACATTCACCTAGAAATGTCACCTTGGATAAAGCTGGTGATAATTATTCCTGTTTTGAACAAAAAGGAGAAAGAGTAATGTATGTGGTCAGTAAAAATTAAGTAAAGACCGGTTCGTTGCAGGTTTTTAAAAAATGGAATGAGTGTGTACACACTTATCTCTCTTTGAATGTCCAGTAGAGGTCTTCTAGGGAGCACCAAAAAATTATCAAAGGTGATGCTGGGGATTTTTTTAAAAAAAAATTGTTTTGCCATAGTCATAAAATTAACAGATGGAAACAAGCTCTAAACAGCTGCAACGTGTGTGGCACAACACATCAAAGGACTCATGTAACAACAATAACTTTCAATATAGATTTAAAAGAATTTTTTTTTAAATGAGGGAATTTAGATTGTGTGTCTTTTTTTTCTATTGTGCCACTGATGATATGTGCAGCTGTTTGGGTGTTCTCTCCATCTGATCATTAAAAGAAATACTATTATATACAAATACCCTCCATGTTTGCGGGTTTAAGTTTCAAAAATTCAGTTACTCCTAATTTTGATTAATATAATATCTCAAGGATCTCTGGGCCCTCTAGCAAAACTTTATGGAAGAAGTTGGTTGTAAAATTGCACTGAAGAGAGCCTATAGAAATTTCTAGAGCGGTGTTCTCTCAGGTTAGAGAAATAATGTTTTTAATTCACTTCCCCCCCCACTTTTGTAGGGTGTCCTTTAACTGCAGCAAATAGGCCAGGTTGATTTTCCTAACCCTCTTGCTCTGCAAGAGGCACCCTTCTTAAGCTACAGCCTGTCTGCTCTGAACAAAAGGGGAGGTTTCAGAATAATACCATCTTGGCTAGTTTCAGTCTATGTTGTTCCTGGGAAAGACCACTAGGTGGCAGTAAGCAGTGCCATTTTTTGTGTTGGGGGTGGGGGAGGCACTTCAAAAAAAATTCAAAACATTGCCACTGACATTGTGTTTTCCCTGCTCCTGGGAACAGGGTGCAGCAAAACACAGTTTCTAGTGCTTCTCTGTTACTCTATTTGTCAAAAGAAAAAACAAGGCTGCTCTTTTTTTTTACAGACTTTCTATAAGAATACCTGATTGTTTCATCAAACCATAGAGGAATATTAACGCTGTAGTGGAATGCTTTTTTTTTAAAAAAAAAAAAAAGCGAGAACACCATATTTGCAATCCTGTTGTGATTTTGAAAAGGGGGGCTGACTGATTGCTTGGGGTTTTCCATGCAAATGTGCTGACAGAGTGCTTTGATTAAGACTTTCAAAGCGGATATGATGCAAAAGGGAGTCTCTATCTATCAATCTATTTATTTACAGTATTTATATTCCACCCTTGTCACCCCGCAGGGGCCTCAGGGCGGTTTGCAATGCACATATACATGGAAAACATTCAATGCCATTAGACATACAACATACCTAGACAGACACAGATGCAATTTAACTTTCCAGCTTCATGAGGGCATGCTCGATTCCAGCTGCTGGGAGAGCTGCCGCTTCACCGTCCACTTGTCACACCGAGCCTTTGATGGAGTACTTCGTCATTCTTACGCACACTGCTGGAAGGTTTTATGGTGTCTTAAATTAGTTAAAGTAGCCTCCCCACAAAAGTGATACCTAAATTTTCTACTTGACAGGTACAACTGTTTTTCGGGCTGTATAGGTCAACAGCAAGCTGGACTATTAATGGTCGGGAGCTCACTCTGACCCAGGTTGGCTTTGAACTTATGACAGTAGTGACTTAATGCAGTTGGCTATTAACTAGCTGCGTCACAGCCTGGTTCTTTGGCTACCAATGCCTAGAAGATCCTCTGTACAGTGATAGCACCAGAAAAGAAATGCAGGAGAGATGAGCAAGCTGTCTGTCACCAACAAACTACAATGTCAGTTTTTAAAATAAGCTTATACTTGGGGTGATTGCACATAAAGGGGCAGAGGAGAAGCATGCAAGGCACAAGATGGGTCCTGGGTGGATCCAGGTACGTCAATTTCTTTCTCTTCCACCTCTATGGCTGGAGCAAATACAAAAACATTCAAAATCCACAAAACAGAGACACCTTTACTAGGCCAATCCAAAATACATTTTGTACATTTTTATCCATTTTTGATTGTGTATTTCTGCATGGCAGGGAACTGGACTGGATGGCCCTTGGGTCTCTCCCAGTTTTATGATTCTTTGAAGCCACAGATCAGATGAGGATCAGATGAGGATGCTAAAATCATTCAGGAAAAGGGGGAAATGACAATGTTAGAATCACAGCCCTACCTTTTGTCAACTTGTTTTTATTGTTGTCAGCTTATTGTTTGGAGGGATATAAACGCAGACAGAGATCACACCCTCTTTTGCCATGTGTACATTGGGACACAAAAGGCCCATCTATGCTTGGCATGGAATCTAGGGCCATTCCAAAATACCAATACTCCAGATTGGCCACAGAGATGGCCATACAATAGCAAGGCTGAATCCTCACAGTCCAGCCAGGTAAAATCAGTTTGACTCTACCAAACAAAACAAGTTTAGCCCCCAGACCATCACCTTACCATTACCGTTGCTTCTATCACCATTTCCAGACAGAGACAGAGTTCCAGAATTACTCCTGGCTGTTTCCAGGTACCTTTGCTGACATCAACAAAGGTGCCTGCTGCCAGTTGTGAACACTCCCAGCACTCTATGCCTGTCAGCCACGGCAAATTGGGGGGGGGGCACATTTCTCTTTTTTCTGCATTGCTGCAAAGTTTGAGCCCAACCTATCTCTGCAATTGCATCTTCCTCTATGAGGGAGGAGGGCCCTTCTCTTGCTCCCACCACTGTCTCAAGCCCAGCTGGTAGGGGCGAGGGAGAGTGTCTTCTCGGTGGTGGCCCCCCAGCTCTGGAACACCCTCCCCAAAGAGATACGACAGGCCCCATCACTCTCCTCTTTTCAAAAGAACCTGAAGACTTGGTGGTTTCATCAAGCCTTTGAAAATGGCCACTCACAAGTCATCAGTTAGGACTCAGCCTTGCACTTCACCCACTACCCTGATCCTCTGTCATTTAATAATATTTGCCCTGGCCCAGACCTCTTTATGGTTCTTTAACAGGCCCTGGAAATGTGTAATCCCAGACCCCTCTATGACCATTGTTGGGACTGGTCCTTGCACTTTACCCCTTGGCCTTATGTTTCCTCTGCCCTAGCCTCGGCCCTGCCCTCTAAAACCGTCTAGGCCCACTTTGACATTCTGGCCTTTGGTAGCTTATTTTGCATGATAGAATAGTCTTGAAACTGGTTTTAATGTATATATTTGTGTTAATAATTTTATGGCAATTTTAGGGGGGGGGGATGAAAAAAAATAAACCATTCAAAAATCTGGACATGAAAGACCAAAAAGAAAGATCGGCCTTGTGTGATCTGGAAGTGAACTACTTCCCCAATTTTTTTTAAAAAAAATATTTAATAACCTTTAACTCCTTTCTTACCTTTCTGTCAATTATATTGTTCTCACTTTTTCGATGTCATTAAGAAATGAAATGGTTGGCCTGAAAGACTTTTTCTTTACTTTTTTTCTCTTTTATTATTATGTAAACTCAATAAAAATACTTTAAAAATAATGTTATGGCTATGTTTTGGTTACTCTGTATGTTTCTGTGTTATTTTGCCTACATGGAAACTGCCCTGAATCCCCTAGAGGAGATAGAGCGATATATAAATAAAGTATTATTAAAGTATTATGATCACTTTGCAAAGTGAAGGGCTGCACTAGAATTTGGGGAAACTCCAAAGCTTTGCCTAATACAGAGCTAAACCATTTTACCCTGGTCTACCCTACAGTAAGGACAGGAAGCCTTTGGATGTCATTTGAACTTCCAGTGGTGCAGCTATACTGATGAATTAATGTATGGTGACACAATGGCTCAGTTCATGGGAATTGTAGTTTTCTATGGTCTTTTATCCTTCTCTACCAAATAGTGATGGTGCCTCATCAAACTATAACTTCCTGGAGTCCATATCTTCTGAAGATGCCAACCACAGAAAATGCTGCCAGTTTCCAGCCCGGAAACTACACAACACCCCAACTCCCAGAAGTCCACATCATAGACAGGATCTTGGTCTTTTCAGGTATTTAGGCATCTCTCCTGCATGGAGGTAACTATTTTGGCTTCTAAAGTATATGCCTTACGAGAATATCCTGGCCGCTAGCAGGTAGAAAGAAATGAGTGGGCAATGGGATGCTGCTGAAGAAAACACAGGAATGGGAAATCCCAGTAAAAACCCTGGAGTGTGTGGAACAAAGTTTAAATTTTGTGGATTATACATCCCATGATGAGTTCTGAAAAGCTAACGAGAGCTGTGGCCTGCATCTTTCCCCTCATATTGCCCCATTCCTGCTGGACAATGGTAGCAAGTAGTCACCTGTGTTCTCATGGCTGCCTCTTAGCATGCTGCTGGGACATAGTGTGCATGGAGCCGGGTCGGAATTATAAGTAGCCTTGCTTCATGTGATGGGCTCCAGCAGGCTCCATTCTGGCTACGTCTCAGCAACATCCTAGGACGTGCAAAAAGCCCCCTGTCATGAGGTCCGTTGAAACACAGTGAGCACGCTTCGCTGGATGCCGCAGTCCCTCCATGTTTGCCAGAGGCTGGGGTTACCAGGAGGCCACGGTGGGGGCCGATCAGTCCCTGATATACAGCTTAGCTGATAAGAAACGCTGTCCTTAATTGGCCTAGATTGCCTGTATCATCGAGCACTGAGCCAGATTTTTACACACTGCTGTAACACGCTGTCTGCTTTCACCCGCTCGCCTCTAAATCAGCACAAGGAGGAGGCCAAGGCTCTGGGGGCTGGCAGGATGGGCAGCAGGCTTGTAGCTACCAGACTCCCCCAGCTAAGAATGAAAAGGCAGAGAGCGATGGGCTTTGCACACCAGGCAATTCCCTCCCTGGGCTTTTGGAGCTTCTGATAGACAGAAGCTCCAATTGTTATCCTATAGCTCCCTGCGTTCTGCATCTCATCTGCTTCTATTATGCAACCCAACCCCCAAAAAACTTGTTGTCTTGGTTTTTGGACCTGTTCCTGGGATTATTTGAGCCTCTGATTCAGAAAAATGCATTGGTTATAGTGTATCAGCTCCTTAGATAATGTTATCATGATTTTCTATGAGTGGTGTATTATTATTATTATTATTATCCACCTCTTCTCATGGCTTGAGACAGTTTACAACATCACAAAAAACCACACAATCATCCAAAACATTATATAAAATACACATACTAAAACATATTTCTAGAAATACATATATTAAAATACACAGGACAAAGTTTGAAATATAGTGAACATAAAGCATGAGTTTAAAATTCATGATTAAAACTGATTGGCTAGACCTGTCAGTCTTCTGGTGTGTTTTAAATTCTGAGAGCTCATTTTGATGTCAGAATGGTAGATGGCATGTGTTCTGCATCTCAAAAACTAGAGCTGATAGGAGGGAAACTACTGCCATTTTCGGAATCAGGTCAAATAGTCAGAAACAGGGCTAACATTTGAGACAATCGAAATGTATGTTGGCCAGTATTATTATGTGCCTTCAATTTGTTTCCAACTTATGGTCACCCTAAAGTCAATCTATCCTGGGCCTCAAAGTGGTTCCAGGATTATGCAATAACCTGCACAGCAAACTACCTTTTTCAATAACAGTTTGGAACTGCATTAAATAGTCAGTGTAGATGGAGCCCCATTGAGTTTCATGGCCAAACGGAGATTTGAAGCATACTCCATAAAAATTACTGCTCACTTTCACACTACTTCATTAGTGCTTTTATGCTGCCTTGTTTACTATTTTTCCTACTACTGTTGTTCTGTACAACATGGGAGACCCTATTTCCTTTCCTGCCCTACCTAATGCATGTATTTGAAAAAAAATCTTAGTTGAAACTTCATTAAAAAGATGAGGAGAATCACACCCACTGGTTACATGGAATATCGCAAATGCACCAGGAGAATCAATTTCACATGGGTTCAGTAGTGGTACAGTGGTGTTGTTTGGGCTATTGACATTTCTCCCCATGAAATCTACTAATGATACAGATGCAACAAACCTTTGGAAGAGCACCAACGACATGCAGGAAGTTCCCCCAGCACTTGCAAACATGCTGCAGTTGCGATTATCTTCTTATCCCAAATTATATGGCAGTGGAGACCCATATCATCATTCAAAGCAGATAATCTGAGATCAGATCCAGGCATATAGGCAGTATAGATCCAGCCTCAGCCTCAGAGGCCGGATCCAGACAGGCCTTTATCCTAGGATAATCCGTGTTTTAAAAATGCAGATTTTTCTTGGGGGCCTGTCCATACCCACCCTAGGAAGTGTGCGCTTTCTGGGGTGGGTGTCCAGATGTTCTCTCAGGACTAGCCTGAGAGAATGTCTTGAGGCCCTACCCCCTCCTCCTCCGAAACCCCAGACCCCTTAGAAAAGTAACAAAAACTTACCCGTCCTTCATTACAAGCCTCGGCCGGCTCTCCTGGTATGTAGGAATGACATGCCAGGAGAGTGCCGGGGGGGGGGGGAGTCCTCTTATTTAGCCCTGTAAACTGTGGGAATACTGTCTGGACTGCAGTATTCTTTAGTCTAGACACCGGAAATAGTGGATTTATTAATAAATTTAATAAATCCACTACCAAATTAATTTGCTACAAACCAGGGTTTTCCTGGTTTGCAGCGAATTAATTCGGAACTGTCCAGAACATTGTCTGGACAGCCCCCTCTTTATTATGATAGATACCACAATAAAGGTCCTGTCTGGATGGGCCCAGAGAGAGACAGTGGTAAACCCCCTTTTTATACGGCCTGTATGGTAGGGTTGCCTTAGGGTTGTCATACACTGGAATCTACAGCTAAGGCATACAACAGCAAAAACTTCTTTTAAAAATTTGAACAGGGGTTTTCAACCTGTTCCTAGTTATTATTCTTGTTTTGTCCATTTTTTTCATCTGATCCATTGACAACCAACACCCCTAATCTAATGATCCACACTCCTGCATTTTTCAAGCCAAAAGTCGACCATAAACTGCAAAATGCAGCTTTTATTTTACTCTTACTCTTATCTTTTAAAAAAAATCTCTGAAGGCCTTCTTCTGGCTGTGCAGGTGGGGAGGCAAAGCAAAGCAATCTTCTCAAAGCAATCATAACAGCATAAATAGCAAGAATTTTTGCCAGTCTAATTTTGGTATCTTTGTAGCCCTGTTGGACTCTGCCACCTAGTGACTTCCAGAGAGAGTGGCATGGCTTTCTAGAAGATCCTTCCGGGTTCTTCCTCCTCCTGACTTTTTCCTACTGTATCTGGACAAGATTTTGAAAGCAGGGGTGGAGAGTGCATTAAGGAATTATATCCTTTTCTTCTGATAACTTCTAGACAAGTAACTTTTCTCAGAAAGAACACTACCATGACAGGAAAACTGGAGGGAGGAGGACGATGACATCAGCAATGTTGAAAAATGCTACTGAAAAAATAGGATGAATTATAAGATCTGTGATTTTTTTTTCCCTCCGTGGAACTCTATCCTTCTGCTTGGATCTTTCTACTACAGTATGTTTATTCCATGCCTAATAAAAACCTTACAAAATAGGCACAGCTAAGACATATTTGAAGCTTATTTTATTTTTTTCATTGGAGCTCTGTGGGCACTGCAGGATTTTTGTTTCGGAGGGCTGAGTTTGGTTCAGGGGGGCTGAGACTGGGTGGGAGGTCTACCCTAGCAAATCTCCCAATAACCCCATTAATGTGGGATATAATGAGCATGGTGATCAAATGGAATAAAATAACAGTTTAAATAATGTACCAGACCACCCTGAGAATTTCGGGGGGCGGGTTCTCTGTGGGTAAGTCTTAAAATGGTAAAAACTCAGAACACGGGTTCTCACGAAATTAAAAAACAGTAATAAAACAA
The DNA here is from genome assembly GCA_030556195.1 of Anolis apletophallus. Taxonomy (NCBI): domain Eukaryota; kingdom Metazoa; phylum Chordata; class Lepidosauria; order Squamata; family Anolidae; genus Anolis; species Anolis apletophallus. Next base: position 152,883,139 of record JARBWK010000001.1, on the reverse strand, counting down.
AGGGCAAAGTGAAATTAACAGCTGAAGACAGCAGAAATACAAAGCACCAGGAAGTACATTTTGAACAAACAAACCTGGACAACTGAAAAGCCTCTAAGATTTGAGCAGAAAAGTTCAGGTTGTAATCAGAATATCCTATCAGGTGTATCTAGAACGGCTTCACTGCCACATAATGCAGTTTCAAAATGCTGTTTAACTGCATTGAACTGCATTATATGGTAGTATAGACTCATATTATAAGATCTATAATCGCGCTCCATGCAGTCATGCTGGCCACATGACCTTGGAGGTGTCTACGGACAACGACGACTCTTCGGCTTAGAAATGGAGATGAGTACCAACCCCAGAGTCAGACACAACTGGACTTAATGTCAGGGAAAAACTTTTACCTTTACCTATAGAATCATACGATGCAGTTAAACTGCATTATGAAACTGCGTCATATGGCAATGTAGATGATGCCTCTGTATTTTTCCTATTTGTCACAAGCTTTCTGATACATGTTTCCTTTGTTTTATTCCTGGACATCTTTTTCCTAGATGGACTACAATGAGGAATGGAGTGATAGAAACTATCCTGTTATGCTCAGCCCTCCATATCCACAGATTCAACCATCCACAGCTTGAAAATATATTTTTTTAATCTCAAAGGGCAAGCTTTGTTATGCTATTTTAGATAAGGAACTCCATTGTACTACTACACTATTGTTTATAATGGCACTTGCGCATCTACAGATTTTGGCATCCATGGCAGGGGGGGGGGGTCCAAACTCTAGTAGATACTGTTTATTTATTTTATTTAAAACTTTTATACCCCGGCCTTCTCACCTCCAAAGAGGGACTCAGACCGGCAAACAGCAAGTATTCAAAGCTAACATTTAAAATCTAAAAGCATCATAAATTTACAATAAAATTTACAATAAAATACAATACAATAAATACATTTAAAAAGCCTTTCGCCAAAGTAAAATCAAGTCCAACTTAACCCATATATTTGGTCCGTATCAAGTGGTTAGCGACTTTAGTTGCTTCGCGATCTCCTTCTTCATTCTGCGAAGGCTTCATTGCACAGCCATGTTTTCACTTGCTTGCTAAAAGTCAGGAGGGAGGGGGCAGATCTAAATGCATTTGGGAGGGAATTCCACAGCCGGGGGGCCACCACAGAAAAGGCCCTGTCCCTCGTCCCCACCAGACACGCCTGCGAAGGTAGTGGGACCAAGAGCAGGGCCTCTCCAGACGTTCTTAGCACTCTTGACAGTTCACAGGGGAGAATATGTTCTGACAGGTAAACTGGGCGGGAACCGTATAGGGTTTTGTAGGTCAACACCAGCACTTTGAATTGTGCTCGGAAGCTAATTGGCAGCCAGTGGAGCTGGCACAACAGGGGAGTTGTGTGTTCCCTGTTCCCCGCTCCTGTTAGTAGTCTGGCTGCTGCGCGCTGGACTAATTGCAGCTTCTGGGCAGTATTCATAGGCAACCCCATGTAGAGAGCGTTGCAGTAGTCGGGGCGGACCTACCTGTTCCCGGGGGGGATGCGGGGGAAAAATTGCGCCCCCCAGTTGCTCCCGAGGGGAGCACAGTGCGCATGCGCCAATCTGTGCGCACGCGCACTGACTCCAGAGCACGCCTCCCGCTTTGGAGCCCAGTGCGCATGCGTGAAACTGCGCTCATGCGCACTGACTCCAAAGCGGGAGGTGCACTCTGGAGCCAGTATGCATGTGAGGAGCCACGCGTCCCCACATGCGCAGGCGCGGCTGGAGTGCCCCGGGCGGCGGGGCTGCCTAACAAAGGCCCAGCTGGTGCGGCGGTGCGGTGCGGGCCGCGGGGCGGGCTGCGGAGGCCTGGCCGCCGCAATGGCGGGGTGGGGCAGCGCGGCACGGGCGGCGGGGTGGGGCAGAGCTGGCGCGCGATGCCCCTTCCGGGTGACGCCGCCCTCACGCGCCTGCGTAGTCCGCCTAATGGACGAATCGTCCCTGGCAGTAGTCTATACGGGATGTAACCAGAGCATGGACCACCATGGCCAAGTCTGACTTCCCAAGATACTAAGTGCCCATGGTATTTGGTGACTTCCTAATACTACCAGGGAAACAAATAGAAAGCAAAAAATAGAAGAGAAAGGAAAGGGGGAAAGTAAGGAAGACAATGGCTGCCAGGAAATAAGGATAAAATAAGGTAGGCTAGAAAATAAGTATATAAATTCCAGGGATATTTATATGCTTTCTATATCATATATACTGGTCTCAGAAATATACAGCAAAACAATAACTTTCATACTCTACCAAACATTATAACAGATGAGAGAATGCCAAGAAAAAGCAGTTGTTGTAGGTTATTTCAGAGGAAGGAACTGGCAAAACCCCTTTGGTATTCCTTGTCTAAGAAACCCCTAAGAACTTCATAAGATGACAGGTGACTTGAAGGCAGGCAGATACATGCACAGGCAGTGTAGGTGAAAAGGTGTGTTAGAAATGAATGTCATTGTTTACTGTTATTATTATATTAGGCAACAAAGAACAGGTTACAGCTAAAAGGAAAATAGTAATAAATCACAGTAACTCTGTGGATACCAAAATCCATGGATGCTCAACTCCCAATATATACAATGGCATAGTAAAATGGCATGACCTTATATAAAATAGTGAACAACTCCAACAAATGCCAAGGTGTTGGGTTTTTTCCTAATGTTGATCCATGGTTGGTTGAATCCAAGTGTAAAAATGGTCTGGTCATCTTGACCAGTAGCCGTTGCTCTTCTCATCCTCCATGAATTGATTCGACCCCTTGTAAAGTCATTCAAGATTACAGCCATTGCTGTTTCCTGTAATAATGAATTCCACAGTTCAACTACAGTTTAAAAGGTTACTATTTTTGTTTGTACTGAAATCTTCTGCTAGTCAGATTTATTGTGTGAACCTGGGTTCTAGTTTCATGGAATAAAACACGTACCTTTTCACCATCTATTTGCTTCACATCATGAATAATTTTATACAGTGGGACCTTGTGTTCCCTTACTCGTCATTTTTTCCCTCAAGCTGAACAGCCTCAGACATTGCTTTTAATATTTGAAGCTGTTCATTTGGTATAGGCCTATATTGTTGCTGCCCTTCTCTTCACCTTTTCCATTTTGGCCATTTTTCCCCATGTGTGTTGCCTAAGCATGGTTGCATAACAGTCTTGAATAACTGGAAACATTACATTTTCTAATTATATTCAATATAAATTTGCCTTTAGCTGCTGCACAGATGGTTGACATTTTCATTGAGATGTTTCCTGCAACCCCAAGATCCGTATAGATTACTGCAATGCCCTCTATGTGAGGCTGCCTTTGAAGACTGCTCGGAAGCTTCAATTGGTTCAACGGACAGCAGTCAGGTTGATAACAGGAGCGGCACTCAGGGAGCGTACGACTCCCCTGTTGTGCCAGCTCCACTGGCTACCAGTTTGCTACCGGGCACAATTCAAAGTGCTGGTTTTGGCCTTTAAAGCTCTAAAAGGTTCTGGTCCAACGTACCTGTCCGAACGCATCTCTCCGTATGAACCGTCGAGATGCTTAAGATCATCCGGAGAGGGCCTGCTCTCGGTCCCGCCTGCTTCGTATGCGCGCCTGGCGGGGACGAGAGACAGGGCCTTCTCAGTGGTGGCTCCTCGGCTTTGGAACGCCCTTCCTAGTGACATCAGATCAGCCCCCTCCCTCCTGACATTTCGTAAGAAAGTCAAAACTTGGCTTTTCGAGCAAGCATTCGCAGACGAACTTTAATCGAGATCAAGGATTAGTATGACGACGAAACGGAAACCGATTTTAAGATTGTGGAGCTGAGATTTGTATTTTGTAGTTTTTAACTGTTAATTTTATATGTTTTTATATGACTGTTTTTATCTTGTGATGTGTTGTATGTGGGCACTTGTTGCCGCTTGTTCACCGCCTCGAGTCACCTTCGGGCTGAGAGAGGCGGTATAGAAGCATGGCAAATAAATAGATATCTGTTTCAGTCTGCCATTCAGGCCATCTCAGTTGGGATTTTGGACCATAATGCACATCACTTTAGACTTGCATATATTGATTCTTATTTGCTACTTTAAGGCCTATTCCTCCAGTATGGAGACATGGCTTTTGGAGTGCTTCACAATCTTTGTTCAAACTATCCAAAAGAATTTGATATCAGTAGCAAACTTGACCACCTCATTCATGAAAGCTGAAAGATCAATGGTCCCAAGGTTTTTCCATCCAGTGGACTGTCAGTATATATGAGTGGGAGAGAAAGGGGAAGAGAAAAGATGTGAACCTGTGCTTCTGTGTTAGTTCATTCTTTCTCTCCCTTCTTCTGTGACATCAGAGCAGATGTGCAGCAAGCAAGTTCAGCCATTGGTTCTATTTGAGCCACTTGAATTGAATACACATTTAAATAAAACTGTAGTGATCCTCTTGGGAGATTCCCCTTCCCTTTTTTCAGTTCTTACATCTCTGTTTGCATGTTGTGTTTTGCCACCGGGGGATTGTGTCATTGTTCCTACTCCTCCTGAAGAGTTTTCTAAAAAATATAACTAAGTGGTATAGCAAAAATGGAGAAAACAGTGAGAAAACATATAAAGGTTATACATGGAAAATGGCATCATTTGCATCAATGTAAAAGCCTGTAAACAAGGCAAGTTAACAACAGAATAAAAGCCCCACCCACTACCACACTCATATTGATTGACTAACAGTACACCCATCATTTTTCTGTGTGTATTCTAGTTAAGAATAAATAAATCCTTATCAGATTCACAAGTTGCTTCATATACCTGCATCAATTGCACATATGTGCTGTTTTGCATATGTCAATATAAAAAATGCATGCATATATTATTACTGCCCTGCCCTGCATGTACCTGCTGTTTTGCATGTTTGTCTATGCAAAATATATGTATTGCTACATGCGCCTGCACTGACTTCAAATATATAATGACTTTAAATGTTTTATTATATGCACTTGCACTGAGCTCACTCCATTCTAATGAAGGACCCTTGTCATTTTCCCCTGAGATTGATTGAGGAAGTTGGGAAAATGGTGACAGATATAATCATAACAGTGTGGAAGTTCTTGATCATGAGGGAAAAGGAGGACTCTGTATTCTGCAAACTAGCAGCAATAAAAGAAAAAAAGTTAAATTTGCATATGATCGGGAGGGAAGTCATTCCCCAGTATATATAACTCCGTGGAATAATGTTGAACGGGAGACTAAAAATATGTTCCAGATAGAATACATCTGTTCCTAGGTGCCAAGAAATCACAATAATGTAGAGAAACAATTATAAACCCACTTTTCTTCAGTCCTAAAATGTGATACAAGTGCATTATAAGTGCATTTCCCCTTCATATATGCAGCCACACATACATACATACACACACACAATAGGAGGCTATAGAGCAGCATGCGAGCTACTTATAAAACAACCAAGTCAAAATGGTTTACCTACCCACTACAAAAATACGAAACATATAACACAATATCTGCTTTGAACTGGATTTTCTGAGTCCACACTGCCATATAATCTGATTCAAAGCAGATAACATGGGATTTTATTCAACTGTGTGGAAAGGACCTCAGATAACCCAGGGCCGGCAGCACTTGGGCGGCATCGGGAGCCTGCGGGGCGGGACTGAGCCTTCCTCCCGCACTGCCTGCGATCTACCACGACGCCCTACACCAGTAGTTCTCAACCTGGGGGTCCCCAGATGTTTTGGCCTCCAGCTCCCAGAAGCCCTAACAGCTGGTAAACTGGCTCAGAATTCTGGGAGTTGTAGGCCAAAACACCTGGGGACCCACAGGTTGAGAACCACTGCCCTACACGATCTACCAGTAGGGCATCCTGGTAGATCTACCTAATGAGCACCCCTGCTATAGAGCATGTTTAGAAAAGTATATGAAATCTCACCATGTATCTCTCTCATTTTCTTTCTGCTTATTGACTTCCCCCCATAGTAAACAACAGCATGCATACAACAACAAAACTCCATGTCTCATATTGCTGGTGTAATAATCCTGGGCATGTGGATCCTATGCTAATAGACATTCTTGGACATTTGGCTTTTAAAGCCTCCCAAATGGCCAGATGTCCCTCAATAGAGCAAGCAAAAGTAGACCAAGATGCCACTCTTCCCTCCTTCCCAAAGTCACCTTACATTAAGGTGCACTTTGGGGATGCCAGGTTTGTGAAAAAAGAAAAACATCTCTGTTGTTCACCATCAGAAAACTGAGTTGGCTTCTGAAGTTTGGAGTCCTTGACCTTTGATTTCCTAATTGTACATTTAAATTCTGGAACAAGACTGTGTTCAAGGTAGGTATCTTATTCATATGTAAATGCTTACAGAAATACAGCCCAAATCTCGAAGAGCATGAGAGGGAGAGCAGAAACAGATGTTTCTCATTTCCATAAGTTAATTTACTTAAGTATATGCAAATGTATGGTTGCCTGTTGTCTCGCAGTAAGATTGAAATTCTTTTTGTTTCTTTCGTTTTTTAATCAAGACAGGTTGTTATTGTCAAATGGGCTTCTTGCTTCAAGGATAACCATTGCAGTCTCAGCATGGAGAGGATGTGCACATTCATGTTAAAATAAGCCATTTCATTGCTATGATTTCAGAGACAGATTGGGATGGGTGGGTCTCATGTTAGTTGCAATTAATTATGCAACATTTTTCCTAGCTAGGTTGTTCATCCAGCAGATCACAGCTGAGGATATTTGGTTATGGAGAAAAGTGTCAAGAGCGACAAAGCAAGACATATCACATATGGTATGTGTTTATATTTCCTAGCCCCGTTTATATCCTGCTTTACTCCAATGAGGTTAAAGTGGAGTGCATAGCTGTCCCTGTGGCTATTATGCTTATAACAGCCTAGCAGATAGATCAGATTGAAAAAGAGTGATTGAATTTCAAGCCTTCATGGGGACTTGAACCCATATCTCCCAATTCCCAAGTCATAAGCATATATGCCATAATCAGGGGCGGATCTAAGTGCAAGCGAAGTAAGCGGCCGCCTCCAGGCACCATGTGGCCAAGGGCGCATCCGGCCCTGGCCGGCAGGTTCGGCGTGCGTGCGGGAGGCTCCACCCCAGCTGCAAAATGTTCCCCCGTCCTTTTCATCCTCTTGGGAGTGCATTTTATTTATTTATTTATTTATAAATTCGATTTGGTAGACCGCTCTCTCTGGAGCCCAGAGCGGTTTACAGCATAAAATCAATAAAACATCAATAAACAGATAAAAGACGTATACCCAAAAGCCCCCCTCCCCACAAATGATCCTGGCAAGCAATAATACGCAGAGGCAATACATGGCAGGACGGTATGTTGGCAGCTGGCAACTAAGGAGGCATCAGTTGGGACCAAATGCCTGCCTATATAGCCAAGTCTTCACAGACTTGCGGAAGGCCAACAAACCCCGTAGTGCTCGTATCTCCTCCGGCAGAGAATTCCAGAGGGTCGGAGCGGCCACTGTAAATGCTCTCTGCCGGGTGCTCGACAGCCTACAGATCTTAATACTCCATCCATCAGAAGCACTCTGTCCCAATAGCGCATGCGCGAAACTTTCACGCATGTGCCATTTGGACGGAGTGCTTCTGGTGAACGGAGTTGCTAAACGCACTACCAAGAGGCCGAAAAGGACAGGGGAACATTTTGCAGCCAGAGGCGGGAGGCTCCACTCCGGCTGCAAAATGTTCCCCCGTCCTTTTCATCCTCTTGGGAGTGCATTTCACTACTCCGTCCATCCAAAGCGCTCTGTCCCAATAGCGCATGCGTGAAACTAGCTGGCTGTGCGCATGTGTGCTCGTGCACATGCGCAATCTCCACCAGGCTGGAGAGCCAGGGGGCGCCAAAATAATGTTCGCTTACTACTATTTTTTACCTTTGTCCGGTCCTGACCATAATGGCAGTCATTGTATATGCAAACAAATACTTCCTCTCTTGAATTTCTTCCCTTCTTCCTAATAATATCACATTATGGTGACCCTAAGATTAACCAGTAGGTTTCCGTAACCAAGTAGGGACTTGAACCCTAGTCTTATAGCCCAATGCTCCATCTACTATACCATGTAAGCTTTCACAACAAGAACTTGCAAAACTGGGGGCGCTTCCACACTGCCCCATATCCCAGAATATCAAGGCAAAAAATCCCATATTATCTGAGTGTGGACTCAGATAACCCAGTTCAAAGCAGATATTGTGGGATTTTCTACCTTGATATTCTGGGATAGAGGGCTGTTTGGAAGGGCCCTGGGACAACTGGCAGGCATGAACGTCAAAGACCTTGGAGAATTGCCTGCTCCCTGTTAGCTTGCTTGCTTGATAGATAGATTTCCCATATTTATCCCACAGCTGGGATGCAAGGGAATGCAATATTTTTTAAGTATTCTAATAAAAACACAATAAATTGTACCCATTAAAATGCAGGTTAAAATAATTAAACTATTGAAACACAATAAGTAAGAATTGCTTATATGCCCTAATAATAAGTAGGAATTAAAATGTCAAAAAGCCCAGCACATGCACTGAAAACCTCTGACTATAACAAGCAGGCAATGCTGGAAGACCTGCCTCAACATAACTTCAACAAATGTATTTTAAACCATTTTTAATTCAGAAAAAAACATAGAACAGGAATAATAATACAAAAAGAAACAGGATTTGTTATAATGTATACTGCTAAAACTAGGCAGATAACTAACTAGTACAGCAACATACTACTGGGCTAAATCAAACACACCCACCTTAACATAAATACAAACTATATCAACCAACCAACAAACATTCATACAATTCTATGAACCTCACGCTCACCGTTGATTCTTATCCCTTAATATTCTATTTCCTTTAGTTACTATATAGCCATGCTTCTACTTTTGGTTACACTCATCTAATTCATAAATCCTATAATTAACATTTGTCTCCAATATGGCTGTGAAAAAGTGATAAACAAATCCCATTTTTCTTGAAACTAATCAAATATTTCAGTATAGTCGGTTCACAGATCTTCATCAGCTTTGGCTTAAATGGTTCCTTCCATCGCTAGGTGTAAATGATTCTCACTGTAGTTATCATATACTGTAGTAGTCTTCCAAATTTTCTTTCTAGATTTCCATCATTTCCAAGAAATAAAACTCTAGTTTCATTGTGAATCTAGCCTTAAAAATTCTTCCAATATCAAGGGTATTTACAGTAAGTCCAATATTTCTGGGCTTCTTTGCAAGGCCACCACATATGATAAAATGCCCCAATAAAATGCCCCAATAACCTAATTTATTCCAAATTAATTAAATGGCCCATTAGATCCAGGCCTTCCTGAAAGCCCCAGATCTGATCGGGCTTTGAGCCTTTGAGGAATCACTTCTGGGTAGTCCTGGGACTACCCGGGGGTGAGTCACCATTTGCCATCTCAAACCTTTTGGGCTCCTGGAATTTAACTTTATTCAACTGTAGGTAAGTTTAACTTTATTTTAGGGGTACATTGGCTACATGCCATCCTGGTTTTAATTGGGGTGGCATGTAGCCCCTCTCCCCCAGAAAAGCCTAGGGTTATTTTGGTGGGAGTGGAGAAAAAAGGATTTTGGGGCTGTGTGGATGTGCCCTGAGTTTACGGCAATGAAAGTAACCTCAAGACAAATGGAGAAAGTTGGAAAAGGATAGTGATATTTGGATATATTTAAAATGTTTGGAAAAGAGGAGTTCTGGAGGATTAATTAGTACTGACTCTCCTTGGTCAGGACAATTGTAGGGTGTGCAGTACTGACCTACCTCACATGATTGTTGTACGGATTACTGAAATAAGATATGTCAAGTGTTCTGAACCCTTAAAACATGTGACACAATTCTACATCAAAGGCACCTGTAATAGTTATATGATATCATGGAAGAAGCCAGAAGAGTTTCAGTATGGCATAGAACTGACACGACAAAGTGAGAACAGTTGGCTATGATAATAACACTGCATGTTTTCGTCTTATTGAAGAATGTGTCTGAGTAACAGTGCAGGCCTTCTGTTACTGGCCTGCAGAGTATGCATGAAACCTGGTTGCAACAATTAAATAAAACCATCTGGTAAACCTATTATCTGCCTAGACCCAAATTCACTTAATAGGACATTCAAAAAGAGTCATTGCCCATTACCAGTGACTGAGGACATACTACCAGATTTAGCCAGGTGTGACAGAAATATGAATAGGCCGATATTATGTACTCATTTTGTAGCTTTCACAGATCACTTGGACATGAGTATTTCACATAATTCTAATACTAGGTGAAGAGGGTTTGGGTGAGGGAAGGGAAGGGAAGATGGTCCACAGTCTGAATACTGCAAGATGCAGGGAAGAGAATTAAGGAGGAAAGCCCAAATAGCAGAAGAACCTAGGTCCAGGGTAAAGCAAAAAGAATGGTATTTTATTATTTATCTTTAGCACTTGTCGCCTACTATTCAAATGTGAAAATTTGCCAAGCACCAAATCTATATCTATATAATAGACATGGAAAGATATTGGAGTGTTGTGTGGTTTCTGGGCTGTTATCCATGTTCTAGCAGCATTGCACCTGACGTTTCACCTAGTATCTTCAGAGGATCTGATGGTGGTAAAAGCACGTAGAGGATGTATATATTTTCCAATGTGGCACCTATTTCCAAAGAGCACTGTCACTCCCACCAACAACAGATCTGGACGAATCTTGACACCCTGGAGGAGTGGAGAGGAGGTGGCCCAGCATAATGAAAGCTGCAGTTCACCCATATCAAGAGAATTGTGAAGCCCATCAGTAATGGACTTGGTCCAAACTATGCACACATACCCAAGATGACCGATTGACAAGGTTGCGAGGGGACTGACTTAGCATTATGGGTTTTGTAGTTCATCCACAATCAAAGAACACTGTGAATTTGACCAACATTGGATCTGGACCACACTTGAGACACATATCCAACATGACCAACTTTATGTAATTGTGGAGTTTGGGGGCTATGACAGTGCACGATTGGAGTTATAAATCCTGCACATGCAAAGTGAACTCTGAACCCTACCAATTATGGATATGGATCACACTTGGCATGCATACTGAGCCTACTTTTAATACTGTCAGAGTTTGGAGGGCATTGACCCTGGATGCTGGGGGTTATAGTTTACCCTGTACCCAGAGAGCCCAGAGATTCATGCCAACAACAGATCTGGATCAAACTTGGCACACATATCCCCCATGACCAAAAGAAAATAGTGGAAGAGTTTGGGGGGATTGGACGTGGATTTTGAAACTTATAGTTCACCCTGGTTTCAGAGCACCTTTGGCTCCCACCAAGACCAGATCTCGAACAAAAATGGCACACAGACCCAAAATGACCAACTTTGTGTACTGTTGAAGTTTGGAGGGAACTAATCTTGGTGGTTGGGAGTTATAGTTCACCCACATACAGAGAGCACTGTGAACCTAACCAAGGATGTATTTGTACTTGCCACACATACTCAACATGACCAACTTTTAACACCAACGGGTTTGGAGGAAATTGAGTTTGGATGTCGGGAGTTGTACTTCGCCCACAATCAATGAGCACTATGAACTAAACCAACAGTTTATCTGGACCAAACTTGGCAAACAAATCCACCAAGATCAATTTTAAATACTGCCAAGGTTTGAGGGGAATTGACCCATGATGTTGGGAGTTGTAGTCCACCCAAATTCATATCCAAAAGAAACAACAACTGTTTCTAATATCTATCAATACCAATAACCTAACCTGGACATTGCAGATACCTAAGCTAGTATATTAATATAAGAAAAGGGAACTTTTGGTCCGTGCATCTAAAACATAGAAATATATACATATAATCATAAGCCCACCAATTGAACAGGACAACCCTTTTAGAAGGCTAACACATATATATCACATATTACATACCATATTATCATTTCCACTCTGAGATATATGGAAATGATAATATGGTATGTAATATGTGATATATATGTGTTAGCCTTCTAAAAGGGTTGTCCTGTTCAATTGGTGGGCTTATGATTATATGTACCTAATGATATTATTGTATATATTTCTATGTTTTAGATGCACGGACCAAAAGTGGAATACAAAACAATATTATGATTTTGGGTCCCGATGAAGCTGGGGTTCCCCCAGCGAAACGGCAAGGCCTTTGATATTTAGTCCGTCGACCCCCAGAAGTCTCTTAATCCGACATATATTTGATGATAATTACTTATGATTTAATTCGGATGTAAGGACTCTGAGAATTTTTTTGAATTGTTTGACGAGAGGTTTTCCTCTATTCCACATCCCCATTTGGGAACAGATATATGCTTTTCATGCCAAAGAACTATACAAGATAAATAAAGATACTATTGGAAACTTATACTTTGAAGACTTTTAGTGTTGCAGCTAACCGCTTGGCCAGATTGATCACCAACAATGGTCCACCCTGGCCTCACATCGGGAGGCATGGAGAAGCACTATCCACAATGCTGCGGCCTCTTTCGAGAAGACACGCCGAATGGGTCTCGAAGAGAAACGACAACGCAGAAAGAACCGCAACTTGGAAAAAACATCACCCAAGGAGACTTTCTGCTGCGCTTTCTGCAACCGAACTTGCCTATCTCAGATTGGCCTTTTTAGTCATCAACGTGCTTGTAAAAAGCGTGGGATGAGTCCTTCCTGAATCTTCGTTCGCGAAGTAATGCCGAGAGAGATATTAATAAAAACAAAAAAAGAGGAGTCCCTGCCCTCACGTTTCCACTTAAAAAGATGAGGCACAAAAGGGAAAGGGGATACCTTTGCCCAAAAGTTAGTTGGTACTCCCCTAAACCTTTCCTATTTTTTGTTAAAAGCATTCAAGTCATCATTGACATTGGGTTTGCGGGATGAGCTTTATGCAAAGCTATGGCTTTGCCTTCCTCTGAAGCTGAAAGGGTATGACTTGTCTGAGGTCACCCAGTGGGCTTCAATGACAAGCAGGAATTTAAACCCTGGTCTCCCAGATACTTGGTCCACCATTGAAACCACTCCATTACACTATGGATCCCATTCATTTTCTCAGTTTTTAATTGCAATGTAATAACTTCCATGGATTAAACTGTTTCTTAATAATGACCTTGACCTTATCAGAGTGGTTCTCAGCATGTAGGTCCCAGGTGTTTTCTCCTACAACTCCCAGAAATCCCAGCCAGTTTACCAGATTTCTGAGAGTTGAAGGCCAAAACTTCTGGGGACCCACAAGTTGAGAACCACTGCCTTATCATATTTGTCGGGCATAAGTAAAAGGCACAGTGAATATTTTAGAATAGTCATATTTTTTTCACTTATGATTTTAATCCAATATCACAGGCTGCATGTGAGTGCTTGTGTGTGTAAAAGAGAAAGATGCATATATTCATATGTTCATCTATGTTATTGAAGAAAAACAACACTTCTAACTTACAATAATGGAATGTCCTGGAGACTGCATGGGATGTCTGTGTCATAGGCAATGGTCATTTGGCATGCTCTAAACTAGTGGTGTTCAACCTTTTGTCCTCCAGGTACGAGGGCGGGTCAATAAGTCAGTGACTTTTTGAATTTCCCACCTCTTAACTGAAAGGGCAACACTGCTCCTGTCAACAGGCATCTGTCAGTTGACTCCTGTCAAAATTTGAACAAGCATCATTTAGTTTGTGTTTTACAGTCATTGATAGCAGACTACCACATGATTTGAGGAGAAAATGGAAAAATTGAATTTTGGGTGCTCATTAAGCATTATTTTTTGCGGAAAAAACCACTCAAACCAAGGTTAGGCTTGATAAATAGGGGACTCTGCACCATCAATTTCAATGGTAAAAATGGTTTACTGAATATCATTGTGGCTGTACAAGCACGGAAGATGCCGAACGTTCTGGACGCCCAGTTGAGGTCTCTACACCTGAAACAATTGAAAAAATTCACAATATGGTGATGGCAGATCAGAGATTGAAAGTGCGAGAGATTGTGGAAGCCATAGGCATCTCACATGGTGCAGTGGTTTCAATTTTAAATGATCACTTGGGTATGAGAAAGCTTTCCGCAAGATGGGTGCCGCATTTGCTCACAATCGACCACAATGCAAGGGTGCACACATGTGCAGTTTCCATGACAAAAATCCATGAATTGGGATACAAATTGCTCCCCCATCCACCCTATTCTCCGGATTTAGCCCCGCGTGACTATTTCTTGTTTCCAAACCTGAAGAAATGGCTCGGCGGAAAGAGATTTGACTCCAACAATGAAATCATCTCACAAACAAATATTTATTTTGATGACCTCAGCAAATCTTATTTTTTGGAAGGGATAAAAAAAGATTGGAGAAATGTTGGGCAAAGTGTATAGAGCTCAAAGGAGGCTACGTTGACAAATAAAATGATTTTTTATCCAAAAACCTGTGTTTCATTCAAAAAGTCACAGACTTATTGACCCGCCCTCATATTTAGGACTCCAATTCCCAGAAGCCCTTGCCAGCTTGTCCAATGCTCAGGAATTCTGGGGGTGATGTCTAAAATAAGCAAACAAACAACACTGGGTTGAGTACACACTATTAAATATAATTAATATTCACACATCAGTACGCTGAATATAGTGCAGTAATATACTGTATTGTTCAGAAAGTAGGTCTGGTGGAATAGTTCAATGAGATGTGATGTCTAACATACCTGGGGACCAAGGGTCAGATACCACTGTTCTAAGCCATTCTGAAAAGTAAGTAAGCTACTTTTAGGACTCACTTCTGGGGTATGGAAAGACATGCTTTTACTGTATGCAAGTGACTGTTCTTCCAAACCGGCCCCCCTTTTTTGAAACATTGCCACCTGTCTCTTCTCCCCAGAGCTCCTCTCCTAATTTCTGTTTTGCACTTCTGTTGCCTTAGGAAACAACCACCTGGAAGTGACCTTCACAAAACTTGCAATGGCAACGGCAGAGCATTCCCCCCTGGTCTCTCTGACCTTCTGATATCCTTTTCAAAACTTCAGATCCGAGGCGGAGCACTTCCCAGAGGAAGTCTGCAATCAAATTGCTGAGTAGAACTGAAACGCATGAGGCTTTTTATATTCATGAATCAAATTCAAGAATTCATTTCCTTTGATGAATGCCCACATTTTGAAGCTGGGAACCTTTGAGAACCTCCACAGACTTCAGCAGATGTCAAATCATGCATTGATTTACAGTTTGTGAACTCACTCTTTGTAATTTGTTATTTCTATATTTATATGCTGTGGGGTTGACAGGCCCCACTCACTTTGGTAGTCAAGTAACAGGCTGAAAAATACAAAATTCAGATTGCCAAAAAAATTCAGCTTTGCCATTGAAAAACCTGCAGACAAGTCTTAATAAAAGAAACAAGAAAGTCATAGCATTCATCCTTTCCTCCAATTCCTTTAAACACTCCTTCTGAGACATTAATTTTAGGGGTTCATGGTCCTAAAACCCAGGGATGGGCTTCAGAGGTTCCATGAAGATGGTAGAAATTATTATTATTATTATTATTTTCCTTCGGTTTCCTTGTTCTAAATTTGAAAATTGTCTTTCTGAGTGAAAATAATGTAAAATTGTGTTATTAAGGTATTATTTACACCCATTCGTTGTGAAATAATACCTTACTACCCTAATTTTATATTATTTCCCCCCAGAAAGACAACAAAGGGAGAATAAGGAAACTGAAGGAAATAATACTTTTTTCTACCAGGTTCATAGATGCCATCATACATGGTCAGATTTTTTTTTCTCGTATCAGAAGCAACTTGAAAAATTGCAAGTCACTTCTGGTGTGAAAGAATCTGACATTTGCAGAGACGTTGCCCAGGATGTGTTACCATCCTGTGAGAGGCTTCTCTCATGTCTCTGCATGGGAAGCTGGGGCTGACAGACGGGAGCTCACTCCATCTCGTGGATTCGAATCACCAACCTTCAGGTCTGCAGTTGATCCAGCACAAGCTTTTCATGGTCAGAAAATGTACAGTCAACGTCATCACCCCATTATACACAGGGGACGCATAACCTTAATCAGATTCTCAAGGGGGTCTATGATTCAGACCCCCAAATAAGCTTAGGAGTAATCAGTAAAGATACTTGGAAAAGGTTCACACCTCATTCAGTCTCATCTTCAATATTCATTGCGATTGTTTCACAAGACGGTTTCTTTAGTTAATGAGATAATAGTCAATAACCAGCAAGTCTGGAAAGCAAAATGTAGTGCTGGAAACAAGCCATCAGAATCCCCCAGCATTCAAACTGATTTGACCTGCAGCAGGGAGTTGCCTTGTTGGGCCAGCATAAGTGGGAAGTGTGGCTACAGCAGCAGTTCAACTTAAAAACACGGATTCTTTCTGCATTGCTTCCTTTCCCCCAACCTAACATTGTAACAAATCCCCCAATAAAGCACCAATTAATTGTAACCTTCTCACTCTCCATAGTATTACATTGTGTCTTTTGCTGTCTCCAACTAACTCAAATCATGAACCCAACTTTTCCCAGGCCGCGGAACACTGCAGGCCTGCCTGAGATGCCTTCATGGTATCTCAGAGAGGCCAGGGCTGCGCTCCTCCAATTGTCCAGTTGGCCTCCATTGGCCCCCGTATCCACAAGATGGCGGAACGGCTCCATTTCGTTGTCATATTTTTCCTATATTAATTCTAAACCTTTCTGCTATCTTGGGTTTTTCATTTGGACTTCTCCTCTCTAGGAATAATCTTTTGTTCTTTAAGTAATATAATTTAAAGGGAAAGCACCTGATTGTCAGTTTTGCCAGTTCCTGCCCCTCATCATCCCTGCCGCTGTCTCCTGGGCACCGAAGAGGCCTGCTGTCGCACTCCAGGGGACCTGGACCCTCTAGATGTATTCACACAACACCACCACTTGAAATATAGTCATTTATTGGAAGCAGGTAATATCAGCAATATATTGAATAATAAAAAGGTAAAATGAGAACACATCTATAATCCAAGCAGGAAGGTTTCAGGAGCCAAAGCAATACAGGTGCAATAAATCCCATAGAATCCCAATGCATTCAATAGAGTCCAAGAGAATCAATAGAGTCCCAGAAACTTAAACTAAAAACTTCCATAGACAAAGCAGAAAACTTGAGTCCCAAAGCAAGAGAATTTTCCTGCATTGACGTTGCCAGAAAACTGGGGGTCTCTACAGCAAGCAGCAGTAAAATAGTCAACCAAACCACTTTCCATTCTCTAATTAAAACATAGGCCGTGAATTTTTACCAATTAAAATTCCTTCTCTGCTGACTGCACCATCAACGCAGGTGTTTCTTATCTCACTGTAGTTTACACAGACAAGTTCCCAGATAATTTTTGCTCATGAAAATTCCCATCCCCTGTATCAGTTTGCACTGCAGGTCCCACCATTCTGGTAGCCAACGAAGCCACAAGCCCAACACCTGTGCCTCATGAGATCGCTATGTGATCATCCCTAGAAACCTCATGAAGGCAGGCCAACGTCATCCAGCCCATGGCAAACTGGGATTTGCAGTTCTCCCCTTATTCAAAGGACAAGATCCCTCCTCAGTGCTGGTCAAATGGATCCTTTCCTTGATTTCACAAATACTTCCATAGACTCTTTTTATGGACTTTTCTCAATTTTCTAGTGGATTTTGTTTTATGAATTCTTCCCCAACAACTCTTCAGAATCCCCCACCTGGGGAACCTTATGGATTCCTTCATATGAACTTATCAGAGACTCTCTCCCTTTTTCCAATGAATTTCTTCTTATGAATTGAATAAACTTATGAACTCTGGTGGGTGGGAAGATGGTATGAACCCCTTTTTCTCCCAATGTATTTCCCAGCATGCCCCCTCTTTTCTATGTATTCCCCATATCTGGAAATATTACAAATAGGAAGAATGCCACCCTATTTTGAAACCTAGCTGGAAACATGAAGAAGTCTGTTTTCCTTGCCAACTCTGAACAAAAGGCCATCAGTTTCTGTATTGCATGAACAATAAGGATGGATGCCTCAGGGAGGGTTCCTGTCCCCTCCCAGGCTTAGACATTCCTCTGGACACAAGGTGTCCTGCCCTCAGAGTTTCGCCCAGCGGGTCGCCTTTGTCCTCTTGGCAAATATTGTCAATTCATCACAAAGACAAATATGGGATCCCCAGAAGATCCATCAAGGAGCTCAATCACAAAGGCTTATCTCAAATTCAGTTTCTTGCTAGACCAAAATGTTTATTTGGCAACCTGTGACAATAGAAAATCCGACTTGAAGACATTCGTTTAATCGTTGGATGTATAGACACACATTAAGGGACCTATAATCCACTCAAGGAATTTCTGTCTTCATTGTTTCCCGCTTGTCCCGCCTCCTCAGCTCCCATTGGTGGAGGAGCCGAAATGGCACTAGCTCTCCATTGGCTGAGGCGCAGATAAGCCGGCTGTGCCTCCCCTCCAGCTGATCGAGCCAGCCAATCAGCGCAAAGCCGGCACGGGGGCAGGGGGGGCGGGAAATTCAAATTTGACCATTCTGTATAGCTTTTAAAATGGCATGTTTTCCTATGTAATGTTATGTCAGCCTTGCGGACATCAGGGATTGCAGCTTTCATCCTTCTCAGCTGAGACAAATAAACTCGGTGGCTCTTTTTCAACTTTGGTGAGATTCATTTTGGGAAAGGGCGATTGGGTGTTTTCTAGCTCGCCAAGGTAAGGAATCCTCTTTTCTGGATTCTTAGGGCTTCTACCCCATCTGGGCAGAGCCACCACAAATTTCTGTTTGATATCAGTTCATGTTGATATTGATACCACTGTTATTATTGTTGTTGTTTTACCTGCCTTGGGGAATATGTTGCTTCCCTGACATTGTTTAGGTATAACACTCCATCAGACCTAGGGTGCAATTAATACTAGTTGACGCCTCTTCAATTGCAATGGCTCAATGCTATGGAATCCTGGGAGTTCTAGTTTTACAATGTCTTTAGTTTTCTCTGATGCAGTGAGCTGGTGCCTCACCAAACTCAAAATCAAAGGATTCCATAGCATTGAGCCATGGCATTTTAATGTGGTTTCAGACTGCATTTATTTTATGGCATAGATGCACCCCTAAAACCAGTAATTAGAGATAATGGAAGTTGTGGCCGACATCTGTAGGGTGATGTGTTTCTCATCCCTGATCTATGTTGTGCTTTTTACCAGGTGGCAGAAGATAAGGTAGATGATGGTACCAAGAAACTAGTTCCTTGAAATCTATCCTGAACCTGAAACTGGTTTTTGTCTCCCCACCAAACATGATCTGCTTTTTGTGGATTCTGGGCTCTAGCTGAGATCCATTACGGTTAAGTTGTAGCATAGCATGCTCCCTGAAACCCCTGGCTCCAGGGACAGAGAAGAGAATATGAATATGCAAAACTGGCATCTTCCATTGGCAAGTAGCATCTAACATCTGAACTGGGCAGATGTGATATATAGACAAGAAGCCAAGCCTTTTGCCCTTCTCTGGCCAACGGTTTCTTACTGCCAAACTTCAGCTGATCTCATAGGCACTGAGTATCTGGAATTGGCTAACTAGATTTGCTGATGAGCCAAAAAAAGGTGGTCTGTGGATGGTTGTACATGGGAAGGAAAACATGCAGTAGTGTCCCACTGTGCATTAAGAAAAAGGACAGCAATGGAGCCAATTACTAACATATAGAAGAAAAAGGACATTGCTGGTTTTGAGTCCAAATTTAAGAAAAATTACTTTGGGGTGACAACTCCAGAGCCCTGCATCAGCAAACATTCTGGGTGTTGTCATTCCAAGGTCTATTGAATACCTAATGTTAAACATTGGTAATGGTCCTCTTGACAAGACCAGAATGCACATGCCCCCAGATGGAGGAATTTCAGAAGCACGGTCTTAGCATTCAAGTAAGTAGAAGCCGCATATCAATACTTATGCCCCACTTTAAAAACATATCATTCTTTAGGTAGTTCTATAATGAGCCCCTTTCATTCAGAATGAAACTGTGATCCATTAATGAAAGCAACACAAAAAAAAATTCTCACTTGAAAAAGAAGCAGATTGCATCCCTAAAGCTGGCTAGCAAGTTTTGTGGAATCTGAGGTGGAAGTGCAGCCTGTCTCGATCAAAACAGAATTAACATAAGGGTGAATCTGTTTCCAAAAGTTTGTATTTTTTTAATGAAGTGTCATTTCACAGTTTTTGCTCAGAGCAGGGCCGTAGCCAGGATTTTGATTTGGGGCTGAGTTTGGTTCGGGGGGCCGAGACTGGGTGGAAGAGGGTCTACCCTAGCAAACCTTTTGTATTGTTATCCCAATAACCCCATTAATGTGGAATATAATGAGCATGGTGATCAGATCATGATATGAATAAACATAACAGTTTAAATAATGTACCAGTAAGGCCTTTTCGCAGACCACCCTAAGAATTTCGGGGGGGGGCTGAAGCCCCCTTAGCCCCCCCCCCTGGCTACATGCCTGGCTCAGAGCATCAGCGTTTCCTTTTCCAGGGTTCAGCTACATATGTCTTCTTGGCCACATCCAGGTTGTCCTCTATAGCAGTGTTTTTCAACCTTCTTTGAGCCACGGCACATTTTTTACATTTACAAAATCCTGGGGTACACCACCAACCAAAATGACACAAAATGACACTCTAACACAGTAATACATATAGTTAATATGTTTTAAAATGTATTTATACATTCAGTGTGAAACCTGGACCTGTTTCAATGAACACAACATAGATATCCTGGCAGGAATTGCAGAAAGACACAAACTTCCCACACAGAACTCCCAGAACCAAGAGAAAATACTATAAGAGTTTGGTGGGCATTGACCTTGGGTTTTGGAGTTGTAGTTCACCTATATCCAGAGAGCACTGTGGATTCAAACAATTTTGGATCAGGACCAAACTTGGCATGAATACTCAATATGCCCAAATGTGAACACAGATGGAGTTTGGGGAAAATAGACCTTGACATTTGTGAGTTACAGTTTCTGGGATTTATAGTTAACCCACAAACAAAGAGCATCCTGAACTCTTGCAACAATGGAATTGAACCAAACTTGGCATATTGAACTCTCATTACCAGACAGAAAGTACTGAGAGGGTTTGCTTGGGAATTGACCTTGAGTTTGGAAGTTGTAGTTCACTTACACCCAGAGAGCACTGTGGACTCAAACAATGTTATGTTATGTTGTTGTTTGTTTTCTATCCAGAAACGCAATGTTGGAAGGAGGCTCACCAGTTTAAGGTCGCTAAAACAGGCATGGGAAAACTTCAGCCCTCTGGGTGCTTTGGACTTCAACTCCCACCATTCCTAACAGCCTGAGGCCCTTTCCTGCTTAAGTGGCTGAGGGGGAAAAGGAAAAGGGCCTGAGGCTGCTAGGAAGGGTGGGAGTTGGAGTCCAAAACACCTGGAAGGTCCAAGTTTGCCCATGCCAGCTTTCGACAGAGACCTCTTTCTCCCCCTTCCCCTTCGCACCCTTTCTTCCCCCCTCCTGCCGAACACTTACTTTTTCTTCTACACTGCCACTTCTGCCGCCATTTTGATCCGAAGGGGTAACGTGAGCATGTTCAGGAGGGGAGGGAGGAAGGCGTGACCCATGCGGGCACTACTGCACAGACTCGCCCCAGAGCAAAGCGAGACAAAGCGAGCAGAGTGAGGCTGGGAAGAAGGGAGCCCCAGTGGAGAAGAAAAAGTGTTTGGCAGGAGGGGGAAGAAAGGGTATTGGAGGTTCCAGTTTCCCACGGCACACCTGATGATTGCTCACGGCACACTGGTTGGGAAACACTGCTCTATAGCACTACCCGCAAAAAGTGCTCACAAATTTCAGCTGATGCAAAAGGTTGTTGCCAGGATTCACCTCCTTTGACTTTTCTATATTTTGTCCAGTGCTGGAACCAAAATAAATTGAACAGCCGATGTTACCACTTTGCTGCACACAAAATATACCACACTGTGAAGATGTAATTTTTTCTTGTGAAGCAAAAGTGAAGCAAACAAAAACAAACTGGCCTGGAAAATTTTTCCAGGAGGAAGCTGTTCTAATCTGTGACAACAAAATAACAGGATCTTACATGGTTTAAAAACCAATCTATTTATTTTGGCATGAACTTCAGCCTTCTCGATCAGATTCCAGGAATTATGCTGTGAGTAAGGGCTCCCAATGTGATTCTGACACCAAAGAACCTATCCACAAAAGCAGAGTTCCCTGTGAGGAAAATGACTGCATAAACAACTTGAAAATTGAGGTCCTTCTATCAGTAGCTATTTAGTCAAGATTATTAACTGCAGAAAGTATCCCACAGGTACTGACTCCATAGAAGACCATTGTGAACAGCAAATAATATTAATTTGTGGCACAAGTAGGACAACCATGTGACCCGTTTAAGAGATAACAGTCCCCTGTTTGAAGGTGTCCTCCGTTTCAAGGATCATTTAGCATTCTAGCCCAAATTTAATTTCAAGATGAAGAAGACAAAGAAACATAAGCAGAATGAGGCCTTGAACTTGCCCATCAACTATGAGCAGCTGGAAAAGTAGACAGAGTAAGTAGACAGAAGCACAGCCATTCCCATGATGTTGAAATGTATCGTTACACTGATGACTTCCACATTAGAGTCTCCTTTAATAAATAGTCATATACATATTTTATGTAAATCTGTGTCTTCTACTCCTCCTTTATTTATTTATTTATTTATTTATTTATTTATTTTGTAGATTTGTACCCCCATCCTTCTCACCCCCAGGGGAGACTCAGGGCGGCTTCACAACAAGCACTCTTTCCAGTACTAACCACAATCATAAAAATACATTTAAAACAATTCATTAAAATACATTACATTAAAAAGACATTTGTTTAAAATCACGCTGGTTTAAAATCAGTGTCTGGGTCAGTTCATTGTCATTCATATCACATTGAGTCATGTTCCCAATTGCTGCTTCTATTGTTCAAACACTTGGTCCCATAACCAGATTTTAAGTTTCTTTCTGAAGGACAGGAGGGAGGGGGCCAGTCTGATGTCACTGAGAAAGGAGTTTCACAGGTGAAGGGGCAGTACTGAGAAGGCCCTGTCTCTCATCCCCACCAGTCATGTTAGCGATTGTGGTGGGATCAAGAGCAGGGCCTCTCCAGCTGACTCCAAATTGCATTAAGGTTATGATTTTGGATTAGCCTATTGTTCTAAACATTCTGGGTAGGTTATTTATTTAGACATTCTTGATGATGTCTATAAGTAGTTATAAAACAGATTAAACAGACAATGAAGAGTTTTTGCTGACTCCAAATTGCATGAATCTAGGGTATGATTTTGGATTAGCCTATTAGCAATTCTAAACATTCTGGGATTCCAGGTTAAATCTCACCTCCTCTCAGTAATGCCTCCATGCTCTTACTGCCACCTCAACTCAGGGGTTTTAATCAGACTGCACCCTAGCAATCTAATTAGAACAGTGGCTCTCAGCCTTCCTAATGCCACAACCCCTTAATACAGTTCCTTGTGTTGTGGTGACTCCCGACTATAAAATTATTTTTGTTGCTACTTCATAACTGTCATTTTGCTACTGTTATGAATTGTAATGTAAATATCTGATATGCAGGATGTATTTTCATTCAAATTTGGTACAAATACACGATAGGCCCAATTTTTAATATTGGTGGGGTTGGGAGGGATTGATTTTGTCATTTGGGAGTTGTAGTAGACATCTACTAACCCAAGGAGTGACCATCACTCAAAAATTGATTTTGTCATTTGGGAGTAGTGGTTGCTGGGATTTATAGTTAACCTATAATCAAAGAGCATTCTGAACTCCACCAACAATGGAATTGAACCAAACTTGGCACACAAAACTCCTATGACCAACAGGAAACACTAGAAGGTTTTGGCAGGCATTGACCTTGAGTTTTGGAGTTGTAGTTCACCTATATCCAGAGAGCACTGTGCACTCAAACAATGATGGATCTGGATCAAACTTGGCATGAATGCTCAATATGCCCAAATGTGAACATTGGTGGAGTTTGGGGAAAATAGACCTTGACATTTGGGAGTTGTTGCTGAGATTTGTAGTCCACCTACAATCAAGGAGCATTCTGTACCTCAGCAACAATAGAATTGAGCCAAACTTCCCACACAGAACCCCTATGACATAACAGAAAATACTGTGTTTTCTGATCATCTTTGGCAACCCCTCTGACACCTCTCACGACTTCCCCAAGGGTTCGACCCCCAGGTTGTGAAATGCTGGTTTAGAACATGCCATGTTAGATACAGTCTTTTATCCAGCCATTAAAGGTACAAGTGCCTTGATTTGTGTTATAATTCCACTTTATAAAATCAATGAGCCTCCCCATGTTGTTTTGTTTGCTTCTTCTGAGTGGTATTCTGCCCCTGTTTATGCTTCATTCTCCTTCTCATCTCACCCTGTGTCCTCAAGAAGAGGCAAGGCCCTGTTTTCTTCCCTTTAAATATTTAACATTTCCCAATAGCGTGACAAAACAGCAATCCTCTTGCCCCCTCATTTGTAGAGTCTATAAATATGTGAGCTGCTTTTGTCCATCTTCTTACCCCAGCATCCCGCTCAGCCCATCTGTCTTCCTCATCGGAAAAGCTGAGAGGGTAAAGCGGGCAATACCTCCGTACTGTGCCTTACTACCTATGCAATTGTGTGTTGCCTCCATCTTTGGCTGGAGACATGCTGTATCTGCTAAAATTTTATTTCCTGATCCCCCCCATTTCCCTCCCAGCAACCCTGCTTTGCTCTTGTGTTTCTACCCAGCTCTTTGCCTCCTCCTCTCCCTACCCATTCCCCCCCACATTCTCGCCCCTTCTCCTTTCGTCGGGCACCGTAATGTGAATCCGGTTTTCAGGTCATGTTTTCAGTAATAACCTTTAATGCAGCTGGCTGGGGTCCAAATTGTTGCTATGGTGCCGTGCGTGTAACTGATCAGATGGACTATGAAGTGTTAAGCTGCCTCGGGGGTGCACTCCCACATAAAGCTATCATTAATTTCTCTGAATTACACCAATTCCGGGACATTCTTTATGGACAGATAGTGAGGGAGACAGTTATATGACAGGACTTGCTGTGCTAAGCAGATGTGCCTGCTTTTCTGCTATTCTATGAATACTAAATGACTGCTCTGGAGAGCCTACATTACTGCCTGCTTTACTGCCAGACAGGAAAATGGCCGACCACGTGTCTCTCTGCCAAAATGGGGGGGGGGAGAGAAGAGGGCAGGGGAGTGTGATGCGAAGGAGGGGACCATTGCTCCAGAAGTCAAGTCGGCTTGCTGCTTTCCGATATGGCCATCCCTACCACATTTCGGGAGGCTTGCTGGGGTGGAGTGGAAGGTGTCCATTTTTCCTGCTTCTCTTCTATCTGTGGCTCCCCTTTTTCCCCCAGAAGGAAAGAACCACAAGTCATTTGCATATGTTTAGTCACCCAAATGTAGATTAATGTTTCAAAAGTATCCACAGCAAAAAATAGGCATCAGGGTAAAAAAAGCAAACCACCCACACGCTAAAATAAAACCTGCCAAACTCGTTGTAAACAGGTCAGAATAATTTCTGTAGTCACACTGGGATGTGTCGGTCCCACTTCTCTCCCTCCCCCCCCCCCCCCTCAAATTGCAGGCTTCTTCTCCCCAAGGCTCATTTTCTAACTCAGGGGTAGGGAACCTATGGCTCGGGAGCCAGATGTGGCTCTTTTCAGGATTGCATCTGGCTCTCCAGAGCAGCCCGGGCCTTGGTTTCCTAGCATGCAGCAGGGAGGAGTGACACAAATGCACCGCCATCGCCGCCTCTTCCTCATCCCCTGCTGCTCTTGGGGCCATGCACCCTCTTCACCGGGTATAGCGGAGCCAGGCGGTGGCGGTGCCTCGTACTCATCTTCCTCTTCTTCCTCCGCCACGGGCCTCAAAGGAGGCGGTGGAGGCAAACCTGGCCCTGGCACCACGGATCCGGCCTCGCTGCCCCCAGGGGATGCCTAGCTCATAGCCCTCATTGTCGGGCAGCTCAAGAGCCATGGCCTCTTCAACGCTCTTTGACCCTTTCCTTCTCCTTCTCTCCTTCCTTTTCCCTTCCTCTCCCTTCCTCTTCCTTCCTTTCTTTCTCCCCCATTCACCTTTTCTTTCTCTCCTTCCTTTTCCCTCCCTCTCTCTCTCCCCTTCCTTCTTTCCTCCATTCTCCCTCCCTCCCTCCCTCTTCCTTCCTCTTCTATTTTTCCCCAACTCTTTCTTTCCTTCTCCTTCCTTTATTTTCACTTCCCTCTCTCGCTCCTTCTTTCTTTTCTTCTTTTCCCTTCATTATTTTACTTTTTCCTCACTCCCTTTCCTTTCTTTTCTCCACCCTTTCCTTTCCTCCCTTCCCATTTCCTTCTTTCTTTTCCCTTCCTTGTCTCTCTCCTGCTTTTCTTTTCTTCCTTTTCCATAGTTTGTTCTTCTTTTCTTTCTCCCTCTCCCCCTCCCTCCTTTATTTCCTCTTTCTGTCTGTCTGTCTGTCTGTCTTTCTTTCCCCCTTCCTTCCGTCTTCTCTTCCTTCCCAAAGTCCTGAGCAGGCCTTTTGCAGAGCCAGGTCTGAAGTGTCCCGTCATTCTGCCGGGAGAATCCTTTTCTCATAGTATGTACGTATATACTCACATTAAGGTGAATTCAGTCTTAAAATATATTTTATATATTATATGGCTCTCACTGAAATAATTTTCCAAATATTTTGTTTTAATGGCTCTCTGAGTCGAAAAGGTTCCCGACCCCTGTTCTAACTCACCCTCCCTGGGCCCCACTGAAGATGTCCTTTTGGAAAGCTTGGGCAACTTGTGCACCAAATAAAGATGACACGGGAACAATGATGCTGAAGAAGAAAAAAGCCTCCAATGGGAAGCGAGTGAAGTTCTCCATCAAAGGTTTTGGAGAGAGTGGAAACCCTCTCTGAATCAGTTCCTAACCTTCCCTGGCATTACCTGAGATGCCTCCCTTTCTAGGGGCACCAGATTAAATACTGGAGAAGGTTTCTGTATCTTTAATGGTGGTGTAGAAGAGGGAATTTGTAATGCAGTCTTCTGCACGACTAGGAAAGCTAGTGTTGTGGTTTGAGTGAAGGATTATGACTCTGGAGACTAGAGTCTGAATCCCTGCTTTGCCATGGAACCCACTGGGTGTACTTTCAGCCTTATAGGAATGCAATGGCAAACTACTTCTGGACAATGTGTTGTCAAACACTTTCATGACCAGAATCACTGGATTGCTGTGAGTTTTCTGGGATGTATGGTCATGTACCTCACAACCTCTGAGGATGCCTGCCATAGATGCAGATGAAACATCAGGAGAAAATTCTTATGGAACATGGCCATACAGCCTGGAAATCTCACAGCAACCCACCTCTGGACAAATCTTGTCAAGAAAACCCTGTGATATGTTTGCCTCAGTGTCACCATTGGTTGGAAATGACTTGAGGGTGCACAGCAGCAAGAAACATACTCATCAGAGGCTGGATCTACACTGCTCTAGATACCAGAATCAGATCTCAGATTATCTACTTATCCCAGATTACCTGGCAGTGTAGATTCATATAAACCAATTCAAAGCAGATAATCTGGGATCAGATCCTGGGATATAGGACAGTGTATATCCAGCCAAAGATATAGGAGTCATCTTCAGTTTTTAGCCTATTAACCATAACCCTTACCTATGACCCTTCTAACAAGCTGAAGGTGCTTTATCCTGAAATATTCTTTGGTCTCAGAAGTCATTATAATGTGCCCTTCCTGCCACCAAACTCTGAAAATGACATCAAATGAAAAGGTGTTCCTCATCTTTCAATTCAAAAACACTAGGAGGCAAGAAAGAGAGTTGGGGTGCCATGACCAACTTCAGTGTGAACAATCTCATGTTTGAAGGCATCCTCTGTTGGACCGAATAGCCACTCTAGTTCCATTTCAATCGCAAATAAATAAGAAAGGCAGTTGAATGTCTAGCAAAGAGACAAAGGCCCCTTCCACACAGCTGTATAAAATCCACATTGAACTGGATTATATGGCTGTGTGGACTCAGATAATCCAGTTCAAAGCAGATATTGTGGATTATCTGATTTGATATTCTGGGTTATATGGCTGTGTGGAAGGACCCAAAGAGGCGAGAGATATGGAAGGCTGGGATTTGAGGGGAGTCCTACTTCCAGGATACCCCAGTCAACATGGCAATGGAGTTTCCTTCCAAATAGTAAATAACTTTTCCAAACTTTTTGTACTTACTCAAGGGCTCAACAAAACCTGGAGCCAAAGCAGTGAATGTGTTGTCTCTCTGTGTGTGTTGCACTTCTAGGGACTGAAAGAAAATTGGGCATGTCTATGAAGGAGTCTCAGTGGGGAAATTTCAGGGGGCATAATTCACTCAAGTGAAGATACTATCCCTCCCACCTCAAGCCATGCCAACTTTGCAGTACAGTCACTACTGAATGTTCTTGTATAGCAACACATTAATAGGCAATTTGGGAATCCCTGCTTGGGCAAAGCATCCAAAACATCTTCAGGGAAGCCAAATGAATTTGGATGAAACAGATAACACTTTTTCATTGGGAAGGGGAAAGGAGTTTTAGATCCTACTTTCTAATAGAGCTACCCCTGCAACACAACAGTCCACTTTTAATTTGTCTTTAACTTATTTGATTCAAATTCTTCAAAATTATTCCTGATATCTGGGAAATAAACCCTTTAAAATTCCCACATGTTGAAATAATTTCTTCTACACATGTGATTTGCTGGTTACTTTATTATTATTTTTCAATCAAGGATTAAGAGTTGAGCAACTCTGTCTACAGATACAAAAATCTCTCTACAGCTTTCTTCTTTCAGTGACTTTTTTTCTTTTTATAAGATTTGTGTTTTGTTGTGCAGTCACTGTTTAACTGTGTTAAAGCAAAGAATGGGCTTACGCTTTTGGGTTCTTGAATTTAGCTTTGGGGAGTTTTATTTATTTATTTATTTATTTAGTGCCAGGAGTGACTAGAGAAACTGCAAGTCACATCTGGTGTGAGAGAATTGGCCATCTGCAAGGACGTTGCCCAGCGGATGCTCAGATGTTTGATGTTTTACCATCCATGTGGGAGGCTTCTCTCATGTCCCTGCATGGGGAGCTGAAGCTGACAGAGGGAGCTCAACCCTCTCTTCTGGATTTGAACCTTCAACCTGCTGGTCAGCAATCCTGCCAGCACAAGGGTTTAACCCACTGCGCCACTGGGGGCTCCAGTTTTGAGGATAATCTTAGGAAACACAGACGTTAGTAATTGTTGGAGCTAAATTTACAAACTAATTCATTATTAATTGACTTTTTTAACCTTTTTGACTGAGAGAGCCATAAAAGCAAAATATTTGGAAATTTATTTCAGAGAGAGCCATATAATATATATAATATATTTTAAGACTGAATTCAACTAAATGTGAGTATATACATACATACTATGAGAAAAGGATTCCCCCGGCAGAATGATGGGACACTTCAGACCTGGCTCTGCAAAAGGCGTGCTCAGGACTCTGGGAAGGAAGAGAAGACGGAAGAAAGGAAGGAAGGGGGGAAGAAAGAAAGACAGAGGAAATAAAGGAGGGAGAGGGAGAAAGAAAAGAAGAACTATGGAAAAGGAAGAAAAGCAGGAGAGAGACAAGGAGAGGAGAAGAAAGAAGGAAATGGGAAGGGAGGAAAGGAAAGGGTGAGGAAAAGAAAGGAAAGGGACTGAGGAAAAGGTAAAATAATGAAGGGAAAAGAAGAAAAGAAAGAAGGGGACAAGAGGGAAGTGAAAGGAAAGGAAGGAGAAGGAAAGGAAGACTTGGGGGGGAGAATAGAAGAGGAAGGAAGGAAGAGTGAGGGAGAATGGAAGAAAGAAGGAAGGGGAGAGAGGGACCGAAAAGGAAAGAGAAGAAGAAGGAAAGGGTGAAGGGGAGAAAGGAAGGAGGGAAGAGGGAGAATGGAGGAAATAAGGAAGGGGGAGAGGGAGGGTAAAGGAAGGAGAGAAGGAAAGGGTGATGGGGGGGAGAAAGGAAGGAAGGAAGAGGGAGAATGGAGGAAAGAAGGAAGGGGAGAGGGGGGCTGCATGCTGGAAAACCGAGGCCCGGGCTGCTCTGGAGAGCCAGATGCAAGCATGAAAAGAGCCACACCTGGCTCCTGAGCCATAGGTTCCCTACCCCTGACCTAACTTGTCTGTTCTTACCATAACTTTTGCCAACTTGATCCCATCTTGATCCCACTCTGATGTTGCTTATCCACAGACACCACACGTATGTGAAATGTTGGAGGCTATGCATTTTAGAGCTGCTACATTGCAGTTGGTACCAATCCCAAAGTGCACTAGTAACAGTGAAGATTCATCCAGTCATGCAGGTGCAATAGTGTTAGTGTTACATGGCCATAGATTTTTGCTTGAAAGAAAACAGTCCTCTATTTGAAGGGCTGTCAAAGGACAATCTTGTATTTTAAAGGATGCCATGTTCCAAGCCTAAGTCCAGTGTGAAGATAACATCCCATATGGGTTAGCATGGAAGCTTTGAAATTGCTTATTCACAATGCACACCTGGGCGGCACACCTGTCCAGCTTTCTCCACTATGATGAAATCTATTCTGTTTCGATTTAACTTACAATAATTACTTCTAAATTTGCATCCGTGCATAAATCTGTGTCCTTTTTTGCCCTCTTTTTTTCATTAAAGTATAATCAACCACCCTGCCCATTCACCACATGTGCAGCATAACCCACATCTGGAACAGACTGCTCGTGTACATATAAAACAGTCATTCAAATCAGCCCTTGATTTCTTCTCAAAGTCAGACCTGAAGTTGCTTCATTAAGCCTCATCTTCAATGTACTCAGCAGAGGAAAATAGTACACATACAAATCCTTTGCTAGGTGTACTTTGACTGGTGTGGATAAGAAAAGGGAAGGGCCTGATGGTACCTCCTTGAGCCCCTTCCACACAGCCCTCTATCCCAGAATATCAGGCAGAAAATCCCACAATATCTGAATGTGGACTCAAATAACCCAGTTCAAAGCAGATATTGTGAGATTTTCTGCCTTGATATTCTGGGATATAGGGCTGTGTTGAAGGACCCTGGGATGTCCGGATCAAGACTATCCTAGGCTCTGAGAACTGAGGGTCAAAAACTGAGGCCTAGGATCAGGGCCGTAGCCAGGATTTTGATTCGGGGGGGGCTGAGTTTGGTTCGGGGGGGCTGAGACTGGGTGGAAGAGGGTCTACCCTAGCAAACCTTTTGTATTGTTATCCCAATAACCCCATTAATGTGGGATATAATGAGCATGGTGATCAGATCATGATATGAATAAACATAACAGTTTAAATAATGTACCAGTAAGGCCTTTTCGCAGACCACCCTGAGAATTTCGGGGGGGGGGTGAAGCCCCCTTAGCCGCCCCCCTGGCTACATGCCTGCCTAGGATGCATCTACCCTGTAGGATTAATTCAGGATGTCTCCAGTTCAACTGCCATGGCTCAATGCTATGGGATCCTGGTCTTTACACTTTGGTAAGGCACCAGTACTCTTTGACAGAAAAGGTGAAAGACCTTGTAAAACTATAACTTCCAGGATTCCATAACATTGAGCGAAGGCAGTGAAAGTGTTGTCAGGCTGCTTTAATTCTATAGTGTAAATGTACTCTAGAGATTTTTTTTTTCACATCAGGACTTGAGAAACTGCAAGTCACTTCTGGTTTGAGAGAATTGGCTGTCAGTAAGGACATTGCCCAGGGGATGCCTGGATGTTTTACCATCCTGTGGGAGGCTTTTCTCATGTCCTCACATGAGAAGCTGGAGCTGACAGACAAGAGCTCACCCTGCTCCTGGATTCAAGCTGCTGACATTTCGACCAGCAGTCCTGCCGACACAAGGAATTAACCTATTGCGCCACCAGGGGCTGTCAAAAGGATTATATAGGGAGACCCTGAGTTACAAACATCCAACTTGCAAATGAAACATAATGAATGATCTTTTATGTCATTTAAAAATGCTGCTTTATTTTTAGAATGTTTGTCTTGTTGTTAACTGTTGATTTAATTTAAAATGGATATATTTATGTGAGTTGTTGTTGAGATGATATGAATAATTATATTGTGAGCCACTCCGAGTACCCTCGGGCAGATGGAGTGGGATACAAATAAAGTTTGTTGTTGTTGTTGTTGTTATAGTTAAGAACAAGAGTGAGACAACAGGAAGTGAGTGAAATCTACCCCTAGGAAGGGAAATTCATTCCTGAAAGAGCTATCATGGGGAAGGGAGTCTTCACTGAAGCTATATCAGCAATTGTTGTTTCCACAGCAAGCCACATTTTCAAACTCCAGCTATCACAGGGACAGAAAGTGAAGTGAAATCTTCTGAAAAGGGGCACATGCAGCAAAACAAACTTCTTTCCTTATGATATCCAAAGCTAATATATACATATATTTGCCTGGAGTTACAGTTTTAAAAGGTATCTATTCCAATTTACGTAAAAATCCAGCTTAAGAACAAATCTACAAAACCTATCTTGTTTGTAACTCGAGGGCTGCCTGTATTACAATAGATAACAAAGTTACAAAGTCTAATACATTAAGCATTAACCATAGTTGAATTATGGCATTTATTTTATAAAGTGTAAGAAACGAGAAAAAATACACATGACACCCAACTTTTTCAAGGCAATCATTTGATATTCCTCTTCCTTGCCAATGAGGGTTGGAGAATGGCAACCAAGCTCTGAAACCTGGGAACTGAGTGTTTTCCGAGATCACTTAATACATGGTCGAAAAAGAAGATGAAATTTGTGGTGCAGATGGTGCACAAAATGTACATCTGCTAATATGCATGTACCATGAAACATTATAAAAACTGCATAAAATACTATAAGACATTATAGTATTAAACTGCTATAATTTAAATGGAAACGGAATTTATTTCACTGTAATGGAGGAAATCCCAACTAGGTTGCCTGTGTGCTTACTCAATCACTTGCCCGTGTGCTCCCTTTTCATTATTCTTTCCCTTTAAGGCTGATTTAGATTGGATGGCCTTTCAAAGGTGGATACGGTATCTTTAAAGAAAGCCCTATCTTTGGCAATCCTTCAAACAGCAGGTAACATGGATCCCCAGTATTAATCTTCTATCTGTCTGTCTGTCTGTCTGTCTGTCTGTCTATTCTATGTATATAATAAAAGTCAGTGTTTGCGGAGGTGCGGTGGTGCAGAGGGAGGAATATGTGCCAGCATTTCAATTGGTTGCCACTGTGGGATTATTTGCATTAAAGGGCACTGATTGGCCAGTCTCAGAACTCCAACACTCTAAGGCACCAGGCAGAGGGCATTGGTTGCCACTGAGAGACAATTTGCATAAAGGACTCTGATTGGCCAGCAAAACAGAATGCAACTGAATGCTTGAGTTAGCCAAATGACAGTTTTTTTCCGTTGGAAATGGAATGTTTATTTTCTGGGAGGTGCGGAGGTGCCAAGGAATATGTGACAGCGTTTCGATAGGTTACCACTAAGGGAATATTTGCATAAAGGACTCTGATTGGCCAGCGTCAGAACTTCAACATTCTACGGCCCCAGACAGAGGGGAGTAGTGGCCACTGAAATGGTATTTACATAAAGGACTCCAATTGGCCATCCACATTCCAACATTCTAAGGTGACTTAGAGGGAAAAGGAAAGACCTCAGGCAGTCAGACATTGCGGCCCACAGCAGTGATGGATCAGGACCAAACTTGGCACACAGGGGCCCAATGGCCCACTTCACAACGCGACCCTCACCCAATTACCGATACAGACCAAAATTAGCACACAGAGCCCCCTTGACCCACTCAACACCCTGGTGCTGTTTGGAGAGGGATGGACCATGGCCAATGGGACTTGCAGTACCTTCATTAAGTTCCTGAGACCACTGCAAGCCACATAAACATCTAATAGGAACCAACCTTGGCACACAATGCCTTTCTCAAATAACCCGGGCACCACCGGGTCCCCAAGCTAGTAAGTTAATAAATGTACAGTCAGCTATCCACAGGCCCCGGGATATAGGGGCACGGGAGCCACATAAAAGGACTCACCAGCACATGCTCCATTTATAACTTACTGAGTGGCAGCTACGCAGGAGACTGCCCTATAACCAGTCAAATCACCAAATGCAGTACTGTCGAAAATGGTACTTCTAGGTTTTGGAAACACGTCTCATTAAACTCAACCTGGAGATTCTGGAAAATGAAACAAAGGCCCATTTTTAGTGTGAGGTTGGGATATAAATTAATGGATATCTAGATGAAATCTAGAATCCTATTTGTTCATGTTAACTAGAGTAGACCCATTGAATCAGTTGCTGAATGGCAAATCAACACATACTGTAGGTAAGTCCTGTTGAGTCAATGGATCTCCTCTATTTGGATCCCACAACAGAAAATAAAACCAAGTATTTCGTACCTTGAGGGTGGTTTGGGGTTTTTTAGGTTCCCCATCCAGCCCTTTGGGACTCCCCAGGGAATCACATGCCCTTCCCTTTGGCACCATCATTTATTTTTTTGCTACTTTTTGACAAGCATTTCACCTGTTTTATATACTTGGAAAGCCTTTACTAAGGCACTATTGCTGGTGAAGACACTGTAACTAAAACATGCTGGCATTTTACATCTCAACCTTTTGCCTTTGGCCTCCTTAGCACTAGAATGAGAACATCGCTGAAAGGGAATTTGGCCATAGGAAAGGAGCGAAAACAGTATCATTCAATATCTTTAGTGATAGTCTATATCAATATTGGACTCATAAGTCCCTGAGTGGCAATAGCAATATTACATAGCAACCATACATATACAAAAAAAATACAGTATCATACAGGTAAGTACCATACATACTGTACATATCTATGTGTTTAGCAATCACGGGCAGCTGACTCACATGCAAGTGAGCGGAGACGCCGGAAAGGTGCGGAAGGAAGCTCCTGCGCCAACAATGAGGGACACAGTCCCGGACGCCGTCCCAAATTATGAAAATATACAAATAATAGTAAAATGTCCAGGTCTATGTGACCACATAATGCATCTAGTCCATAAAGGGAGGTCGTCCTGTGGTCAACGAACCAATCATATGATGCACGCCTTCGTTTCTCCCTGAAAGGCTTCCTCAGGACCAGGGGCGTGGCCTATGTAGCAAAATCTCGCGAGCGTCTCACAGCAGGAACAACACTGGAGTATAAACAAAATAATACAGGAAAATACATCTATATCTATAATAGAGATGCACTTCCAAGTGGAAACAGCCAAGGTCAATGGAAAAAATTAAATTATGTCCTTCTAGGGTAGGGAAACGCATACATACCAATGCATGAAGAAACATAAAGATATTGAATGATACTGTTTTCGCTCCTTTTCTGTTTTGACTGTGTCAGTGGGTCAGCCAGCCTCCTCCTTTTTGTAATTTGGCCAAAGGGCCAAATGAAATTCTCCACCCTTGATTTTTTTTCCATGTCAGGAGCGACTTGAGAAACTGCAAGTTGCTTCTGGTGTGGGAGGATTAGCCATCCGTAAGGATGTTGCCCAAAGGACGCCCGGATGTTTTACCATCCTGTGAGAGGCTTCTCTCATATCCCTGTATGGAAAGCTGGAGCTGACAGATGGGAGCACACCCTGCTCCACGGATCTGAACCACCAGTCTTTTGGTCAGCAGTCCTGCCGGCACAAGGGTTTAACCCATTGAGCCACCAGGGGCTCCTCCACCCTTGTTCCTGAAATCATAATGGGACAGCTGTGCCGTTTGCCACCTTTCATGTTGAGCTCTGTGTATGTAATATATATTTGCAAGTCTCATACCAGCTTATGGCGATTTCATTAATTGAGTGTGCAAAGGTGATACACCTCGTGCCATGAGCAATAATGCAAAAAGCCCCGTCACTGGCCCCCTCGTGCTACACGGAAGTCCCGAGCAGCCTTAAATGAGCTGCCCGGGTGGAAGTGATGGCCGGCCAGCTGACGTCAGGGAGCAGGGCAGGGCCAGCCCTGCCATTGGTCGGCCAGCGTGGGTGGCGGGAAACCTTCCCGCCACCCCCAGGGGCTTCTGTGAAGAAGCCCCCCTCCCATCTAACAAGATGGCAGTGAGGACAACCACCGCCCCGCAACCTGCCCGGCCGGTAAGTCGGCTAAGCCCATTTCACAGGGTTTTCTTAGACAACAAATACTCAGAGATGGTTTTTCCAGTTCCTTCCTCTGAAATGCAGCATTTGGTATGTATTGGTGTTCTCCCATCCAAGTACTAACCAGGCCTGACTTTACTTAGCTTCCAAGACCAGATGGTATCTACTAAGGCTCAAAATAGCCATATCTACTCTCTTGAGTGTGACCCGGAAAGCAAACTGTTTAGGGAAGAATAGAGTATTTCTTATTACAGGGCAGTGGCAATGTACAAACTTGTCATACAAACTTCCTCAAGAGGAAGGAGGGAAGTGGGGGAAGGAGAGTTTACTCATGGTACACTCTCCCTCCACCCACTTCCCTTCTCTCCACTTGAATTTCTAGCTGTGTTGGCAAAGAGACACAACAGGTTCACAGGCATCTTTTGTTAAAGCCCTCTTGGGTCCTTCCCCAACTCTGGTCTTCTTTGCTGTAACTAAATAGCCCATCCTCCTTCCAATTACTAGGGAACCAGGCTGTTAAAGGCAGCAGCCAAACGCCCTCTATGGCAGCCATGCCGAGGCCCAGTGGGCTCATTTCACGAGTGACCTTACCCAGGATTTGAACCCAGCCTCTCCGGAGGCAAATAGCAGAGTGCATTAGCGCACGGTGCCACCAGAGCCCAATAAGAAGGCAACGACAATTTGTAATGGGCACAACATTTTCACGAAAGCTTTATGCGTGGCAATTATTTTTTACGATTA
The DNA here is from genome assembly GCA_030556195.1 of Anolis apletophallus. Classification (NCBI taxonomy): domain Eukaryota; kingdom Metazoa; phylum Chordata; class Lepidosauria; order Squamata; family Anolidae; genus Anolis; species Anolis apletophallus. The sequence goes on along the minus strand of JARBWK010000001.1, from coordinate 152,846,290 downwards.
CACCTTTAACGTGACTTATCCTTAAGGACAAATTGAAAAAAAACAACCTTGTAACTAAATGCCTCTTCTTATCCACCCAGACAAACAAAGATTTCCCCTGGGGACTCCCAGAAACAGGGGGTGCGACTGAGCTTCCTTTGGACAACCCCAAAATCAGGGATGAAAAGAAGAAAAAGAAAAACGGAGAATTTTTTTCCAGGTTTTTTTTTAAGTTAAAAAAAGGTGAGACAATTAGGAATAATAAAATTCTACATAAAGCCGAGATCTACATGTTCTAACACCCGGTAATTGCCAAATTGCTGAACCATCTGCTGACTTGCTTTACGTAAATTACCTGCTATATATAAGTCTCTGCGCATCACAGGCTTTCAGCGGCAGAGACCCGATGACTTTGAATGGAGCTCTGGGAGCCATCAAGCCTCTTTTACGAAATTTTAATTGTTTTCTTTCTTACCAAGGGAAGGCGGATTCAGGTGAAGGCTCTATTTTCTCACCTCTTCATTCATTTACCAAAAAATAACGATTAAAAATAGAACTCCAACTTCAACCACAAACCAATAAGCTTTTCAATTTGGTTGTTTTACAACAACAAAGGAGTGTGTGGTTTTTACCTCAAGAGATTGAGGAAGAAATAACATTTGGCAAATCCTTTCCCTCTTCCCAGTGTTGTGGATGATGGCTCACACCTCCCTGAGAGATTTATAGTTCACCAGGAGACTTCAAGCAAATAATATGATTTTTCTTCTTTATTTATTAAAATCTTTTTTGTGGACCCAGAGTTGCATGCACAGGAGCGCTAGAGGTTCCAGAATGGACCTAGCAGCAGCTGTACCCTACAAACTCTATCATACTAACCCTTTAGAGCAGTGTTTCTCAACTTGTGTGTTGGGACCCCTAAGGGCACAAGGGGGGGGGGTGTCAGAGGGGTCGCCAAAGACCATCAGAAAAACTTAGTTTTTTTCTGTTGGTTATGGGGGTTCTGTGTGGGAAGTTTGACCCAATTCTATCTTTGGTGTGGCTCAGAATGCTCTTTGATTGTAGGTTAACTATAAATCTGGTACATTATTTAAACTGTTATGTTTATTAATCATGATCATCACCATGCTCATTATATCCCAAATGACAAAATCAACCCCCCACCTCAGCCCCCCAAGTATTCAAATTTGGGCCCTGATTGCAGGTTAACTATATTTAACTACAACTCAAATGACAAAACCAATCCCCCTCACCAGTATTCCAATGATTTCATCCAATGAACGAAACTACATCCTGCATACCAGATATTTACATTATGATTTATAACAGTAGCAAAATTACTGTTATGAAGTAGCAACGAAAATAATTTGATGGTTGGGTGTCACCACAACATGAGGAACTGTATTAAGGGGTCGCAGCATGAAGAAGGTTGAGAAACATTGCTTTAGAGGATGAGTGTGGTGTAGTAGTTTGTGTGCTGGACCAGAGCTCCGTCCAAGACCCTTGCGTCCAAATCCGAATTGGTCAGGGAAATCCTCTGGCCAAATCATACTCCTTCTCTCAGCTTTGGACAGAAGCCTAGCAAATCTTTCTGAACAAATCTTGTCCAAAAAAATCCCATAATAGCTTGAAAGGCTAAAAGTACTCAAATAGTAACTACATCGCTTTTAAAAGAAGATAAAAGAGCATAGGATATACATCTGCCAATGTCAATTTATATCTTCAGTGCCAATTTAGAAATAATTATGGTCATTTAAATGGAAAGACAATAAATTTCATGACAGTGTGAATAGACTAATTTTCTACCTATGCAGGTTTCTACCCAGTTGTTAAATGCTGCTAATAGGTGACTTCAAGTTTTTGTTTTGTTTTGGACAATAGCTCCCAGAATACCCCTGCTGCAACATCTAGCAGCCAGGGAGCTGTAGGGGATTCTGGGAGTTAAGTATATAAATAACCTCTGGCTGAAATAGTTGCTGGATTCTGGGAAATGTAGTCCATATAATGCAATTTAAATGCACTGAACTGAATCATATTGGTCTAGATCACAGGTTCAAATTCGGGAGCAGCATGAGCTCCCGCTGTTAGCCCCAGCTTCTGCCAACCAAGCAGTTCAAAAACATGCAAATGTGAGTAACTCAATAGGTACCGCTCCAGTGGGAAGGTAACGGCACTCCATGCAGTCATGCTGGCCACATGACCTTGGGGGTGTCTACGGACAATGCCAGCTCTTCAGCTTAGAAATGGAAATGAGCACCATCCCCCAGAGTCAGACATGACTGGACTTAATGTCAGGGGAAAACCTTTACCTTTACCTAATCTTGTATGATACCTATGGTACAATATCCTATCATTTCTTTCATGCTGTTATCAGGCTTGTGAATTTGAGAGGATGAATTCAAAATCACTCTAGATGAGTTTTCACTATGCATTTAGCGGATTCTGCTTCAGTAAAACCTCTGAGGAATATCAATGGAAAGGGTGAAAAAGGAAGGCATGACAGCTAATAAAGTTTCTCTTTCACACATCTCTGCCTGGGACAACAGAAAATGTTAATGCCAGCAGTTGACTGAGCTGCGCTATAGCTCTCTGTCATCCTCTATTTCTCAGCACCAGTGGGTGTATAGCATGATGTATATTGCAGAAAAAAGTGAATAATTCTAATAATTCTTTCATAATGCCAGATACCAGGGTCATCCTGTGAACTGAATGGTGGCAGAGTCAAGACACACAAGACAAAGTACTTCCTCAGGCAGTGGACAGTTAAGCTGCAGAATTCATTGCTACAAGATGTTGTTACCTGGAGAACCTTAAAGAGCTTCTGGACAAATTCATGAAGAATGAGACTGTAAATGAGTACTAGGTCTGATGTCTATATATTCTCTCCAAGATTAGAATGGTGGGAAGAATGTACAGCATTCCTGTCCTTTGTAATCTTCCGATACGTCCCCAGCTGCCAAATGTGTGGTCCCTGGACTAGCTCAATAGGTATTAGTGCTCTCTTCTTCCATTCTTATGTCTTTCTGGGAACCACGAAGAACTGAAGAATAGTGGTTGACATTTCAGTCCAAATCTGGAAGGATTTAGAGCTTGGCATTTCAAAATACAATTTTAGGATGAGCTCATATTCCTGATACTCTGGCAGGTGAAATGTACTTTGTCCCAGAATTCCTCACTTATGAACCATTTAGATAGGTGCTCAAGTTTTATACTGCCCAGATGGAAATATGTTATTTTTGGATTACAATTGCCAGAATTCATTGGTCAGCATGGCCACCAACCATTACAGTAAAGGTTTCCCCTTGGCATTAAATTTAGTCATGTTCAAATCTGGGGGGTAGTACTCATCTCCATTTCTAAGCTGAAGAGCTAGCACTGTCCATAGATACCTCCAAGGTCATGTGGTCTGCATGGAGTGCCATTACCTTCGCACCGAAGCTGTACCTATTGATCTACTCACATTTGCATGTTTTCGAACTGCTAGATTGGCAGAAGCTGGGGCTAACAGCGGGAGCTCACGCCGCTCCTCAGATTCAAACCATTGACCATTTAACCCACTGAGCCACTGGAGCAACCAATATGTATGAGAATTTCTGGGGGTAAACAGTGTCCTTTCTAAAGATTTTGTGCAGGAACCCTGATCAAAGCGAACAAGATGTGAGAAGCCTCTTCCACATATTTTGGGAACCAAAATAATGCTGTGTAATATGCTTTCATGTAGAAAGCACACCAATCCAATTGCCTGCCTAGCCAACCGCTTGTTTTCAGTCTTAGTATGACCAATTCACAGTGCTACCCTAAGCCCCTCCATCCGTGAGCTGCATTTCAGTTTCCAATGGGAAACCGAAGCATTAGAAAACTGCAAAGAGCAGCTCTTGTCCAGTTTGACCCTGACATCATGATAAAGCCCTACGTGATGAGCTGCATTTGCTCATGTTGGGAGAACAGCATCCTCCTTGAGTGTTTTCCTTGCCCCAGAGGGCTCATTGAGAGAGAAACGTGCTTTCTTTCTTTCTTTCTCTCTTTCTTTCCTTCAGCAAAACCTGGGATCCTTCCCAATGAGATTTTATTGTGCAATTTGCCCTGCCACTCTCGTGAAATTTAACAGGGGCAGCCAGTACTTCTTTCATTTTTAACCTTCCTTTATTTCCCCCATCTTCATCCATCTTAGTTTCTTGCTTCACGCATAGCAAACAAAGTGCAGCAAGGTGGAAGAATAACAGCGCCATGTTCTTTGATTGCTGTTGCAATAGGCATCGTTCTCGAAGTGCCCTTGGTCTTTACTGCGCCAATTGCTATGTGGTTGAATTCCAGTTTTATTTTGAGTAAAGTCTGTGGCAAGATATGCTGAGGAAAAGACGTGGGAAGGTCATTCAGTAATGTCGCTTTTGAAGCATCCGTTTGTGTGAGAGCTTTTCACCAATGAATGAAAGTATATTTAAAGAATATTTAAAGAAAGAAGGGTTCATCTATAGCTGTCGACTGCTGAAAACTCTGCTAGTACTCTGAAGGAAAGGGACAAGCATCTCATAAAACTGGGTAGTCTTATCTACCTTTTTGGAGATAGGAAATATTTGGCCCAAGCCAGTGCACTGAGATTAGGCTAGCCACTTATGCATGGCCAAAGGGGAAAGGAAGGCATCACTTCTGATATAAAAAGAGCAAAAGAAGATATTTGTTTTCACAAAATCAGTTTGTGCTGATTTTTATGCAGACTACATACCATGTTTCTCTGAAAATAAGACATCCCCTGAAAATAGACCTAGTAGAATTTGCTGAATTGCTAAATACAAGGGGCTGCTGATAAGTCTTTGGCTTTGTGTTCTTGTTTTGTTTCTATGATAACGAATATTACATCGCATGAAGGCCTTATGTGTCTAATATATGTTTTCAAAATTTTGTGTGTGTAGCTCAGGGGTGGGCAACCTATGGCCTGTGGGCCAAATCCGGCCCGACAGCCGATGCTCCGGCCTTGGCTCCCTCAAGGCTTCGTCCTTAAGAGAGGGAGGCGAACTCCCATTGGGGTGGCTACAAACGTGAAAAAGCAGGCAGGCAGGCAAGCGGAGGGGAAGGGAAGGGAGGGGGAAGAAAGGGAGGTGGCCAGGAGCAAGAGCATGCCTTCGCCCTCCTCCTCCTCCTCCCTTTACTTCCTCCTCGCACGCCCTTTGGCGCTCTTTCCTTTCTTCTGTTTCCTGTCTTCCTGTTTCCTTCCCTCCCTCTCTCTTTCCCCCTTTTTTTCCTTCCCCCTTCCACCACCTGAATGGAAGAGGGAAGGAGCGGGAGTTCAGCAATGGAGAGGGGGCGGGGCCAGAGTGGGAAAGGGGCGGAGCTGAGGCCAGAACGCACACCGGGGGGGCGCTTCCATTCCCTCCTCTTCTTCCTCCTCTTCTCTTCTCCTCTTCTTCCTCTTTGGGCAAATTGAGGATTCGTGCCAAGTTTGGTTCTGATCCATCATTTGAGTCCGCAGTGCTCTCTGGATGTACGAGAACTACAACTCCCAAACTCAAGGTAAATGCCCAGCAAACCATTTCAGTACTTTCTGTTGGTCTCATGAGAGTTCAGTGTGCAAAGTTTGGTTCAAGATGGCTGAATGGCCATCTGTGAGGAATGCTTTGTGTTTTTCCCTTATGGCAGAAGGAGGTTGGACTGGATGGCCCTTGGAGGTCTCCTCCTACTCTAGGAACCTGTTGTTGTTATTATTATTATTAGCAGAGGCTGAATAAATATTATCATCATCATTATTATAATGCTCTCACTGAAATAAATTTCCAAATATTTTGCTTTTATGGCTCTCTGAGTCAAAAAGGTTCCCGACCCCTGATATAATGAATCACAAATGATACAAATGTTCACATTTTGTTAACCATTGTTTTTGTAAAATTTTAGTGAATAAATGTCACTTTTTGAACTTTTTCCTATGACAACCTCTCTTTTTTTCATTATAATAACATATACTCTTATCAGTCTTATTAATATATCAAAAACGCAATGTAGTGCCTTTTTATTATTATTAAAGAAATTCAATTGATATTATGTAGAATGTAGTTCAGCCTTTAGGTGCGGCCCTCCATAATATTTTTTGGCTCTTGTGAAGCCCCTTGGAAAAAATAATTGCCCACCCCTGTTGTAGTTTATGACAACAATGATCTAGGCATGCGGGAAAACAAAGTGACGGAATCTAAGGTAATATTCGCGGCAAATTAGAGCAGAGCAGTGATAAAATTCTCATTTCTGCAAGGAAAGTTTGTGAAGGATATTCATGGTGATATGTCGCAGACATTGGGGGATCAATGCCCTTCTTATTCTAAAATTAAGAACTGGGTTGCCAAATTTAAAACGGGCCACTTCAGCACCACTGATGAGGAACGTCCTGGACAACCGAGAGTGGTTGTTGTTTCGGAGAGCGTCAATGCTGTGCACAACCTCATACTGGAAAATCGGCAAATTTCAGCTAAAGGAATAGCAGACATCATGGGGATTTCTCATGAACATGTTTGTGTCATTATCTATGAACTTTTGAACATGAAGAAGCTCTCTGCAAAGTGGGCCCCCAAATGTTTGACAACAGATTCGAAAAGCATGCGAGTGAAAACTTCCCGGTCCATTTGTCAGCATTTCCAGACTGATAAGAACTTCCTGGATTGACTGGTCATTATGGATGAGACCTGGATTTATTTGTAGGACCCTGAAACCAAGGAGCAGTCAAAAGAGTGGAGGCACAATGGTTCCCCTCATCCAAAGAAGCCCAAGGTGCAAAAAGGTGATAACGTCTGTGTTCTGGGATAAGGAGGGTGTGCTGCTAGTGGACTACCTTCAAAATGGTTCCACCATCAATGCTAGGTTTTACATTGAACTTTTGGACCATTTGAAGGAAGTTCTGAAGGCCAAAAGGCACGGCAAGCTGTCCAAAGGAATCTTGTTTCTGCAAGACAACACCTCCACTCACACTGCATAAGCGACCATGGCAAAACTGGTGGAGCTAGGCTTCCAGCTGGTTGACCACCCACCGTATTCACCGGATCTAGCTCCCTCCGACTATCATCTGTTTCCAAACCTGAAAAAACATCACAAGAGTACCAAATTTCACACCATTTCTGATGCCATGGCTGCTACGGATGACTGATTTGAGGCACAACCAAAATCCTTTTTGCATCTCCCTTTACGAACTACTGCAGAAACTAAGATCTTCTTGGGAGGGCATGCTCTCGGTCCCACCACCTTCACAGGCACATTTGATGAGGACGAGAGACAGGGCCTTCTCTGTGATTGCACCCTGGTTATGGAACTCCATTCCCAGCAATATTAGACCAGCCCCCTCCCTCCTGTTCTTCAGAAGAAAGGTGAAGACCTGGCTGTGGGACCAAGCCTTTGGGGCAGTGCAATGAGACTAAATGGTGTCCTGAAATGGTTTTACGCAACTGCTAATGTGGATATAAGTGATTTTAATGTTTGTATATATTTATGGTTTTATGTTCCGGCATTGAATGTTTGCCGTATATATGCTGTGCTCCACTCTAAGTCCCCTACGGGGTGAGAAGGGTGGAATATAAATGTTTTAAATAAATAAATAAGGCATGTGGATATAAGTGATTTTAATGTTTGTATATATTTATGGTTTTATGTTCCGGCATTGAATGTTTGCCGTATATATGCTGTGCTCCACTCTAAGTCCCCTACGGGGTGAGAAGGGTGGAATATAAATGTTTTAAATAAATAAATAAGGCTTACAGAGCTTGGAATACCGATGTAAGAAGTGTGTTGATATCAGTTGAGAGCATGTGGAATAAGTGTAAAGTTTCATCTTCCTATCTCATTTCTTTCTGGGTAAAGCCAAAGATTTATCAGCAGCCCCTCGTATAAGGCCTCCCCTCGAAAGTAAGACCTAGCAAAGTTTTTGTTTGCTCCTCCTGGTGGCCGGAAGCTGCAATACCATCCCTGCTATACAAGTGGTCCAGGAACTGCTGTGGGAGATCGTTACAGTCTCCTGACAGTGTGTGGGAGCCAAGTACTTTACAGCCCTTATTTTTTGTGACCCTGTGTGTGAGGGCCAGTATATTTATTATATATTGACAACTACTGTACAGTATATAATACATGTTCAATTTTTTTGTTCAACAATATATGTGGATTCTTCTTCATGGAAAAATAAGACATCCCCTGTAAGTAAGACCTACTGCATCTTTTGGAGCAAAAATTAATATAAGACACTGTATTATTTTTGGGAAAACAGGGTACCCTAAAGGCACCAGATCCCTTCTTAAACAGGGTTAACCTGATTAGCACTTGGAAGGGAGACCATCAAGGAATACGAGGTGCTGTAGGCATATCAGAGGAAGGTAATGACAAGCCACCTTTTTCTAAGAAAATCCTATACAATTCATAGGGTCACCATGAGTCAACAGGCAACTCAAAGGCAGCTATTCATTCATTCATTCATTCATTCATCCATTCATTCATTCATTCATTCATTTGCTTCTCAACCCCGTAGGGGACTTAAGGTGGCTTACATATATAGGAAACAAATGCCCCAAAAAACCATAACAAAAACATAAGCATTAAAACAATCATTAAAGCATAATACAATCTTGTAAACCAATTATGGTATTTAAAATCACACAATCCAGTCTGTTCAGTCTGTAATGGTCCGACCCAGTCTTCTCTTTTCTGTATTAGTATAAATTGTTTTACTGTGTTTTAAATTGCTATTTTATTATTGTTTTCATATGTGTTGTGAACCACCATGAGCCATTGGGAATGGTGGTATATAAATTTGAAATAATAAATAAATAAATAAATATCATAGTCTGTGGCCGTTCCAATTTGTCGTTACACTGTTTCATCTTTCTTATTTGCACTGACAGAATTACTCATTGAAAGCTTGGTCAAACAACCATGTTTTTAGCTTTTTCCTAAAGGTTGAGAGGGAGAGGGCTGATCTAATTTCACTCAGGAGGGAGAGGGCCACCACTGAGAGAAGGCCCTGCCTCTCGGGCCAGTCACACCTGAGGTGGGATCCAGGCCCTTCCAGAAGATTTTAACCTCCTTGCTGGCTCATAGAGGGAGATACTTTTGGACAGGGAAACTGGGCCTGAACCCAGTTTACATCCACACCTTTAGGGTTCTATCCTCTCTGAAATAAACTGCTACATTTCCTCCTCTGCTGTCATCAGCTCCTTTCCTGTTCAGCATGCTTCATTTTGATTTATTCATCTACTCCTATTTATACAAGTTATATCTTGAATGCAACTTTAACCTATGGTATGCCATAGGCCTTGATGCATTTAATGTACTCATTTGGAACTTTTCACTCTTCAGCAATCTTTTCTGCAATGTCCCTGCCCTCAGTTTGTATCGAACTGTGGGACTGCCCTCAGAGTGTATTTCCTTAATAAATGGTCCTCTTGCTGAGGATTCTAAACTTATTTTCCTGCCTGCAGTTTGGTTCTTTCAAACTCACCACCCACTGAGATGGAGTAAAGATCTAGGAAGGCTTTCGTTGTAGTAGTAATCACTCCCCGTCCATTCATTCTAGCAGGAAGGAGGGGTAGGAATAGACATTCATTTTCCTCAAACCCCAGTGATTTTACACCAGGTGGGGACCAGCTTATACCAGGTTGTGGCATCTTGAGCTAGACATTCAGAACATTTTACACCAAGCTTATACCACCTGTACTAGTTGCCAGTGCACTTCTGGACATAAGTCAAAATGACCCTCGGCACCCCATAGTAAAGAAGCCCAGGTGGATATGAAGGTCTGTGTACTTCTGTTATGAGTCTGCCTTTGTTTTATGGTCAACTTCTCAAGTGCTACTCATTGCTCAGCCCATCAAGTTATACATTACTGCTGATTTACCATTCAGTAATGGATTCATCTGGTCTACTCCAATTGGGAACAGCAATTGGATTTCAACTATCTGGTTTTGAGCAGATTTTAAAATCTGTCTAACCTGGATTTTAATTTAAGGTGATCTTTCTTGATGTGACATTCTGATTGCTTTTTCTGAAAGATGACTTGGAAATAGAAGGGTGAGAAGTTGGGTGTGCTAGGGCAGTGTTTCCCAACCTTTTTTGAGCCACGGCACACTTTTAACATTGAAAAAATCCGGGGGCACACCACCAACCAAAATGACACAAAATGACACTCTAACACAGTAAAGAACGGCTGGGGGTTGGTGGCCTGCTGGGAGCAGCTGCTGGGAGTGCCGAAACTGGGGAGGGGGCGGAGCCAGGCTGCGCCATGCCCCGCCCCCTACCCCCGGCTTCACCTCTCCCAGAAGCTGCTCCAGCCTTGAGGGGGCAGTGCCAAGCCAGCGGTGCCAGAGCCAGCACAATGCTGGCTTGGCACTGTCCCCTCAAGGCTGGAGCAACTGCTGGGAGTGCCAAAGCCGGGGAGGGGCAGAGCCGCCCCTCCCCAGCTTCAGCTCCTACAGGCCGTGCCATGCCATGCCCCCTCCCCCCAGCTTCAGCTCTCCTACAGAGGAGGAGCATGAGCGGTGGACGGGCTTCAGTGGGTGGGGCTCCTCCACGCAGCTTCAGCGAGCGAGGGGCAAGAGTCATGGTGGGAGTCATGGCAGATTGGAGGCTGACTGGGGAAACGGCCGAAGGAGGCAGCGCCCCGGTCCCTTCTTTTTCTTCGCTACTGCCCGGCCCTTCCTCCTCCCCCAAGCAGCAGGAGGGGGGAGGAAGGGGGGCAGAGAGCTTTTCTCGCGGCACAGCAGGAGGTCTGTCACGGCACAGTAGTGTGCCACGGCACACTGGTTGAGAAAGACTGTGCTAGGGTAAGCAAGTGTTGCAACTAAACTGTAGCGGGAGGCAATGCAGGGAGGGCAAGATACAGGTAGCCCAAAGGGCCATTTTAACTGGCTCTAGCAGTGAAAATGGAAGGGGTTATTTTCTAGCTCAATGGCACAGGCAGGATCTACACTGCCATATAAAATCCAGATTATCTACTTTGAATTGGGTTATATGGCAGCGTAGATTGAACCCCCAGTGGTGTAGTGGGTAAAACCGCTGAGCTGCTGAACTTGCTTACTGAAAGGATACAGGTTCGAATCCGAGGAGTGGTATGAGCTCCTGCTGTTAGGCCCAGCTTCTGCCAACCTAGCAGTTCGAAAACATGCAAAATGCGAGTAGATCAATAGATACCACTCCATGCACTCCATGCAGTCATGCTGGCCACATGACCTTGGAGGTGTCTACGGACAATGTCTCTTCAACTTAGAAATGGAGATGAGAGTTGGACATGACTGGACTTAATGTCAGGGTAAAACCTTTACCTTTAGATTCACACAATCCAGTTCAAAGCAGATCATGTGGATTTGATAATATGGTCAGCCTAATGCATACCTGACTTGTAAACATTCTTAGAAACAAGCAGTTATAAGCAGCAGGCTACTTGTAGTTTCATTTTCATTAAGGCATAAATGTTTTGTTACAATTATGAGCCAAGAATAATTCCTTTATTCCTTTTGTGGTGCCACTACAACTGTTCAAGTTACGTTTATAGCTACAGGAGCACATGGTTTCATTTGTGTCATAAGACATCAGAATATAAACCCACTTTGGGTAGAGTTTTATTTAGTAGCCATTGCCAAACAGTGTCTATCGTAGTTATTTTGTTACTTTCAAAGTAACCAGCAGTAACTAAGTAATGGTAGCAAAGTACTTTGGGGCTCCTAATTGTTGCTAGTTACTTTAAAAAACATTGGGTTTTTTCTTCTCCTGAAAAAAACAGAAAGGAATAGGGTTTTTTAATTTTTCATTTTAGCTTGTTTCAGTACACTGATGATGCATAATTTGCATGCATGATTTATTTCTACTATATAGAAATAGATTTACATGCATAGATGTGAACACAATTGCTCTCAGATGTGCTCCATTTGTTGGCTGGGCACTGACCTTGTGAATAAAAGATTTTAGTTAACGCAATGCTGCCCACACAGAGAACGTTGCCAGCTTTGCAAGAGAAGACAAACTATCTGTAACCCTATTAAGCGGATCACAGAATAAATAAGCAGGAAATGTGCATCCCATCTCCAAACCTGATGTTTTTAAGGGCCACCCACTTCTAAATGCAGACCTAGTCCTGTTTGTTTATACAGTAGAGTCTAGCTTATCCAACCTTCACTCATCCAATGTACCCTCTGCCTCCTGCCCGGATCCACAGCTGTTTCAATACAATCTGAAGTTTTAGTGCTAAATTCATAAATACAGTAACTACTACATAATGTTACCATGTATTGAACTGCTTTTTCTGTCGCTTTTCTGTAAAACGTGATGTTTTGGTGCTTAATTTGTAAAACCATAATGTAATTTGACATTTAAAAGGCTTTTCCTTAACCCCTCCTTATTATCCAAAATTTTCGCTTATCCAACATTCTGTCGACCCGTATATATTGGATAAGCAAGACTCTACTGTAGTTATATAGTACAGTACATTCCCATAAAGTGCTATGACTGGTCAGTTTGAGGGGCCAGAACTTGCAGAAATTTGGGGTGAGAGGGAAGGGAGGAGCAAGAATTTTCTCCCAAGGAAACTTCTGCTAGTTTTCTCTTACAAGTCTGGAGATGGATGGAAGAACTTTATGCAGTTCACAGATTGATGGAGCCTATTCCAGGAAAACAATTCCAGGTCAATGGCTGGAGCTGTGCCCTCTGGTCTCCATGCCAGAGATTTAATTTCTCCAGCTGGCAAAGAAGTGCCAGATGGGCAGGGCCAACAACCTTTCTTCTTTGGCGGGAGCCAAGGTGGGACCTACATAATCCGAGTGGCCAAGTTTCAGCACTTTGCCCCTTGACTTCCTTTGACAGATGGCAGAGACTTTTCTAAGATTGGCACACTGCTTGCCAGAATCTGAAAACCATTAACCCTGAGAAAGCACCAAGATTTTCATTTCTCCAGCTGGCAGAGAGCTGCCAGCTGGGTAAGGCCAGCAGCCTTTTCTCAGATTTATCGCTTTTGGGGCAAGACTCTTCCACCCTCAGCTGCCCCCCAAAACTGAGCTGCCAAGATCTGGTACTTTGCCCTTTGCCTTCCCAAGACAGATGGAATGGCCTTGTTTGAAAATGGCATCATTTTATTTCAGTGTATGACATAAATGTAATTAAAAAATCCTGAAATGATACCAAATTTTTAAAACAAGGAATGGAAGCTCATTGTGAATTTGCTGGAAGAGTAAGGTGTGATCTCTTCTTAACAGGATCATGGGAAATTGGTGGACTCACTACGGTATGAAGGCTGACTAAGGGCAGAGTCTGGAAAAGTTACTCCCATGGATTCTGTGATATGTAGGACCCAAACTTCAATAAATATAGTAGGTCATAGATACACACATATATTTTTCCATGTGTTATCTGTCATACCATCAATCCCTCAACCTCTTTCCTCTGGAAGCAGGCAGACAGCCATTTTTGAAAGTGTGCCACAGTACAAACAATGCAATGAGTGTGCAGTATAATTCTTGTATATCCAGGGCAAGTCCAGGACATTCTGATGCCTGGAACATTCCATTTTCAAAAGTCACCTAGAAAAGCACTTTGATCTTCTGTCAATAACAATATTTTCCATGTTTTTATGTCCTCATTTGGTAGAGACTAATCCTCTCTTATCCAAACTTTTAGCTGCTTTTAAAATGCCTCCATTTTTCCCTCCCTCCTCCTCCTCTTTTTTTGTTTTTGAGTTGTAAATCTCATTTCCTAATTGGTCCTATCATAAATACATTAAAAAGTCAATTAAACTGCAAACACTTTGTTTTGTAGGACATCCTGCATCACATTTTGCTGTAGTTCTTCAATGAATATCTCTTTGAGCCTCAACCAATTCAACACAACCTCTGAGGATGCCTGCCATAGATGTGGGCAAAACGTCAGAAGGGGATGCTTCTGGAACATGGCCATACAGCCCAGAAAACTCACAGCAGCCCAATTCAAATAATTTGTGGTAGACCCAAAGATGAAGTTTCTGGAGTATAACAACCACTTTCAAAGTACCGTAAGTACTGCCACAAATAAACAAGAAATAGCACTTTCAAACCAGGAACTAATTTTTTTCAAATTTTGTTACATAGTGTTATTAAAGGAATTTCAAATTAAGACTCTGCCCAGGACTTCTCAATATCTCTAAAAGGTCCAACCAATAGCTACTTTATTCTTCATCTGAAAATGTTGCTTCTCTCTCACACGCTTCAAAATGGCAAGTGCTCTACTTCTAATAAACAGCACACTCCCATACAAGTATTCTTATCTTCAGTGGCCCAAATGGGAGGTTGTTTACTAGCCTAAATACCCTAAAACAGTAGTTCTCAACCTGTGGGTCCCCAGGTGTTTTGGCCTACAACTCCCAGACATCTGAGCCAGTTTACCAATGCTTAGGATTTCTGGGAGCTGAAGGCCAAAACATCTGGGGTCCAGGCCCGGATTAACTGTTTGTGCCACCCTAGGCCACACTCTGGAAGCCTCACTCCCGGGGGCAGGGCCGCTTGTGGGGGGGCAGGGCCATGCGTCGGCTCTTCCCACCCTCCGACTCAGGCAGGCCACGTGGCGCCCAAGCCAGCCTGGCAGAGCGGGGAGGCTTTGGGGAAGGAGGAGGAGCAGAACGAAGGAAGGAATCCTTCCTTCCTTCTGCTCCTCCTCTTTCCCCAAAGCATCCCCTCCGCCCGCCCGGCTTGGGCGCCACGTGGCCTGCCTGAGTTGGAGGGTGGGAGGAGCTGGCGCACGTGCGTGGGGGCGGGTGCACTGGAGGCTCTGGGAGTGTGTAGGCACTCCGCGTGCAGGCGCAGAAGCGCCCGAAGATCGCCATTTTAAAATTAATTTTTAATTTTTTTAAAAAAATGGGGGTCCGGATTTGCCCCCCCCTCCATGGCTACATTCATAGGCCACGGCCTAGTGTGGCCTTATGGATGATCCAGGCCTGCTGGGGCCCCACAGGTTGAGAACCACTGCCCTAAAGGCACTGGATTCTGTCTGATCTTGGAAGGTAAGTTAGTACTTGGTTGAGAGACAGACAAGCAATACCAGATGTTGTGGGCTATTTTTTAGAGGAAGAGACTGGCAAAACCACCTCTGAGTATACCTTGCCTAAGAAAGCTCTATGAAATGCATAGGCTAGCTTTAAGATGCCACAAGACTGTGTTTTTTCTGTTCAAGCATGAAATCCTTGACTTGGGGACATGCTTCGTGCCAGCTGGAAATGGGTGCCATTTAGTACTCATAGACAGAAAAGGCGAACCATCATCTGACCCAGGAGAGCTTGGACATGAGCTAGATTCAGCATCTCATCCATCCTGCCCTTCCAGGGGATGCTGAGTGAGGAACGTTCTGCCTCCAGATAATTAGTGTGTTCTCTCTGCTGCAGTAGAGAGTCATTACCCGCCACAGCGATTCTGTAATAACACACCATGTCCCGGTGACAGCAGTCGCCACCACAAGTGTTTCAGCAATTATCCAGTCAGTGGCTTGCTTAATCACCAGCTGCCCAGACTATATGGAGAGCACAGAAAGACTCCACAGTTCCAGAACTGTGGCTCCTAACAAGAAAGAGAAAACTCCTCAAGCATAGCCAAGAAACACCGAGATTGTGAGTTGAGGAGAGGAACAGAGTGGGTGGCTGCGGACAGGTTGGATAGCTCACATTCTACTCCATCTCCATTGGCACCATAGAGACAAAGAGCAGCACAACAAGGGTATATTTCCATTGGACAAGACAGATGGCACCTTATGAGTACCCAAAGTGGACTTAGAACAAAACCTTTCCAGGCCACATGTGTCTACAGCTTCCCTTAATCTCACATCCTCCAGGCATGTTGAACTACAATTTTGATCATCCCTAGCTAGCATTGTCATCTGGAATACATCCATCCAGGGAAAACTGATTAGGATTGCAGTCATAAACAGATTTAGGCTTCGATCCCATAGCAAACTACTTGGGAGGAAGCCTAATTTAATCGAGGGAGGCACACTGCAGTCTCTCTTTCTCTCTTGGCATTACCTCACGAACGAAGATTGTTATAAGGACTCATCCCACGCTTTTTACAAGTGCATTGATGACTAAAAAGGCCAATCTGAGATAGGCAAGTTCGGTTGCAGAAAGCACAGCAGAAAGTCTCCTTGGGTGGTGTTGTTTCCAAGTTGCGGTTCTTTCTGCATTGTCGTTTCACTTCGAGACCCATTCGGCGTGTCTTCTCGAAAGAGGCCGCAGCATTGTGGATAGTGCGTCTCCATGCCTCCCAATGTGAGGCCAGGGTGGACCATTGTTGGTGATCAATCTGGCCGAGCCTGAGATGTTGTTTCAGGGAGTCCTTATATCTCTTTTTGGGGGCGCCTCTCTTGCACTGACCAGTGGCGAGTTCACCATAGAGTAGTATCTTTGGGAGGCAGTGGTCCTCCATCCTAGAGACATGCCCTGCCCAGCACAGCTGTGTTCTCAATAGCATGGCCTCAATGCTGGTGATAAAGAAAAAGAGATAGATCACAGATTAGCAAAGGCATAGAGTGCATTCGGAAGGCTTCACAAGAGAGTCTGGAGCAACAAGCAACTGAAGCAACAGAGCTATCGTACTGTCTATTCTCCTCTATGGGTCTGAAACATGGGTCACCTATCGCCAACACCTACGACTCCTCGAATGCTTTCATCAGCACTGTCTTCGCACAATCCTAAATATACACTGAACCAACGACACTGCAGTAAGATCTGTATATTCGTAGTTTTTTTTAGCATCAGAGCCAGATCTGCTTTAAGAAACGCAGTAGGTTCTTGGAGAATATTCACTAGCTCCTTCTTTCACCCCTGCTCTCAACAGGCAGAGTCAATACATCTGTGTCAAATAATCTGGTTCATTCATACCACACAATTTAAGAACTATTATAAGCAAAACCACTCTCGTGCTGTCATATTTTATTTAGTGGTTTGTTTATTCTGATTTATCTCCCACTCAGAGAAGCAGATTTGAATTGCACATAAGTGTCCACATCCCTTAAAGGGCTCGCAATAGAAAAATACAATAAAATAAACCAGATAGATATATGCAGTGGGAGCAGAGGGAAGACGAGAGTAAAGAAAGTAGAATTTAAGGATGTTGGTCTCAACAAACAAAAGCATCTCTTTCCAAAGGTTAGGAAAGTAGATTTTCCCACTGTTTTAAATCCTAATAAAAGTCTCTAGCATTCTTAGCTGCAGTTTTATCGAATAGCAGAAAGCCTGGAACTTGGAAGTTCTGCTTTGATACAGCAGCCACACTCTTGAAAAGCTTGCTTTGGTTTACCTTGGGGCCCTTTCACACTGCCCTTTATCCCAGGATCTGGTCCCAGATTATCTGATTTAAACTGGAATATATGAGTCCCCACTCCCAGATAGCCGGAGATAAAAATAAAGCTGGGCGTTCTCCCAAAAACAGTAAAGAAGGAACGCGGGGAAAAGGGGGGATACTTATCAAATATCTTTTCAGTAATCTATATCTTTATTTCCACAGTATTTGTGCATCAATATTTTAAGTGGAATTTCGTGGATCGTAGCTTTCACAAAACATATATCAATGAACATTGCAAGGCCTTTTGTGTTGACCATCGACCTGCACCTTCGCAATATACTCTGGATTATAAATTTTATTTTGGATTATATGAGATTTTTTAGTTATATTGCGACGTTCATTGATATACAGTATGTTTTGTGAAAGCTACGATCCACAAAATTCCACTTAAAATATTGATACACAAATACTGTGGAAATAAAGATATAGATTACTGAAAAGATATTTGAGAAGTACCCCCCTTTTTCCCCACGTTCCTTCTTTATAGATAGCCAGAGATAACCAGATAATCTGGAATAGATCCTGGGATAAAGGGGCAGTGTGGAAGATCCCTTGGTTTATAAGATATATTTTATGCTGGAAATTCCCAAGAAGAAATGAGCAGTCTATGAGAAGTGTGCTTTGAAGATCAACAGAGCTTTGAGAAGCATTGAAGTAATATTGCAATAGAGGTGGAGGACAGCCTTTGGTTTTACTACAAGTACCATCAGCTTTTCCTGACACACCTATGGAGGCAGTTTTGGGCCCTTCCACACAGCCATAAAACCCAGAATACCATGGCAGATAATCCACAATGTCTGCTTTAAACTGCCATATAATCCAGTTCAATGTGGATTTTATACAGCTGTGTGGAAGGGAGCTTCATCCAACAATATCTGGAAGGACACAACCCTAAACCATCTTACAAAGAATGAGCTGAACATGCTGGGATTTGTTGTGAGCAATACAGGCAGTCCCCAAGTTACAAACACCAGCTTATAAATGACTCACAAACAGGGATGAGACAACAGGAAGTAAGGGAATTCTACCCTAGGAAGGGAAATTCATTCCTGAAAGAGTTATCATGGGGAAAAGTTGTCTCAACTGAAGCTTTATCACCAATCCTTGTAGGGGCTCCCGGTGGTGCAAGGGTTTAAACCCTTGTGCCGGCAGGACTGCAGACCGAAAGGTCAGCAGTTTAGATTCAGGTAGTTGGGTGAGCTCAGATCTGTCAGCTCCAGCTTCTCATGAGGGGACATGAGAGAAGCCTCCCACAGGATGGTAAAACATCCAGGTGTCCCTTGGGCAACGTCTTTGCAGACGGCCAAATTTCTCACACCAGAAGCGACTTGCAGTTTCTCAATTTGCTCCTGATATGAAGGGGGGGGGGCAATCCTTGTTTCCATAACAAGCCAATTTTTTCAAAATCCAATTATCACAGGGACAGAAAGTGAGGTGAACAGGGGAAACAGACAGCAAAATAAACACCACATATATATTGACTGGAATTAGACTTTAAAATATACCTGCTTTAACTTACATACACATACAGCTTATATACATGATTTCATCACCAACTTCAGAACAAACCTACAGAACCTATTCTGTTTGTAACTCAGAGACCGCCTGTACTTGCTCCTCCTTATCCCCAGTTGATAAAAAAATCATTAGCCAATTTCTATCCTCATAATATTCTACTGTATTACACTGGTTATTTCTGCAGTGCTGGTGTTTTATTCTTTTCGAAGACACTTCCCACAACTATATGATTTCATCCCCAGATCTGGGTGTGTAAGGCAAATAAGTCAAATGGTCATTCATTACATTACTTCATTGTTCCATATTGTAATGTGTTTGATCATAAGGTTTGTCCTGTAGTTTGGTGGAATCAGTGGTTTTTTTGTTTTTAAAAAAAAAGACGGTGTGTCTGTTGATATGGGGATGCTGAGCAATGTGATTCCACAACCATCACATTGACAAGCTCTCCTAATGCAGCCAAGCCTGGCACATGGCATGAGTCCCATCTGGCATTTGCCATGCTTGCACAGCTCAGCCAAACCTAGATGCTGCTACAGAGCCGTCTGCTCACACCAGCTGGTCTGAACAAGAATGTGCCAGTATTTGGATGGAGCCCTCGGATGTTTTGCACAAACATCTTCAGTGAAACCAAACAAGCTGGATAAGTGTGGAAAGTGGTGGTGGGAGTGGAAGTGAAGGGGGATAACCTTTTGTACTACAACCACCAGAATCTCCTGTCTAGTGGCCACATTGGCTGGGAGATTTTAGGTGTTGTAATCCAAAAGGATATTTTTTCTTAGCTGTGACAAATAGAACAATGAGAATGAGGAGGCTCTGTTAAAGCAAAGCTCCCATACAGTCATTGGCTATGGCCTTCCAGAGCAAAAAAAAAACATCCAGGACCAGAAGAGACAAAAGTTCATAGAGTCAAAATGATTTTTTCAAAATGCTGGATGACTTCAGATTTTGGTGGGAAGGTAGAGCTGCATATTAGAAAGCCAGAACAGAATTATTATTCCTGATATTCCTTCAAGGAGTCACTGCATCTAACAAATTTTTGCTCAAGGTAGATGTGCAAGACTCTTGTAAAACTGAGGATAAAAATCTTAATTTTGAATCAATTTTAGCTATTTTACCTAGTTTTTACTTCCACAGGAAGTTGGCCATAGAATCATACAAGAGAAATTATAAATGCCAAGAGACGTGTTCTCTTTAGGAAACTCTACATCTTTCAGGATACCTCTATGGTCAAAGAAGTTGACCAAAGAGTTATTCTAGAGGACCTAGAGATTCCTAGAATAAAATCCACTATTAATTGATTGTTAAAAATGCAAATCTGAAGGACCAACTGTATTATGTGACTCCCCTGAAGGCACATCAGTAACTTTCCTTGAAGGTTTATTTTGAGCCATAGCACAAGCCTCTGAGGCCCCATCTACACTTTGAACTGGATTATCTGGCAGTGTAGACTCATATAATCCAGTTCAAAGGAGATAATCTGGATTATCTGCTTTGATAATCTGGATTATATGGCAGTGTAGAAGGGACCTGAGTGGGCTGTAAATCTGAACCTTCTAACATAAGGGTCCTGTCTGAATTTTTGCTGGGTTTCTCACAAAAACGCAAAATGCCAGGCTGTCAGGCTGCAGTAACTGCTGCATATAGTCACCCACTAAATCCATGTTCTTATTTGCCCTATGATCATTTCCCCCTTTCCTTCGACTCTAAAATTCCATTTATTAGATTTATATGTCAGTTCCCAGCACAAAAGGAGTTTTAATGTACGGTAACTTACGTGAAAGGATATCAAATCCATAATCAATACAGCAAGAGAAACAAAGTCAATGTAAGCAACACTTAACATAAATATAGGTTGCTTACCTGTAACCGTAGTTTCCCAAGTGGTCACCTGTGAATTCGCACATATGGTTATTCCTGCACCTGCGCAGAGTAGCTTTAGAACCTTCTAGCAAAATTATTAAACATTTTTAGTGGTAGCCCCGCCCACTCTTCCCTGAGAGTACATATAGCCAGTGGGAGGGGCTACAGCCTTCAGTTCTCTTTCACCGCAATATGCAGCCAGAGAAAGAAGGCATGACAAGCAGGAAGGATGGGCGGAGATGTACGAATTCACAGGTGACCACTCGGGAAACTACGGTTACAGGTAAGCAACCTATATTTGCAGATGCAGTAATAACCATATGTGCAATTCACAGTTGACCATGATGGGAAAACTAAAAAAATGTAATAGCAATAGTGGTAAACTACAATACACAAAATCAAGAGCAAGTATCTTTTCTCTACACATGAACACTACAAAAACATTCAATCATTCAGTATCCGAGTGTTATTTTGCCTGAGAAGTCTGACATTCCCATTTGTCTGTAATAAATTGGGCTTGTTTCTAAATTTTACATTCTACCATTTTGATCTTGATTATTTTCAACGATGAATCTCAAATTGATTTTGAACCTCACTGGAGCTGTTTATATTAATTTCTGATGATATCATGGAATTACTGTTTCCGTTATGTGGGACAGAAGGAAATGTAACACCGACAAGGATTCTGGATGGTGTAAGCTTTACATTTGCATTATTAAATGGTTGAATCAAGAAGGAAGGATTGCTTATCTGTAACCATGATTCTTCCAGTGGTCACCTGTGAAATTTGCACATATGGGATTTCCTGCGCATGTGCAATCATTTTGGAATCTTCTAGAAGCTCTCTAAGATACATTTTGGTGCTAGCCCTGCCTACACTCCCCATGAAGGCATATAGCCAGTGGAAGGGGCCACAGTCTCAGTTCCTTCACCATAGAATATCAGCTAGGGGGACCAAGGCATGCAAAATAGCGGGGAGGGTGTGGGGGGATGTGTGAATTTCACAGATGACCACTCGAAGAAACGTAGTTACAGTGAAGAAATCGGAAGGAGACTAAAACTTGAAAAGGGAACTATGAAGGAGCAATGCAAGGCCCTCAAGTCTCAAAGTATATTATTGAATATCAAAATAAGAATAATCCACACCATATTGGTTTTGATTTATATGTATAGTCCTGAAAAATGGCCAATGAATGCAATCAGGAAAAGAATAAATGCATTTGAAATGTGCGGCTGAAGGACTACTCTATGGATGCCATGAATCTGCTTGATGAACTAAATGAATGAATTCTGGAGCAACTATAGTATGAAGTCACTAGAAGCCAAGGTCGTTTGACTGAGGCTGTTGTACTTTGGACATATCATCCAATATCGCTGTTGTTCTGCCACAATTTTTATGCAATAGTTTCCTTCTGCTGCAGTCCCAATATTGTGAAGCAGAAGTTCTTGTAGAATGTCAAAACTCTGTGACTGCACAATAATAGAAGAATTGAAGAAGCATCATGCTGGAAAGGGTGAACATGATGGACAGGAAGCGAGGCTATGTGGAAGACTGATTGTGAGACAACTGTATCACAGGTTCTGACCTGCTGTGAAGCAGAAGAAAGGGCTTTTTTAGTATCTCAGAGTCTGAGCTAGCCCCAGGCCCAAATTACCTATAAGGACAACCTAGCCCATGGCCTAGGGGCGCAAGGCGAGGGGACCGCAGATCACGGACCCTGGGGTCTCTCCCAACTCTCGGAGCTTCCAAATGCCAAGGGAGAGTTGGGTGTGTTGGTTGTGGGGAGGGTGCCTGGCTCTGTCCCCGGGTCTAATCCCGAGGATCTGGCCCTCTTCTCCCTCCCGGTTCCGGACATGGCCTCCTTTGCAGAGGGAGGGAGCGAATGGCGTGCGTGCGGGTGCCCCAGCCTGGCTGGCCCCCTCCCTCCATCTTTCCTGGGGAGGCTGTCCCTGGGGCCCTTGGCTGCAGGGAGGGAGGGAGAGAGGAGGCTCTTCCAGAAGACTTGGGCCGAGCAAGGGTCGGGGTCAAGGCTCAGGGTCCATGCGGGGGGTGGGACATGTTCTCCGCCGGGGGGGAGGAGGGCTGGCTGTGGGCGTGGCCTGCCTCTTGCCCTGCCAGGTGGGACTCTTCTGCCTTCCTGGCACACTGGCCAGGCACAGACGGACACAGGGACGGAGGACACCCGCCTGCCCACTCACTCGCTTCGCCTCGGCTCTCCTGTCCTGGTCCGGCCCCTGGCTCTCGGCTGCTCGGGACATTCCTCCTTCTGCCTGGCCATGGGAAGCACCTGCCGGAGCCTCTTAGTGGCCTTGGCCTTCCTGCTCTGCTGCCCGGCGGGTAAGGAGGGGCCCCGGCCCTTTCCCGAAGGGAGGGGGCGTGTGGTAGAAGTTGGCTTAAAGGGGGCGTAATTCCAAAGTATGGCCTAGGGTGCAAAAAAGGTGTTAATCCAGGCCTGGCTAGCCCATACATGGATATATGTACTGTCCAATACTTTGGATCTAAACTATATAGGCTAAAAATTTGTCTTGTCATTGGAGTTATTTTAAGTCAACTGCCAGTCAAGTTTTCTCATGTTGAGGGTCTTGCTTGCTACCACTGCCTCAGGCAGCAAAGTAACACAGGGCCCAGCCATGGGACAGGCAAGGGAAATGAGATGAAGCAGAACACTATCCAGCCCTCCCTATGTGCAAATAACCAGCAGCATGTGCCTACATGTGTCTTCTCAGAATTACACCCTGTTGGGTTCAACAGGATTTACTCCCTGTAAAATAGGTAATGGATTTCATACTAATTCTGGTAGTGGCAGCAGTGGTAGTAGACATAGCTCTCGAAGGGGGAAAAAACCCTTTTTGTATGGCATTTGCACTCCTTCTGACTTTAAAGGAAGAGAGAAGCAACAAATCATTTTGCCTCACAGACTGAAGGATTTATTCATACCCAGCTTCATGGCCAAATGTTCTTCTGATGAGCAGGTTCACTTTAAAACTCAGTGATTGGCAGGCAGGAGGAGACAAGGGGCAGGCTGGCGCGACGAGGCGGACTGGCACGCAGTGCGGGGGCCAGCTATACAATGCTGAGCCAACAGCCCCGTCTGTTCACTTTAGTGCCAGGCCTGGCATAGGAGGCACTAATGAGAGGCAGACGAGCCAGCCTGAACACAGGCTTTAATTAGGTCCTGCTCTGAGCAGTGGTTCTCTTGCATTTTAGCACTCTACCGCGTCACTGTCCTCCAAATCTATGGCACACTTGTCTACAGAAAACATTTTTATGCCTGAGTAACGGTGCTCTCAGCCGGAGTCCACCCGCTGACATGTACCTACATGTGTCAGTGTACTCTTATCACATACCCATGAGTGAGAATGCTGCAGACATGGGGCTTTGTGGGATCTTAAAAGCACTCTCTTAAGGTACTCCAGCTCCTGCTTAAAGAGGAAACAATGCTCTTGTTGCCTTTCACAAAATGAGCCCAAAGTAGCTGTAAAAAACAAATGCTCCTCACAGCAGCTATTTCTTGATAGGCTTGTCTTCCATAATGGAAATCTATGCTAGGCGATCAGGCAAGTTGCATGTTTCAGTTCAACAGGTCGAGACAAACACATTTTGCCGCTTCCAGGTTCAGCATCTCTCTCTCTCTCTCTTTCCAGCACTGTATTTTACAAAGTCTGTGCTCGTCACTCCAGTTTTCCCCAAACTGGTGTCCTCCGAATGTGTTCTATTATGACTCCCATCATGCAGTGCAGCTAATTGTAGATATGTTTCTTGAGTATCCCATGCAGGACATTTGCAGTGCATCAGTTACAGAAGGCTGCAACACATATTCAAACACACTCACATATATATGCTCCTCCCATTAGCTCCAGGGTTAAGCTACAACCTAAATCCTGTTCATATTTCTAAACAGAATAGACTCATTGAAGTAAATGGATGTATCTAAGTGTTGATTCACCATTCAACAACTGATTCAGTCGGTCGACTCTAGGATTTCAGCCAATGTTGCCGAGGCCGACAACCTTCAAGCCGCAAGCCGTTCCACGAGTGAACAAGTCCCAACTTTTGCACACACGCCTGTTCTCGGGTGGAAGCCCACACGTCCTCTCCTTTAGCCCCACAGGATCCTGTCCAAAAGGTTCTTGCCACTTCCTGACCCTTTCCCCCAATTTTCCTGAATTTATTATTTTTTTCTTTTCTCCTCCCGCCTCCTGGGCGCCTTAAGACTGCGAGGAGAGCTGTATCGCAAGGAAAAGATGCCATAGCTCAAGCGGCAGAGCCAAGGCCATTTGGGACGGGGGTCACAGGTTCGGGACCCCCAAGGGAGGAAAGGGAACTTATTTTTATTTTTTCCTTTTCTACCTTTATTCCTATCTTTCCTCTTTTTCTCCATTTCTGGGACATCTCTGAGCTCAGAAGGAAAAGTTTTGAGAAGTGAATTGGCCTTTGAAGCAGGGGGCCTCATCTGTTTGTATTGGACTGACAGCTGGGAAGCGGAAATCATAAATATGGATTCACCTCTGTATCTGTGTATCTATACATTGTTGCCCTCATGTCTCCCTTGTCTCCTTGTAACGCTTCCCTTCCCCATCCCATCTTTGTAAATTAAGAAAAGGATTGCTTTGGAAATGTTTTACTGTATCTGCCGAGAGGAAATGCTGCTGGGCCCTGTTCCACACCTTTATGGACCACCATATTCATATTGCATGCGTTTCCTGGTGAGGATCTTGTTATGGTAAAGTCAAGCCCTTTGTCTTGACCCCACGCTTCACCGGTCCTGAGGCGGTTTAACGGTCGGATTTCTAGTCTAAGTAAACTAGCCTTTGGAGCCTGGACAATAAATATTTGTTCTTCACAGCGGGTGACACACCTGGCCTCGGAAACCAAGGTGTGCCCCAGAATAAGTGCCTTTGTCACCAAAGGGTCTGAGTGAATCACCTTCATCAGGCTTCTTCCTTTTTCCTCCCTCATTCACATGTATGGATGAGACACATCAACCCAATGATTTTATCATTTCCAGGTGTTGCCCCAGGTCGTTACCTGGCCCGGACTCTTTTGTTTTCATTCATATGCCATCCTGACAGTAATCTCCGCCTAAGCTCTCCTTCCCGGACATTCCTTATATGGCCACGGACCTCCGATTGGCTGAGCCTGCAAATGGGAGTAAGCATCGATAGGCCCTCTGGAGCTGGTCGACGTCCCGCCCATCAGCTGGTCTCAGCGTTCCAACCAATCACCGACGGAGCCGGCCCGGAAGAGGGCGGGCGGGAAATTCAATTGTTTTGACAGTTCTGTAACCTTTAAAAACCAATGTTTTAAATGTATATGCATGCGTTCTTTGCGGGAATCAGGGAATTGCGGTTCGCATCCTCTCAGCTGAGCAGAATAAACAATTTCGTGGCATCTACCTTGCAGTATTGGTGAGCATAATTGGATTTAAGGGAGGCGGGTAGGCTTCGGGGACCTAGATGCTCCGGGCTCGCCAGGTTAACTGAACCCTCGCGGTCTCTGTTCCGCAGTCGGTCTGCGGAACTTGCCCGGTTGTTCGACAACACCAACATCATCTTTCTCAAACTCCGATGGCTATTCCTTCTTCCAAACATTGCGTGTGCAAGGGTGACACACCTCGAGCCAAGAACAATAACACAGACACAAGTGGTTGGATGAAAATGGTCACAACTCATTTATTGAAAACAGGAACAAAGGGTTGGCGGCCACGCATGGGTCCTGGATCAGGGTCGAACAGCCCCCACGAATGTCCAAAGGTGTTTGCAAGCCTGGGGTGCGAGCGGCCCAATGCCTGTCCACAGAAGCTCAGCACCCCCGGGGGCCTGGGCATTATCCCCCTTACAACCAAGGGGCAATAAGCCAGCCTGATCCAGGGGCCATGCCACATGCCAAACACGGAGTTGTGAGAAAGAACATAACGCATAACCATGAACACTACAACAATGAAGGAAGTATGAACAAAAAGGACACAATAAGCAATGCAATAAGTAGGGAGAGTGGGAGGAAAAACAGGACTGGTCCCCGCGAGTGGCCTGTGCAGTCTCGGGCGGCCTAAATAAGCTGCCCGGGCAGAAGTACAGGCCAGCCGGCTGCAAAGAGAGGGCGGGGCCAGCCCCGCCATTGGCCGGCCGGCATTGGTGGCGGGAAACCTTCCCGCCACCCCAGGGGCTTCAGGGGGAAGAAGCCCCTTCTCCCTTCCCAAGATGGCGCGAGGGCAACCCCGCCCCACAACCAGCTCGGCCGGTAAGTCAGCCAAGCCCATTCTAGAGAAAATTATATAACATGCATTTACTCATGGGGGCACTGAAATATTGGGGTGGGAGGTGGGGTAGAGTCACATCCTGGAACATGCCTAGACATTGCTTAAGAGGAGCAATACTTGGAAAAATCATATTTTGGGCATCCAACTTTCAGTACTCCTTGGATAGCATTTCTATTTTGAAGGATTCTGGGGTTTACAATGCATAACGTTATTTTTCCAAATTTGCTTTAATTGATAATGAATAAAACTAGAAGCATACTTAGTTTTGGACTACATCTCTCGCTAATGGTTGTGGCTTCCAGGATCTGATGTCCAAAATATCTAGAAAGCCCAACGTTTCACCCCAGAATGAAATGAAGGGAAGACTGACTGTGTAGAGGTTGATTGATAATAATGATACCTGACCTTCACAACAGCTAGAGTAAACGGGAGTAAAAGCAGGGTGGGCAGAAGGAGGCATCTGTCAAATACTGATGAATTTCAACTCGTATAATACATCAGTCACTGCCATCTTATAGGCAGATAGCTGCCACTCACCACTCTGGCAGACAGTCCTTTGAATGTTGCTGGAACTGCAGCTTCCATCTTACCTCCCCACTGGCTGTACTCAATAAGAGTGACAGGAACTACAACCAAACAAATTCAGAAGAGCCACATGGCTTCTTTGGTCTGCCACAGCTGAATCTCATTTCAGGAATATTCAGAGATGGAAAGGCTTGGTTTTATCATGCAGTGAGCATTTTCTAGTGATACAGAGCAGGTCATCCTCTTCCATTTACAACCTTCCTGTGTTTTCCCCTAATGCTCCTTACATCGTTTTTCTTTCTATCCTTTAAAGAGGGGAAACTGAGAAAGCTGATCAATATTCTTTGTTTGGTAGAGCTAGAATCTCATAGTATCATGAAGTTGAAAACTTAGTATCATGAAGTTGTCTGTAGCTGGCCAGGTTTAAACCTCTCGGGTGTGGAGAAAACAGCAGCTAAGGCAAAGCTGGGTCAGAAAAGAACAAGTATTAAGTATCCTATCTTGATGCACAGAGCAAGCAACAGATTACTTATATTGGAAATAGGTTGATGAATAGGGAGTGGTACGTTCTTCTGTGGGCTTCAGTTATATGGACCCAGCTACCAACTTTATAGATTTTCACTCTTATTTCTTAAAGTTACTAAATGGCTTCCACAAGGTTTCTAGACCAGTGTTTCCCAACCAGTGTGCCGTGGAACACTAGTGTGCCATGAGCGATCATCAGGCGTGCCGTGGGAAATTGGCACTCTCCCCCCTCCTAGCAGCCCCCTCACAGGTTTCCAAGAAACAAATTGAGCCTCTCCACTTGATTTTTTTTTTTTTACTATTTTACTGGATTTTTGAGAGTCGTCCCCCAAGGAACTGTTTATAACAGCTTCATGACATCCATAGTTAACTGGAACCAAGTTTCACTTAGGGTGAAATTTCACAAAGGTCTGGAGAACAAGCTCTATGAGGAGCGGCTTGAAGAGCTGGGCATGTTTAGCCTGAAGAAGAAAAGGCTGGGGGAAGACATGATAGCCATGTATAAATATGTGAGAGGAAGTCATATATATGTTTTGTTAATCGAAACGGGCCCAGGTTTCACACTGAGTGTATAATTACATTTAAAAACATATTAACTATATGTATTACTGTGTTAGAGTGTACTTTTGTGTCATTTTGGTTGGTGGTGTGCCCCAGGATTTTGTAAATGTACAAAACGTGCCGCGGCTCAAAAAAGGTTGAAAAACACTGTTCTCTGTGTATAGTCACCCTGCGGTATCCACTGATTCTGTACCCACAGTTGCAACTATCCGCAGCTTGAAAATATTCCAAACAAAAAAATTCAAAATGAAAACTTGATTTTTGCCTTTTATATACAGGAGCACCATTTTGCTATGCCTTTGTATACAATGTGACTTGAACATCCATGGATTTTGGTATCACTGGAGGGATACCAGCAGTTATTGAAGGTTCACGGTTACATGGGTGAAGGCTGTTACAAGGAATATGCAAATATGTTTAAAAACCAAACATGTATTCTAGAGAGCTAGTGAAGTATAATGGCAAAGGAATGTGGAACGTGTGCTCCCGCTGCCGCCTTTGTGGGGCTTCTTTTGCCGAAATGAGGCTTTAGTGGGTGGGCCCTGGCGCTCGTCTTGCCACGCAGGGTGTGGTGACATGACCGGCCATTGGTTGCTGCTGGGGGGGGGGGCAGGAGCAAGTCGAAGGCACGCGCACGGATAAGATGCGAGGCTGTGGGAGGGATGGAGGGAATGTGTGTGTGTGTTAGAGAGAGAGAGCCAAGGAGAGAAGAAAGAAATCCGGAGAACTTTTTCGGATCCTTTTGGCAGGCAGGCAGGCAGGCGCTGGAAGGTGAGAGGGTGAGAGAGAGAGAAAGAGGCGAAGGAGGCCAGGCAAAGTGGGGCAAATCCAAGCAAGCCCCGCCGCAAACCCTGCTGCTGCCCTCGGGACTCCCATTCCAAGCTGAGACCTGGGCGAGCGAGCTGTGTGGGGCTGCTTTCTTTCCTTGGTTGGGGGCGAGGAGGGAGGGCTCCGCCGTGTTCCTAGGGTTGAACCAGAGGAGGGGGCTGCGGGGATGGAGACTCCACTTGCTGCTGCTGCTTGTGCCCTCGCCGCCTTTCTCCGCCTCACCCTCCCTCGCCCTCGAAGGAGAAAGGCGGCGAGGGCCCACAGGAGAGAGAGAAGGTGGCTCTTCAGAGCCGGCTCGGAAGAGCCACCCGCCCTCTCCTCCCCCGTGGGCATGGACTGCCACCAGTGGGAGGGATCCTCCTTCCTGCCAGCCGTCCACTTGGGCGTCCTTTCTGAGTGACACCCTCGGAAGGGAAGCCCCCCGCTGCATCTGTCACTTTGGGGAANCGCCTCTTCCACTCTTCCTTCTCTTTCCCAGGTAAGGAAGCCTCGAGGGAGGAGGGGGGGAGGCTGCCGTGGGGAGGCTCCAGCCTCATGTGGGTCCCTCTCTCGGTTGAGTTTCCTGGCCCAGGCAGCAGCCAGACAGCCCCTCTTCCTAGCCCTAAGCCTTCCAAGCCACCGCCGAAGCCATATCTGGCCGGAGCGCTGGCGGGTGCGCATATAAATACCCTCCTGCTGTGTGCGTGGGAGGGGCCTGCTGTGCATGCAAGAAGCAGGACGGGATGGGGACTTCCTGCTTCGTGAAAGCACACAGCAGGGAGGAAGGCAACGAAGACATTAAGAGAGCGCGTGCGCAGGCAAGGAGGATCCCCTTCCCGGGTGTGCGCGGCGGCGTGTTCGAGGGCAGGCAAGAAAGAAGCCCCGTGCGGATGGAAGGCTGCCGTAGGAGCGTGCGCATGCACGTGCGCACGCACGCTCACATGCACAACAGGTGATCTTTTCAACTTGATTGTTCATATAGTAGCTCGCATGATGAAAAAGTGTGGGCACCCCTGCTTTACAGGATTGCTGTGAGGATGTCTGAACAGGAAAGCCATGAATTAAAACTTGTGCACCAGCTTCGCCCATACCTTGGGAAGTCTGACTTGGCCATGGTGGTCCACGCTCTGGTTACATCCTGTATAGACTACTGCAACACGCTCTATGTGGGGTTGCCTTTGAAGACTGCTCAGAAGCTTCAAATGGTCCGGCACGCGGCGGTCAGGTTGCTAACAAGAGCAGTGCTCAGGGAGCACACAACTCCGCTGTTACATCAACTCCACTGGCTGCCAGTTTGCTACCGGGCACAATTCAAAGTGTTGGCTTTAGCCTATAAAGCCCTAGACCAGGGGTGCTCATTAGGTAGGTCACGATCTACTGGTAGATCGCGTATGGCGTCCTGGTAGATCGCAGGCAGGGCGGGAGGAAGGCTCAGTCCCGCCCCGCAGGCTCCCAACGCCGCCCAAGTACTGCCGGCCCTGGGTTATCTGAGGTCCTTTCCACACAGTTGAATAAAATCCCATGTTATCTGCTTTGAATTAGATTATATGGCAGTGTGGACTCAGGAAAGACAGTTCAAAGCAGGTATTATGTTATATGTTTCACATTTTTGTAGTGGGTAGGTAGATCATTTTGACTTGGTTGTTTTATAAGTTGCTCGCATGCTGAAAAGGTGTGAGCACCCCTGCCCTAGACGGTTCCGGTCTAGCTTACCTATCCGAACGTATCTCTCCCTATGAACCCACCAGGGATTTGAGATCATCAGGGGAGGCCCTGCTCTTGCTCCTGCCAAGTTCAGAAGCACGTCTGTAGTGGCCCCGCGGCTGTGGAACTCCCTGCCCAGGGATATTAGATCGGCTCCCTCCCTCCTTACCTTTCGAGGAAAAAAATAAAAACCTGGCTCTTCAAGCAAGCGTTTGGAGTTCCAGCTTAGTCAACTGAATTGGAAATGGCCCAGGAACGACAACGACGATGGAATGGTTAATAGACTGAATTAAAAAAATTATTGTCAGTGTTTTTAATGTTTTTGATTTTTAGATATTGTAATGATGTGTTTTTATTCTATTGATGTATTTTTATGTTTTGTAAACGGCATCGAATTGTGCTGATTGTTCGCCGCCCTGAGTCGCCTTCGGGCTGATATGGGTGGGGTATAAATTATGTAAATAAATAAATAAATGCTCCCTTAAGGTTATTAAAAGGATGGAGAGCTACAAATGTTAACACAACTATAGTTCAAATCCCTGCTCTGCTGTGGAAATCTACTGGGCAAATCTGTCTATCTGAGCCTCAGAGGAAAACAATGGCAAACCTTCTCTGAACTAAAACTTGCTTTAGTGTCATCATAAGTCCGAAACTACTGGAAAACACTCAACAATAGCAGCAGAAGCAGCCCACGTCACTGTTCCCTGCAAAAGGCAACTCTGAAGAGAAAAACAAGAGGTTGGGAGCAGGGAGATAATCTGTATGACAGAAATACGATAATGTATTGAAAGGAGCAAAGTTTGTATAGATGTCACACATGGATTTTGTATGTACACAAATTTTCATTTTGCATTCTTCATACTCTCTGGGGGTTTTAAGCAGAGGCCAGATGGCCATATGTCAGGAATGATTTGATTGTATGTTCCTGCATGGCAGAATGGAGTTGGACTGGATAGCCCTTGAGTTCCAAGAGCCCTTCCACACAGCCATATAACCCAGAAAATGCAAGGCAGATAATCCACAATATGTGCTTTGAACTGGATTATCTGAGTCCACGCTGCCATATAATCCAGTGAAATGTGGATTTTATACAGCTGGGTGGAAGGGGCCTCACTCTATGATTTACACCTAAATAGGTGGAGTTTAGGTTTTGTAATGGCGCATCAGAAATGTCACTGATTCGCTGTGTAAATTCCATGTAAAACCTATTCAGGTACATGTATGTAAGGTTTGTGTGGAGACTTTTTTCTCACAATATCTTTTGCAGGTTTCTACTTATTTGAGGATAAAGTTTAAATCAGCAAGTTGCTAAACTGTATATTGGATAGGAGCATGTATTTTCTATATGTGGATTATGTGTCTCTGTAATTTTTACTTTTCTGTTATTCATAATGCAATCTTTTGTGTGTCTTCTGACAATAAAACTTAATATTTCTTCATGCTCAGCTTCCATAGTATGCTCTTTGTGTGTCTTCTGTCACCTGCGCATTTGGCCATGGTTGTGGTCGCATTTCAGTGAACCTGTAAATTGCTTGAAATATAATGTAAAAGGATCTCCAAGGCAGAGCCAAGGCAGAAGGCCCTTGCTCCCTAGGGATGGCTCCAGGTATTGGATTCCTTACCTTTGCAATTTGAGCCCTCCTCTGAATTCAAAGATGTGTTAGTCAGGAATATCAGCATGCAAAGGGATCTTGTAGCACCTTTGAGACTGAGAATGGAATGACAGCTTGTTGCTAGTACTTGTTGAGAAAGATGGTGTCAGTTTTTACCTAGACAAGCGCCTTAAAGGAGCTCCTGGACTTTTTACTCCATTCAGCTGAATTTGGTCCTTTCCATGTCATTCCCTGACCGGAGCCACGAGGAGAGTCAGGGTCATAAATAATGTGTTATTGTTGTTGCTGTTATTTCCATTGGGGGCAGAATTTGTAACTATGTTAATCAACTATGTTAATCTAGAATATCAGTATGGAAAGGGATGTTGTAGCAATTTGGGACCAACTGTATGGAATGACAGCTTGTGTATTTCCGATATGGGAAAAAAGAGTTTAATATCCAGATTATATAAATACATTATAGAATCTAATCTAGAAGACAATAGAATAAAACCTGTCATCATTTATTAGACCAGAGACTTGGGGAAAAACATAGAATTAGATAAGTGAGAGTATCTCGGGGGGGGGGGGGGCGGATTTAAATTCTCAATAGCAGAGTCCATTAGAGAAAATTTATACAAAATGTTTTACAAAAGCCATATAACAGTATGGAAAGGGATAGTGTAGTAATTTGGGACTAATCCTATGGAATGACAGCTTGTTTGGTTGCACTTGTTGATGTCTGTCTCTTAAGCCTCTTCCACATAACTGAATAAAATCCCACATTTTCTGCTTTGAACTGGAATATATGGCAGTGTAGACTCATATAATCCAATTCAAAGCAGATAATGTGGATAATCTGATTTGATAATCTGGATTATATGGCAGTGTAGAAGAGGCTTTAGAAACTGTGGCTCCTTAAACACAACTGTATAAAATCCACGTTGATCTGGACTATATGGTAGCGTGGACTCAGATAATCCAGTTCAAAGAAGATATTTTGGATTATCTGCCTTGATATTCTGGACTATATGGCTGTGTGGAAGGGCCCTAACTTTATGGACTGACATTCCGCCCCTTTCTACACTGCCATAGAATTCTGATTATCAAAACAAATCATCCACATGATCGGATTTGACCTGGATTATATGAGTCTACACGGCTATATAATCCTGTTCAAAACAGATCATCCAAGGGCCCTTCCCCACAGCCATCATCCATGGTGTGTCCTCCTCTAATCTACAGTCGGATGGAGTGTGGGTCATGGGGTGCATTGTTTGCCAAGTTTGGTCTTTATCGGTCTTGGTTCTTGGACACAGTGGTCTGTGGGGAATGATGGGTTTTGAAGTACTACAAATCCCATTATCCATGGAGGTACTTCAAGTCCCATAATCTATGGTCCACCCTCCTCCAAACTGTAGTAGAATGTAGTGTGGGTCATAGGGGCTCTGTGTGCCAAGGTAGGTTACTGTAAGTTCAGGCCATAATAACAAGGCAAAATAAATCCCACACTATCTGCTTTGAACTGGGTTACCTGAGTCCACATTTCAGTGAACCTGCAAATTGCTTGAAATATAATGTAAAAGGATCTCCAAGGCAGAGCCAAGGCAGAAGGCCCTTGCTCCCTAGGGATGGCTCCAGGTATTGGATTCCTTACCTTTGCAATTTGAGCCCTCCTCTGAATTCAAAGATGTGTTAGTCAGGAATATCAGCATGCAAAGTACCATGGAGGTACTTCAAGTCCCATAATCTATGGTCCACCCTCCTCCAAACTGTAGTAGAATGTAGTGTGGGTCATAGGGGCTCTGTGTGCCAAGGTAGGTTACTGTAAGTTCAGGCCATACATAATGTCCCATGAGCTGAGGCCTAGTAAGGAACAGCAAGTTAATGAAGCCTTACTGTCAATTCAGGCCATACACATTGTCCAATGAGCTGAGGGCTAGTCGGGAGAATCAAGTTAATGAAGCCTTACTGTCAATTCAGAGTGTAAACAGCATTCCATTAAGTGAGGCCTAGTCAGTTAATGAAGCCTTACTGTCAATTTTGGGCGTGGTCTGTGATTTGTAGGGGTGTAAATTTTCTGTGGGAAGTGAATTGGGTGTTTGTGTTTGTGCCTCAGCCCTTTGCCTTATCCTCCTCTGACAGTTTATTATGCGTCGGAATGTTCATGTTGGCTGGCCAGTACAGGAGTTATGCAAATCCGCCCTTATTGGCAGCCAATCATGTTGTCAGAATGTAGAGGCTGGGAGAGTTGTTGGCAGCCCCAGAGGATGCTGGGAAATGTAGTTTTTTTAACTCGTTGTTTTGGGGGCCTTTTAGGTTTTGGGGGGAAGTTTCTTTGCTACAAACATACCTTGTCTGAGGCCTATTTCTGTTGGCAAGTTTGGTGTCTCTGCGTTGTAAGGTTTCTCTGTTTGGGACGGTCTTTACATGACGACTCTTCCTTTAAATATATAGATGGGCCCTTCCACACAGTCCTATATCCCAGAATATCAAGGCATCTGCTTTGAACTGGGTTATCGAAATCGAAAATAGTTCGGCAAATGTTGTATTGCCTCTCTACAAATCTATGGTGAGGCCACATCTGGAGTACTGTGTACAATTTTGGTCACCGCACCTCAAGAAGGATATAACGGAACTGGAAAAGGTACAGAAAAGGGCAACAAGAACGATCCAAGGGATGGAGCAGCTCCCTTATGAAATCAGGTTGGTCTTTTCAGCCTTGAAAGACGGCGTTTAAGAGGTGACTTGATCGAAGTGTATAAAATCATGCATGGGATAGAAAAGGTGAATAAAGAAAAAATATTTTCTCTGTCACCCAACACTAGAACTAGGGGGCACTCCCTAAAGCTTCAAGGTAGGAAAGTTAGGACTAATAAAGGGAAATATTTCTTCACCCAGAGGGTCATTGGGTTATGGAACTCACTTCCAGAGGAGGTTGTGACAGCTGTCAGCCTGGACAGCTTCAAGGCAGGATTAGACAGATTCATGGATACCAAGGGAATCAGTAGTTACTGAAATGGACATCCAAGTGCCACCTCTGTGTTGATGGAGGCAGGCAGGATTTCCCCGGGTACTGGTTGTGGGGGGTCGGGAGCAGGTGAGGGTTTTGCCCTCCTTTCTGCTAGAGATCCCCGTGTACAACTAGTGGGCCACTGTGTGACACAGAATGCTGGACTAGATGGGCTGAGGCCCGATTCAGCATGGCTCTTCTTATGTTCTTATCTGAGTCCACAGTGAGACAATGTGGGATTTTCTGCCTTGATAATCTGGGATACAAGGCTGTATGGAAGGGCCCATAGACATATAATCCAGAATATCAAGGCAGAAAATTCTACATTGTGTGAGTGTGGACTCAGATAACCCAGTTCAAAGCAGATGCCTTGATATTCTGGGATACAGGACTGTGTGGAAGGGCCTATAGACATATAATCCAGAATTCAGGTGTCTGAATCAAACAGTACATGATATATATCAAAAGTAGTAAAGTATATTCGCTGGTACAAAATAAAGGTGAACAATCCACAATGGGACAATATACATTGTTAGTTTAAGTACAGCATTATTACACAGTGGTAAAATACTTCTCAATGAGAATTTGTATCACAATCAATTGCAGTATATAACAGTATATAACTGTACATCTCTACTTAAACCTCCCTATGACTGACCCCCCGGTACCATATCCTGCCCCTGGAATGGTCCGTCCTCCTGCTGAATTGAAAACGCTCAAAAGGTAAATACTCTTGTAGATACTAGGCATGATAACAAATCGAAAAATGGCGATTCTAAAATCAAATGGGGGGGGGATTTTTTTTTTTTGATTAGTATATCAAAGACTTACAAAAAAATTCCCAAAATTTTCGGAAATGTAACTTAAGTACTAACGAAATTCGTTAGAAATTCGTATGCCAGAGCATGCGCTTTCCAGATGGTTTTGGCCTACAACTCCCAGAAATCCTAACAGCTGGTAAATTGGCTGGGATTTCTGGGAGTTGTAGGCCAAAACTTGAATAAACCACACTGAATTCTAGATGGGACTCTCCAAATAGGAAGGAGGGAGGGAAGGAGGAAGGGAGGGAGGGAGGGGGTTTTCTATTCTTGGAAGCAGCAAAAGAAAAGGAGGAGGAGCCCCCCCTCGCTCTTCGCTGCCTCTCTCTCACCCCGATCCTGAGGGAGCGAGGGCCCAAGTTTGCCCAGGCTGAGAGGAAAAGGAAGAGGCCTGAGGCTGTGAGGAATGGTGGGAGTTGAAGTCCAAAACACGTACCTGGAGGGCTGAAGCTGGTCCCTGCGATGGGGCAAGGCAGAGCAACGGGGAAGAGAAGCATCTGAGAGGCGCCGGGAGAGAGAGAGGAGAAGCGCGCGTGTGTGTGTGTGTGTGAAGCAGGCCCCGGCAATGGGGCATGCATGGCAGCAGAGCAACGGGGAAGAGAAGGCGGGGGGGGGGAAGCCTAGAGAGAGAGGAGAAGCGTGCGCGCGCGTGTGTGTGTGTGAATCAGGCCCCTGCGATGGGGCATGCATGGCAGCAGAGCAACGGGGAAGAGAAGGAGGGGGGGGGGAAGCCTGAGAGGAGAAGCGTGCGCGCGTGTGTGTGTGTGTGAATCACTTTCCAGAATGCATTGCCTCTACCTAGCAGCAGCGTCACTTCCAGTTCCCCATAGAAATGCGGGAAAAAGAAGAAGCTGAATGAAGGCGGGAAGGAAATGAGCGGGAGAAGTGAGTAGTACAATAATTAATTAATTAAGAATTAAGAATTTCTAACGATCCTAACGCAAATTGTTGGCCTCACGGACCGTAAAAGGAAGTCTACTTCCTGGTTCGGGGCAGCGATCCGTAAAACAACAAAAGTCCCATTAATTACGGATTTCTAACGAATCAATTAGATTTCCGTTTCAATTTTAGCATGCCTAGTAGATACTATTGACTATAGCATGCCTCCCCTTACACCATTTATTTGGGTAAACTAAATACTTAATTCATTATTATTTAGACTATACTCCTCTGAGGACGCCCAATTATACAGCCTCTGAAGAAGTCCATAGGACAAAACGGCCCCCTGCCGGCCTGGGGGTGAGCTCCTGCCGTCAGGCATCCCTCCCCGCATCTTTTTCACCACAGTGACATTTGCGTGGGACAGCTTTACCCTCCGCTGCACTGTCAGCCTGTAAAAAACTCTCAGACGCTAGCCAAGTCTACAAAACTACCAAGACCATACACCTCAGCGGCTCGCTACCATAGTGACGCCGCGTCTGCGCACTGCACGCTTACCTTGGCCAGCACAGGAGAAACTACAGCGACCAGCCTGCTCAGCGGTTCAACCTAACACGAACCGGCGCATGCGCATTGTATGCCAGAAGCTAATTCGAGCGGTCCGGGTCTCTCCAACCTCCGTTTTATACGGACTTCGCTCCTGGTGCCTTGCTGGTTCCTCTAACGTAACTTTACTAATATCTAAAGACATTTAATACCAGCAACAACCCAGGACATGAGAAGATCCTAATGTATTTGCTCATCTACAGATTTCTGTATACTATGTTTGTTATCTGCCATTAACTTGTGTTATATACTGCAATTGATTGTGATACAAATTCTCATTGAGAAGTATTTTACCACTGTGTAATAATGCTGTACTTAAACTAACAATGTATATTGTCCCATTGTGGATTGTTCACCTTTATTTTGTACCAGCGAATATACTTTACTACTTTTGATATATATCGTGTACTGTTTGATTCAGGCACCTGAATTGCTTTATAGCAGGGCTGTCCAACTGGCGGCCCCAGGGCCGGATCCCGCCACGTAGCCTGTTGGACACGGCCCCACCTATGCCCTCAGCCGCCATTTTTAAATTTTAAAAAATTGATATTTTTTTAAAAATGGCGGCCGGGGGAGGGGGAGGCGGGGCAGGGAGGAGGAGGAAGAGCTAGCTCCTCCTTTTCGGGCCCCCTCCCTACCTAGGAAGGCAGGGGGCGCCGAAAAAGGGCAGAAGGCAGCGCCAACGGCAGCGTGTCACAGGCCTGGCGTGACGCGCTGCCCCTTGGCATCGCCTACTCCTCCTTTTCGGCGCCCCCTCCCTTCCTAGGCCGGGGGAGCCGCCCGAAAAGGGCAGAAGGCGGCGCCAAGAGCAGTGCGTCACAGGCCTGGCGTGTGACGCCGCTGCTCTTGGCTGCCGCCGGAGGAGGAGTACTCCTCCTGTGACCGCGCTGCTCTTGGTGCCGCCAGCTCCCCCGGCCTAGGAAGGGAGGGGCGCGAAAGGAGGAGTAGGCGTGCCAGAGCAGCGCGTCACGCCAGGCCTGTGACGCACTGCTCTTGGCGCCGCCTACTCCTCCTTTTTCGGCGGCTTTAGGAGGGGGAGGGGCCTGGGCTGGGGGCGGCCCCGCAGGTCATCAGTGACCTCTTATCCGGCCCTGGACCCGCCAGAAGTTGGACAGCACTGCTTTATAGCTTACATCTAGGTGTAGCCCTCTGCTTATCTATATAATCCAGAATATCAAGGCAGAAAATCGCACAGTATCTGCTTTGAGCTGGGTTATCTGCCTCCACACTCAAGATAATGTGGGATTTCCTGCCTTGATATTCTGTGATATAGGGCTGTGTGCTTCCCCTGCAAGAAGATCTTTGGGCTGGCCTCAAAGTTCCCCGCAAATCCCTTTGTCCTCTCCTCCTTTCCTTCCCAGCGAACATCTCCCACTTACTTTCCCCCAGCCTCCATTCCTTCCCCTCCTTGGGGCACTACGCCGCCCACAATCTCTGCCGCCGCGCGGCTGCCTGGGAGTTGGAGTCCCGTCGCTCGGCGGCCGCCCTTCGCGAGCGGGAGGCGGGCACTACACCTCCCAGCATCCCTCGCGGCCGGCCTTGCCCCCGCCTCCCCCAGCTGGCTCGAAGGCTCTGCTTGTTGTTGTTGTTGCTGGAAGGTGAGTGAGTGAGTGAGTGGACCAGCTGGTTGCTCCCTGGGTAAGAGACGCCGTCTTCGCTGTCGGGGAAGGGGGTCTGCTTTCTCTCCCCCCTTCGCCGCCTTTCCCAGGAGCGGGGGGAAGGATTTCGGGGTGCTTTTGGGGAGGTACCCCCCTTCCTCCACCCAGACACCCACCCACCCCCCCACACTCTTTAGCTCAGGTGTGTTTGACCATCACGTTACACATCCAAGGAGGAGGGGGAGCCTTTGCCCTGGATGTCCACGTCCTCGTTTCATCGCTGGAGGAAAAGTGGGAGGAGAGCCGATTAGAAAGGCTTTGGCAGGCCTTCCTCTCTGGAAATGGGCCGCATCCAGGAGGCCGAGGTGGGCAGAGCCTGGGAGGAAGGCCTGCAAAGGCAAAAAGGGGCTCCTTCCCCACTCCTTCCTCCCTTCTGTTCCGCAGCACATACACAACCTCCCAAGATGGCCCACTTCTGAGGGCCCTGCTCCCACACAGGCCTATGTCCCAGGATATTAAGGCAGGAAACCCCACATTATCTGCTTTGAACTGGGATATATGGCAGTGTGGACTCAGATAACCCAGTTCAAAGCAGATGATGTGGGATTTCCTGCCTTGATATTCTTATTTATTTATTTATTTATTATTTGGACTTGTATGCCGCCATTCCCCGAGGGCTCGGAGCGGCTCACAGTCATAAAAACATACAGAGATAAAAACAAGTTAATACAGATTAATAAGTAGGGTTTTTCCAACTTCGCAATCGAAGGGTAGCCGGAAGAGATGGGTCTTGCAGGCCTTGCGGAAAGATAGTAGGTCCTGCAAGGCCCGCACTTCACTTGGGAGAGTATTCCAGATTGAAGGCGCTTACTGGTACATTATTTAAACAGAAAAGGCTCTGCACCTTCATGGGGTCAATGTACAAAAGATTTGCGAATAGCTTTGAAGCTCAGCACTTCAAGGAGGTTTAGTTGTTCAGAGCGAAGTGACCTCTGGGGTTGGTAGGGGATGAGACGGTCTCTCAGATACAGCAGCCCCAGACCAGGCATGTAGCCAGGGGGGGGGGCTAAGGGGGCTTCAGCCCCCCCCCCGAAATTCTCAGGGTGGTCCGCGAGAAGGCCTTACTGGTACATTATTTGAACTGTTATGTTTATTCATATCATGATCTGATCACCATGCTCATTATATCCCACCTTCATGGGGTTATTGGGATAACAATACAAAAGATTTCCTAGGGTAAACCCTCTTCCACCCAGTCTCAGCCCCCCCCCTCCCCGAACCAAAATCCTGGCTACGGCCCTGCCCCAGACCATGTAAGGCCTTGAAAGTTAGCACCATCACCTTGAAGGTGATCCAGTGCTCGACCGGAAGCCAATGGAGCTGCTGAAGAATAGGTGTTATGTGAAGTCCCAGTGAGAAGTCATGCAGCAGCATTCTAGACGAGCTTAATTTTCCGGATCACGGACAAGGGCAGGCCAATGTAAAGGGCATTACAGTAGTCCAGTCTCGAGATGACCGTGGCTTGGAGCACCATGGCCAGGCCATCCCTGGATAGGTAGAGGGCCAGACACCTCACTTGCCGCAGATGGAAAAAAGCAGTTTTGCTGGTGGTGGAGACCTGGGCTTCCATCGACAGCAGTGGGTCTAAGACAACCCCAAGGCTCTTTACTGAGGATGTCGGGCCTAATGCCTCG
The DNA here is from genome assembly GCA_030556195.1 of Anolis apletophallus. NCBI lineage: Eukaryota > Metazoa > Chordata > Lepidosauria > Squamata > Anolidae > Anolis > Anolis apletophallus. The sequence goes on along the minus strand of JARBWK010000001.1, from coordinate 152,805,051 downwards.
CCATCCAAGTTAGGCAGTCGGGCCTCCCCACCCACCGGGCATCCCAGCCACAATATCTCCATCTTTGCTGGATTCACCCTGAATCTACTGGCACGCAGCCATCCAGTCACGGCTTCAAGGCACTGTTGGAAACAAGATTATGATTCTTGATTATATGTCTATGAGCCCTTCCACACAGCCCTGTATCCCAGAATACCAAGGCAGAAAATCGCACAGTATTTGAGTGTGGACTCAGATAACCCAGTTCAAAGCAGATAATGTGGGATTTTCTCCCTTGATATTCTGGGATATAGGGCCGTGTGCAGGGGTTCTGAGGCCCCTTCCACACTGTCCCATCATCCAGATTATCAAAGCAGACAATCTATATTGTCTGCTTTGGATTATATGAGTCCATCCTCTCCATTGGTGCCCCCTTGTTGTGAGGGAGAGGCTTGCGTACCCTTATGAAGTTGTGAGCTATGCTGGCGGTGGCATAATAGCCACCGGTAGGGCCTCCCATGCCAGGCAGGTCACAACCAAAGGGTCTGACAAAGAGCGTCAAAGGGCTCTCTATAGTCTTTTGGCAACCATCCTAGGAGAAGGAAAACTCTGGTTTCAAACCCGGGCAGATGGTGCTCATCTAATCCTGTAAGGTCAACCATCTAAGACAGGGGTGCCCACACTTTTTCATCATGCGAGCTACTTACAAAACAACCAAGTCAAAATGACCTACCTACCCACTACTCAGAGAGCCATAAAAGCAAAATATTTGGAAATTTATTTCAGTGAGAGCCATATAATATATTTTAAGACTGAATTCAACTAAATGTGAGTATTATAAGCCCCTGAATTTATTCATAATAATGATGATAATATTAATTCAGCCTCTGCTAATAACAACAACAATATTATTATTATTATTTATTTCAGGATTTTAATAGGTTCCTAGAGTAGAAGGAGACCTCCAAGGGCCATCCAGTCCAACCTCCTTCTGCCATAAGGGAAAAACCACAATCAAAGCATTCCTCACAGATGGCCATTCAGCCTCTGATAATAATAACAACAATGGGTTCCTAGAATAGGAGGAGACCTCCAAAGGCCATCCAGTCCAACCCCCTTCTGCAGCTGGGCGGCATCGGGAGCCTGTGGGGCGGGACTGAGCCTTCCTTCCGCCATGCCTGCGATCTACCAGGATGCCCTACGCGATCTACCAATAGATCGCGATCTACCTAATGAGCACCCCTGATCTAAGAGAAGGAAACTCAAATCAAACCTATGGTCTCAGGACCTCGCTGCCACTGTCATAAGCTTGCTAGGCCCCGGTAGACGAACCTTTGGTTTAAAGGGTGAGGCCAGTTCTGTGCACGCTGCGCTTCGCCAGAAAGGTCCATTGCACAGGCTTGAAGGACACATCCAACCTCCGAATCATCAACGCGCTTGTAGAAAGTGTGGGATGAGTCCTTCCTGAATCTTCGTTCGCGAAGAAAAGCCAAGAGATATGAGCCCATACTGTCACATCATCCAGTTCAAAGCCAATAGTCTGGATTTTAGAGAGCATTGTAAGGGCCCTTCCAGACAGACCATATGTCTCAGGATCTCACCTCAGATTTTCTGTTTATTCCAGATTATATGGCAGTGTTGACTCATAAAATCCAGTTTAAAGCCAAAAACCTGGGATCAGATCCTGGGATACAGGGCCTGTCTGGAAGGGTCTAAGACCCTTTTCTCACAGCTGAATAAAATTCCACATTATCTGCTTTGAACTGGAATATATGGCAGTGTGGACTCAGATAACTCAGGGCCCTTTCACAGAGCCATATAACCCAGAATATCAAGGCAGAAAATCCAACAATGTCTGCTTTGAACTAGGTTATTTGAGTCCACACTCAGATAATGTGGGATGTTCTGTCGTGATATTCTGGGTTATATGGCAGTGTGGAAGGGCCCTAAGACAATCTCAAACCTCTTTTCTCTCTTTTTTTCCTTCTTTCTTTCTGATCTCCTTTATGTGTCTGCAATTTAGGCCCTCCATGGTCGCATCTGCATAGTAGAATTGATGCAGTTTGACCCCTCCTGAACTATCCCGGCTCAAAGAGATGGAATCATTTTTTTTGTAATTTGAGTCGATATTGACCCCTTCTACACAGCTAAATAAAATCCCACATTTTCTGCTTTGAACAGGAATATATGACAGTGTGGACTCAGATATTCCACTTTAAAGCAGATATTGTGGGATTTTCTGTCTTGATATTCTGGGTTATATGGCTGTGTGGAAGGGCCCATTGTCTTATGTTTGAACTACTGTTAGCCACTCTGAGTCTTTCTATGAGGGAGAGAGGGCAGGATTTAAAACTAAATAAACAAATAAAAATAAATCATAAGAGTTGTAATGCACTGAGACACCAGCCCTCTCTTAGGCCCTATCTACACTAAAATCCAGATTGTTACCTTTAAACTGGATTATTTTTGCAGTGTAGACTCATAATCCAGTTCAAAGCAGATAGAGTGGATTATCTGATTTGATAATTTGGATTTTATGGCAGTGTAGAAGGGTCCTTAAATAGGGAGATTAAGACCTTGTAGAGCCCCTTCCACAGCGCTGTATAAAATCCACATTGAACTGGATCATTTGAAACTGTTTGAAAACAATCTTTGAAACTGTTTTTAAACCTTCGTGGTTTTTGTATGTTTTTTGATTGTGAACCACCACAAACCTTTGGGGAGTGGCGTGTATAAATCGAAATAAATAAATAAATCATAATGCAATGTGGACTCAGATAATCCAGTTCATAGCAGATATTGTGGATTATCTGCCTTGATATTCAGGGTTATATGGAAGGGCCTTAAGACTACAACTCCCAGGATTCTATATCATTGGCCCATAGCAATTATAACACCCAAGCTATAAAAAAACCCCGTGGTGTCTTGGTTTTTAGGCCTGTTCCTGTTGCACTGATTCAGAAGATTGCATTGGACTGACCGCATCATCTCTTGGCCTCTTTGGGCCCTTCCACACAGCCCTATATCCCACAATATCTTCTATGAGCTGTGTTATCCAAGAGCCCTTCCCCACAGCCTTATGTCCCACAATATCTTCTATGAGCTGTGTTATCCAAGGGCCCTTCTATTCATGGATACCAAGTGTATCGGTAGTTACTGAAAAGGACATTCAAGTGCCACCTCGGAGTTGGTTGAGGTAGGCAGGATTTCCCTGGGTACTGGTTGTGGGGGTCGGGAGCAGGTCAGGGTTTTGCCCTCCCTTCTGCTCGAGATCCCCGTGTACAACTGGTGGGCCACTGTGTGATACAGAATGCTGGACTAGATGGGCTGAGGTCCGATTCAGCATGGCTCTTCTTATGTTCTTATGTTCTTACACAGCCTTATATCCCAAAATATCAAGGCAGAAAATCTCACAATATCTGCTTTGAACTGGGTTATCTGAGTCCACACTCAGATAATGTGGGATTTTCTGCCTTGATATTCTGGGATATAGGGCTGTGTGGAATGGCTCTTCTGCATTGCCATATAATCCAGATTATCCAGATCCACATTATCTGCTTTGAACTGGATTATATTATTCTACATTGCCATATAATCCAGTTCAAAGCCAATAACCTGGATTTTATATGTCAATGTAGAAGTGGCCTCAGTTTCAAACTCTGTTAATTCTCCAGTTTAGATGCACCCCATAGCTGTGTATGGCAAACATAACCACTCCCATATCTCTACTATTGTGTCTGAGCAAAAACATGCACACGTATTAACACACACACAAAGCGTAAATGCAGATATGAAATGTGAAATCTTTGCCAGAGCTGACTTGTTGTGTTAGAGAAAGGGAATGCTTGCACTTTCTTGAAACACCAGTCTCCTTTGTTTGGCTGTGGCGCTGCTCAAGTCAAACCTCCTGGCTGCTAAGTTAGGATAGGAAGGGGCTTTTTCAAGACAGAGGAATGATGGCCCTTCTTCCCAAACAAGGAGAGGATTTCAAAGCCTCCTCTTTCACCTAAATTGCAACATGAATCCTTCCCTTATAAACCAGGGTTTCTTGTGTAAGCCTCATGCTGGGCCAAGGAGATACTCCAGTTTTTGCCTGTGTGCTTCCCACGCTTGGCTTCGACTGATTTAGATGGAGAGCTCTGATTGCGCCTGTGTTTTTGTTTTTGCTGCACCCCAGTGCAAGACATGCCAGGACTCTTTCTGGGACCCTGATTGGTGGGACACTTGGGAAAGACCCACCCATCGCCTTTCCATTCCCTTCCCTTCCTTGCAGAAGGGAATGCATCCTGCTGTGGCTGCCAGGGTTTCGTTTACCTTCTGGCTTGGCCACCCCTGGGGCATTTTAGGATAAGCTCTCACATTGCCTTGGCTTGTTGTGCCAATTACAAAGGCGTCTGGTGCAGGCCTCATGGTTTCACAATAGAGTTTTTCCTATAAGGAATGTTTGCTGCATTTGGGGATTTCTTTTTTTAGTTTAGGATATAGGTGAAGAGTGAGTGGGGCTTCTGCAGTTATGCCTATTGTGAACAATAGAATTGGGCACTTTTTTTTCTCCTGCCTCTTCAGGTGAGAATTTAGGTATTGTGAATATTGATGGGCAAGAAATTCAGATTATGGCCAAAGAAAGTACAATCAATCCTCCCCTTTTTTTGGGTTACGAGGCACAGTGCCATAGGCTATCTCTTGTGGCCGAGTAAGGTTGTCTTCCAAGTGTAGAGTCATGGCAGTAGGCCACAAATGATTGTACAAAGTGAGACATATTCTGGATCTACCGTCAACTTCTCAAATTGTGTGTGTGTGTGTGACAGTATGTTTGTCTGTCTGTCTGACTGACTGACTGACTGTCTGTACCTCAAAGGTTGTTGCTAGGGGCTACTGGGCATAATATTCTACCACTCAATTGAGCCATCGGGTGAATGCCAGTGGCTAGAAAATAAACAGAGCCAGCGCTCCACATTTGCAGAGTTCACTCTCATTCATATTTGTGGATTTGATTACAGTAATATGTTCTCTTTAGAAGTCTATGGCCCTCCAGCATAACTCTGTGGTTAACTTCCACCACAGAGTTGCACTGAATGACCTAGATATTCCTAGGCAAAATTTCCCTAGGCATTTGCGGGTTCTCCCACATGATCACCTTCGGTCAAAGGTTGATTACAGAGTTGCAATAGAAGACCTAGAAATTCCTAGAGGTTAAACATTCTCTCTGCTTGAATAAATTTTTCCATTTTGAGTTCCTCCACCCCTAACCCAAACAAACCGGTAGGGCTGACTGCAGTAGCTGCTGCATTCCTATCCCATTTGTGGGCTTCCAGTGGGCATCTATGTAGAACAAGATTTTGGGCTACATAGACCTTTGGTTGGATTCAGCAGGGCTCATCTTAGCTGCTTGAATATTGGATGAGAAGCACAGTGACAAAGTATCTGTTACACATGCACAGAGTCAAGATGTGTTGTGCTATATCAGTGGTTCTCAACCTGTGGCTCCCCAGATATTTTGGCCTACAACTCCCAAAAATCCCAGCCAGTTTACCAGCTATTAGGATTTCTGGGAGTTGAAGCCCAAAACATCTGGCTCACAACATCTGGCTTCCTGCTCTAGTTCTAACAACAGCATGCCACTCAGTTATGTCATCCTTTACCCACATAAGAATGTAGGAACGTCTGTGCTGGATCAGACCATTTCCTTCAGCAGGTTGTTTCTGGAATCCTTCAATCTGGGCATAAAGGCAGTAGCCATTCTTTTGTTCTTTCTCTGCAAATTCTGATATTCAGAGACATACTTCCTTTTCACAAAAAAGTCGTTCTCAATGTTTGGGTCCCCAGATGTTTTGGCCTTCATCTCCCAGAAATCCTAACAGCTGGTTAGCTGTCTGTGCTTTCTAGGAGTTGTAGGCCAAAACACTTGGGGACCCACAGGTTGAGAACCACTGCCCTAACGGTTGTGAGTTGTGGCTAGAGTTGCAGTGCAAGTGTGTGTCCAAGGTCTCCTGAAGTAGTGGCTCTCTCTCTCGGCTCTGTGGAAGCAAATTCCACCAAGTGGATCTCACAGAAGATTGCAAGAAATCCTTCATTTTGGTGTAATTTAGGACTCTAGGGGAGCCATCTGGCTCTGAACCTTTAGCAGACTCATGGGACAGTGTCGTTTTCCTAAGATATACTACAACTGCCAACATATAGCAGCAAACTCAAAAACAGGAAATGTTGGGTTTTAGATCTTCTGTGTAGGAGGGAAAGACTATCAAAGACACAATTGTTTTATTTAGAGCCTGCTAATTATTTTCAGAGTCTCAAGCCAAACTTGTTAATACTTGCTAAAAATCCTTTGCTCCATTTAGCCAAAGGCAGGAGTTAGAGAGCAGGTAACCAGGTGTGAACGACTGAAACCTTACTTTGATGACAAATAATCCTGAATCATCCTGTCCTTTTAATTTAATGGAGCTTGGGCCTCCACTCAAGTACTTTTCCAGCAAAGTGTTTTATTTTATTCATCAGCCTTCAGTGCAAAGTGTAAAACAAATGCAGTCAGTTAAAACAAACTTAGAAGAAAACCTTTATAATAGACTAATAGATTGGGCAACAGAGAAAGTAATCACGAATGCAATGATAAATTGAGCAAGAAACATAGGCAGACCGATAAAATTAAAGGAATGGGAACTTATATGTGTGTGTGTGTGTGTGTAAAAATCTTTTCTTCTTCTCCCTTTGAGATATTTTTAGACTTATACTAGGTGTAGTTTTATTCTTTATTTCTATGTTTTCCTACTTTACTGTATTTTATTGTTCTCGCACTTTTAACTGTATATATTTGTCTTGATAGTTTTTCTTTTATAGTTGAAAATCAATAAAAAAAATTAAAAACAAACTTAGGCCCCATTTACACTGACATACATATGCATTGAAATGTGTTGCATGAGGCCACAGTGACCACTATGAATTTTGGATAAGCCCCAAGACTCCCTCCCTCCTCCCCCCCAAAAAGAAAAAAAAACCCCGCACAGCATAAAAAGCACCAGGCTCATTTCAAACTAAGAGATGTTGAAAAAGTCAGCTGAGCTGCAGAACACAAGTGGGGAGCACTTTCAAATATTGTTGGAGTACAACTCCCATCATCCTTTGATGAGCTGTACAGGTCCTTCACTCTTTCTGTAAATGTTACTTGTAGAGACTTCATTCTAATCGATGGCCCTCCGGGTGTTCCTTGTGTCACATTTCCCCAAAGATTTGGCCAGCAGAATCAATAATGGTACACAGTACACAGCCAGACATTTCCCCTCCATCCCTCTTGGAGTAACGAGTTGTTTTGAGTCTTCTTTGGGAGAGATAAAGCAGGATATAAATAAATATAATACAGTAATAGTAATAATAATAATAATAATACCATTTATCAGTACTTTTTCTTCACAACCAAGGCCCAGCGATCGAAAATAAACCAGTATGCTTAAGCAGATGCAGACACTTATGGAGCTTACCAGGACAACATTTGATCTTCAAGTTCTGGGAATACTCATAATACTACCAGAGGACTTTCCAACTGAGTTTCCTCATTCTCCTATTCCCTATATTTCAGGAATGAAAGATGAGAAGCAAGAGGTGGGCAGCATATAACAATTGCAAAATAATATGTGTACCTGAGAGGAAACAGGCAATGCTGATTTCCTGCATTATGCCCTCTACTATTACGTACCATATATTGTTGCCCCTCTACATTTGCGGTTTTTCCTTTGTGAATTTGATTTTTCACGGATCAGATTAAAATGTTCTCCCTAGATCCTCCAGTGTGATTTGCAGTCTGTTTCCAATGGAAATTGACCATATGTATTCTCTCAGTTTTTTAAAAAGAGATGTTTAAAAGTACGGTATGTTTATAGAGATATATATAATACCGATAGATAAACACTATTGAAATAGCATTTTTTAAATTGTGGTTTTTCACTTTCCTGTAATCCCAGCAAATGTGGAGAGCTAACTGTATAGATCAGGAGTCCTCAAATTTTTTAAACAGAGGGCCAGGTCACAGTCCCTCAAACTGTTGGAAGGCCGGATTATAATTTGAAACAAGCATGAATGAATTCCTATGCACACTGCACATATCTTATTTGCAGTGCAAAAAAGCACTTAAAACAATATAATAATTAAAATGAAGAACAATCTTAACAAATATAAACTTATTAATATTTTATTGGGAGGTTTGGGCCTGCTTTTGACTGATGAGATAGGATTGCTGTGTGCTTTCAAGTCATTTCAGGTTGTCCCTCAGCGAGGGCCGGGTAAATGACCTTGGAGGGCCGTATCCGGCCCTCGGGCCTTAGTTTGAGGACCCCTGGTATAGATTCTAGAGAACTTGGTCCTATGTAGGCTAATACTACTCATACACAGTATTTTTAGCAATGTGTGCTGACGTTGTGCAATGAAGGCTCCAGCTATTGCCTGGACTATTCTGTTTTTAAGCATATACAAGGTGTGTGTGAGAGAGAGATGGATCATCTGCTGCCATAAAGCTAAAATGATAGCGAAAGCATATGAGAGATGCTCACTCTGCATGTATAACCATGAAACCTGTTCTGTGGCCTTTAAGTAAGGCAGTCTCTAGCTCTTCTCTCCCTTCTCTGAGTTGCTGCTTCAAGACAAAAAAAATTGAGGATGGTAAATTGCCCTGCGGGGCTGAAGGATCTGGGGAAATAAATGGTGGCAAGCGATGATCATGGAGCCCTTTTATTACTGGTCAGGTGGCAAACCTGTCTGGCTGGGGCTGACCTCATTTTTCTCTTGCATGCTTGCACTGCATTGCAGATGGTACTACTATCAGCTCTGGAACAAATGGAGCAAAAGTTTATTGTGCCCTTCCCTCTACCAAGGGCTGGCCTACCTTTGTGACTCGTAGAAAATAAATCATGCAGAGTCCAGAATGTAATGCAAAAAGTAGGTTCCAGAGGATTTCACCTTCTGTATAACCTTTCTTAGGAATACATAACTGTATGTAACTATATACAGTCAGGACTTCATATCCACAGGTTCAACTATCTGCAGCCTAAAAATATTTTGTTTAATTTCAGTTTTTTATGCCATTATGTATAAAAGGACTTGAGCATCCATGAGTTTTGGTATCCATGGAGAGTAATGGAACCAAACCCAAGCAGATACTAAGGACTCATTGTAAGTGTGACTCCCCGCCCCAATTTTTTAACTTACAAATCCAATTACTCCTAAGCAGTATAACCAATAGTGAATTGATCATCATACTTTTAATTCCTTCGAATTTTCGTCCTGTTAGATCAGGGGTGCTCACACTTTTTCAGCATGCGAGCTACTTATAAAACAACCAAGTCAAAATGATCTACCTACCCACTACTCAGAGAGCCATAAAAGCAAAATATTTGGAAATTTATTTCAGTGAGAGCCATATAATATATTTTAAGACTGAATTCAACTAAATGTGAATAAAATAAGCCCCTGAATTTATTCATAATAATAATGATAATATTCATTCAGCCTCTGCTAATAATAATAATAGTAACAACAACAACAAGTTCCTAGAGTAGAAGGAAATCTCCAAGGGCCATCCAGTCCAACCTCCTTCTGCCATAAGGGAAAAACACAATCAAAGCATTCCTCACAGATGGCCATTCAGCCTCTGGTGATAATAATAATAGTAATAACAACAACAACAATGGGTTCCTAGAATAGGAGACCTCCAAGGGCCATCCAGTCCAACCTCCTTCTGCACCTGGCCGGCGTCGGGAGCCTGTGGGGCGGGACTGAGCCTTCATGCGAATTACCAGGACGCCCTACACGATCTACCAGTAGATCCCGATCTACCTAATGAGCACCCCTGTGTTAGATATTTTAGCATCACCTTCCCCTTCCCCCTTTCCTGCTGAAATGAAGCATTCCCTGAGAATCCCCAGACCTGTCTTTGCCTCTGATGTCCTTCCTTTATTGTGTCTTCTTACGATTAAACCTATAGAACAGGGATAGGGAATGAGATGTTGTTGGATTGGAGTTCCAGTCGTCTTCATAGTTGTCTATGCTGACTGTAGTCAATGGGAATTGCAGACTACATATCTCCATTCCTCTTCTGTCTTGAGCAGTCTAGAGCAGTGTTTCTCAAACTGTGCTCCTCCAAGTGTTTTGGAGTTCAGAAATCCCACACATCAACATAAATACTGTTCACGTACCCTTCAAATGCCCTGAATAATTAGTTTGCAGTAGTAAATAAGTGAATAAGTTTGCAGTGGTGAATAAGAAGTGGTGTCTTTATTCTGCATAGAGAACACTGATCTAGAGCAATCATGATGTGTTCCAGCCAGTGAATATAAAGATCAGATGGTGAATCATGAGTGAAGAATTCTTAATCGGAAATGTTTTGAGTGATCATATGACAAATATTTTGCTGCAGTGCTGAATAATTACATCCACTTCCTCTGTTCAGTTTGACTTAAGAGGCATGGCCTACAACAATCAATGGCAGGGCACGTATCTCCACATACAGGTGCAGTGGAAAGGTCCCTGCCACCTCCAGATTAAAGGGTCAGGTATTAATGCAGCAGATCCAGAGTCACTGGCCTGTATTTCTTATATTTCTTTTACTATTTGTCTATTTTTCTACCCCAAACCTTTCTTCCACTTTTGTCCTTTTAAGTACTCTTCACAATAAAGATGATTAATATACCAATTCACTTTGTTTTTCCTTTACATTTCTTCCTTCCCTCCCTCTCTCTCTCTCTCTCTCTCTGTCTGTCTGTCTGTCTGTCTGTCTGTCTGTCTCTGTCTCCCCCCCCCCCCTCACACACACACTTGTATATGTGACTGTCGAAAGCAGTGTTGCTCCATGCATTTGATGAAGTGGATGGGAATCCATACAAGCTTATGATAGAATACACCAGTTGGCCACAAAGATGCTACTAGATTCCTTTATGCTTTTTATCCTAAAACAGACTAATAGGGCTATCTTTTCACATTCATTATCATTCACATTGATGTTGTTTTCTTCCCTGTTCGGCCTATTTCCTGCTTCTAAAAAGACCGAAAGGTATGCAAACGAAAGAGATAGTTTAGAAACCTGAAAATTACTCTGCTGGGTGATCAGAAAAAATGGTCACAATGAAAAAAAAAATCTGGAACCCACTTCTCTGGAAGAAAATTTCATGAACTCAGGAGTTACTTCTAAGTCAGCATAACAAGCTGAAGCTCAATCCAGACATGACAAAGGTCCTCTTGGGCAGTCATGAGGCTGATCAGGGTATAGGGTGGCTACCTGTGCTAGACAGGGTTACACTCCCCCTGAGTACACAGGTCCGCGGTCTGGAGGTTCTCCTGGACTCAGGACTGACGCTTGATGCTCAGGTGCCAGTGGTGGCCAGGAGAGTCTTTGTACAGTTAAAGCTTTGTGTGCCAGCTGTGACTGTATTTCAAGCAGCCTGACTTGGCCACAGTGGTCCACACCTTGGTTACATCCAGATTAGATTATTTATGTGGGGCTGCCTTTGAAAATGGCCTGGAAACTGCAATTGGTGCAAAGGTTGGCAGCCAGGCTTATAACTGGAACTAATTATAGGGAGTACACAACGCCCCTATCAAAGCAGCTCCACTGGCTGCCATAAAGTTTCCAGTCCCAATTCAAGGTGCAGGTTATGACCTACAAAGCCCGAATCGGTTCAGGCCCTGCCTATCTTCATGACCGCATCTTCCCCTATGAACTGGTGCAGGCTCTAAGATCTGCCGGAGAGGCCCTCCTCTCACTTCCGCCACCGTCACAAGCACTGTTGGTGGGGACAAGGACAGGGCCTTCTCAGTGGTGCCCCCTGGCTTTGGAATATTTCCCCAACAAAATTAGACAGGCCCCCACACTGCCCTTCTTTCAAAAGCATTTGAAGACTTAGATGTTTAAACAAGCCTTTGAGAACACCTAGTCCTAGTGGTCCACAATTAATGACACAGCACTACACTTCATCCCATGTTCCTTAGGTACAATTTGCACTATTCCATTCCCTTGTCTTATTGTTTACATTCTGGACATGTTTTTGGTAGCTTGTCGCCATAGGTCATTGGGTGTTGTTTTGAGTTTTAAATTGTTGTTCTTATATGCTATATGTTTTGTTCTATTGTATCATACTATGCGCTTATTTTGTGCTTTGTTTTTGACACTTTGTGCCATGTGTAAGCTGCCCTGAGTTCTTTCGGGGAGATGGAAGCGGGATTTAAGAATAAAGTAGTAGTAGTAGTAGTAGTAGTAGTTGTTATTATTATATCCATAAGTGTGCTACCCTTGAAAAATATTCTTTTATTTCAAAAATATTCTTCTAAGACAAGAGTAAGGTATGCCTCATGGCCTTTTTTCCCATTATCTCTCTCATGTGTGTGTATGTGTGTGTGTTTCTAAGAATTATGTAAAGAACAGCATAATATTTAATACTAAGCAGATGCAGACTTTTTTATACTTTGAAAAATACTATTTAATAACACCATATATTGTGGAGGCCCAAAAGACAAGATAGTTATTTCTAAACATGGCAATGAACTTTCAAATAACATGACAGACCAGTAGCTGTAAAAGAAATGGTTCAAATATCTTTTCAGTCCTGTTTTACATTTTGCACAGAAATTAGCATCCCAAAGAGTCCTTTACCATACAGGGAAGATTGCCCAGTTTGAAGCCCCCTGGGCAGACCCCTCCCACCTTTTATTGTTATGTTCTAGACTTTTGTCCTATTAAGACAACCTTTTTCATGTATATGAGAACAAATTAAAATGCATCAAATTATTTCTAATAAATTATTTCCTAGGTCTACCTTGGAACAGAGGTTTGGTTTTGGTTTTTTTCAGAAAAAAAGAAAAATAGATACCACAAAATATACCATGCAAACGGTTGGTATGGCATAAATAAATGATTGTGCAAATTAATAATTAACTGGTTCTCATGGCCAGGGAAATAGAATCTATGGAAGACTAGGCAGGGCGCTTCTCCTGTGTCCTGTATCCTTTCTTCATGACTTCCATCTGTGTCCCTCTGTGTAAACCGCATCCCTGCCCGTTGCTTATTCATATCTCTCTAGAAATCTCTAGTTCCTCCAGCATTACTAGAATAAGAGTCAGATTCCTAGAGAGAACTGGAGGAGATTCCTAGAGAGAACTTTTAAAAAAAATAAAATGAATAAAAAATCAAATCTGCCAAAGTCAAAGCAAGAAATGTAGTGGAACAACTAAATTGGATTTAAAGTAATGTATGAAGATTGTGCACACAGAAGAATTGATGATCTCCAATCTTAGTGGAAGGAGGACTCCACTAGGGATCTATTTAAGGTGCTGAACCCCATCCCTAAAATGTTCATTTTAATCTTCAGTTAAAACCTGCAACAGATGGGTTGACTAACATTCATGCCATCTTCCTCTATGAACACAGATATAATAACTACATTTTCTTGCCCTTTTATACTTTTAGCTTCAGGCCCCAATACTGGGTTTATTTTGCATTGTGTGCTGTGTGCCTTCAAGTTGTTTGTGACTCATGGTAACCCTAAGATGAACCTCTCGTAGGGTTTTATTGGCAAGATTAGTGTGGAGGTAGTCCTTGCTCTGGGGCTGAGAGAGTGATATTTGCCCAGTAGGTTCCCATGGCCAAATAGGAATTCAACAAGCAAATTGCTATTGTATTTTTTTTCCTGTTAGCCACTTCGGGTCTCCTTTGGGAGAGAAGAAACAGGAGATAAATCCTACCAATACCAATACATCATACTGCCTCTCATTCTCCATTGACACCTCTAAAATATAACCAAGCCAAATAGATCTGAGAATGTTGTATCCGCAGAATTTCAGTGCTCCTGTCTTTAAAAAAGTTTCTGCCAAGGCTCACCACCCTTATTTCTTCTGCTAATTGCCCTCATTTGTGTTACAGCCATCCAGCTACAGAAATGGAAGAGGTACAGGCCAATCCTGGGGTGACTTTCCTGAATGTGGCCCCCAACTATGTGCCCCACACCAAAGTGGAATGTCATTACAACCTCCCACCGGGCATGAAGCTATCGGCCAGAGATTGGATTGGGATCTTCAAGGTAATACATCTGGGGAAAAGCACTGATTGTGGAGAGTTTCCAGAGACATTGGTATAGATGATTTCTGGAGGTTTTTTTATATTGCTGCATACAGTTTGTTTGGGTTTTTTTTAAGTCATCATTTCCTCCAATTATTTGTATGCCTTGAAATGCTGACAGTGCTCAATAGCGAAAGAGTCCTGTTTGTATTATTGATATCTATTTATCAGGTCCACATGTTCAATAGACTGGGTGAGGAACTTTTACTGCCCTCCCCTAGATGTTTTGGACCTCAAGTCCCATAAGCCCTTACCATTAGCTATATAAGTGGGCTGATAGGTTGTAAGTCAAAAATCTGGAAGATCGACATACCTGCACCTCTATAATAAGATGGCACGGGAGATTCCTAAGGTGGGAAGGATGGAGAATACAGCTTCAGGTTGTAGGTGGGAGGGACGATATTTGTAATGCTGTAGATCCTTCTATCTCTGAATTCCATGTAAGGTGTGAAGCAGTCACCAAAATTTCTCCCGAGCATCTTGTCTTCCTGTTCTCAATATCCCATGTTCTACATGAGTGTGGGATGACCCCAGGAACATGCAAAAGGTGAGCTATATAGATGTGGAATACTCTAATTTATTTTTATATTCCCTTTTTTAGGCAGAGGCCTCTTCTGTGCGCGACTATTATACCTTTGTGTGGTGCACAGTGCCAGATGGTGGGACGCCAGCAGGGGCTGTTCTTCATTGTAGTGTCCAGTTCCAAGGTAAGTGCATTCATTCAGATGGACCATCACTGTTTGATTTGGCAGTCTAGTAATTAGATACTTAAAAATAGGTGGGAAAATGAATGAGGGATATGCTAGATTTTGCTCCAGTTGGTCTTGTTTACCCTTCGGGTTCTGTACCTCAACACAAGTGCATACATGCATCTCTCATAAATATAGAAGTCAAAGTATGTCTGTCTGTCTGTATCACAAAAGCTGTTGCTAGGAGAAATGGCCCTTTGGGGTGTCACTGGATTGGCTGTTGCTAGGTGAAGTGGCCCTCTGTGATGTTACTGAGAAAGAAGGGTGATATGTATGAGGGGAAGGAAGGAAGAAGACATTGTAAGTGCTGGAGAAGGAAGAAAAGGGAAGGGGAAGGAAGAAAAGAAAGAAAAAGAGGGAGGGAAAATAAATGAGGGGAGGGAAAGATAAAGAAGGGATGAAAGCAAGGGAGCATCAGGCCCTCCAACACCCAGGCAATGCCAGATATATACCTGACTAGTCTATATATATAAAATGATAGCTGTCATCCTAAGTAGCCTATAGACAGCAAAACCACACAAAAACAGCCCACATACCCACAAAACCCTATGAGGTATGTTTACCACCCGAAAAATTCAAAAAATAATAATTAAACAACGTCAAAAATACAAAAATAAAAAGAACTACAACTCCCATGATCCCCCATGCTAATGCAGCACAGCGCATGCGCGTAAACAACTCCCCCGCACGCTAAACGCCCCCCCGGCCACCACTGAGAAAATGAGAAGAGGGCCCACCATCTTCCCACAGGCCCGCAGCTCCACTGCTGCCTCGGCCTACCCTACCTCTCCCCAGATTCGCCGAGAACAGCAGACCTCCCTACTCCTCCAGGGAATGGCTGGTGGTGGCACAGGCTGATGAAAACCTAAAAGGAGGAAAGAGGCCCGCTGTCCTCGGTGAAGCCGCGGCCTCGATTGGTGTCGCCTCGGGCTGGCCTCCCTCTCTCCTCCTCCTGACCCAAACGCCGGCCAATGGGGTGAGTGTCTGTCTTGTTGCGCCGCTGCTGGCTGGCACAGACACAAAAGGGGGAGAAGGTCCCGCCAACTTTGCCAAAGCTAGGGCCTCCATTGGTGGCGCAGCCTGGCCGCCCACTCGCCTCCTCAAAAACAGACCTGGCGGAGGGGAGGGTCTCTGTGGGAGGGAGAAAGGAAGGAAAGGATAGAAGGATGGAGGGAAAGAAGGAAGGAAGGGAGGAGGGGAGAAGAAAGGAAGGAGAAGGATAGAAGGAAGGATGGAGGGGAGAAGAGAGGAAGGAAAAAGGAAGGATAGCAGGAAAAAGGGGAAAGGAAGGAAAGGATAGAATGTTGGAGGGAAAGAAGGAAGGAGGGGAGAAGAAAGGAAGGGAAGGATAGAAAGAAGAATGGAAGGAAGGAGGGGAGAAGAAAGGAAGAAAAAAGGAAAGATATGCATATACACATATACATAACTGCACACACAGTCCCCAAGTTACAAACATCCCACAGCAACGCGTGGCCAGGTCAGCTAGTTTCCTATATAATGTGAAATATGGCTGTTCTCCTTTCTGGAAATAGTTTACTACAAAGCTACTGTCATAAGCTGCGCAGTTGTCACAAAATGTTCATGGTTATTCCAGCCATTAAGAGAAGGCTGCTTTTATTTAACTGTTTATCATGTATTTGTTATCTGTATATGTACAGTATTAAAGTTGCCTATCAATGTGTGAAAAACCCATAAATTTTATAAGGTTTTCTTAAGACAAGGAATACTCAGAGGTGGATTTTTTTAGTTCTTTCCTTTGAAATATAGCCCACAGCACTTGGTATTTTTTTTCTAAGTCCCAACTAGAGCTTATCCTGCTTAGCTTTTTTTGGGTTTCATCCCTGGACTACACAAGTCTCTTGTCTCATCAAGTTTCCAGCAATCAACGAGTAGCTAGGCTAAAGACAAGGCTAAGCTAAGGGATTCCTTCCCCCATATTCCTATGCATGTAGCTGCATTGACATTTTTACCCTTTACCCTCTCTAGAATATGAGTTTAGTAAGCTAGTTAGCTCCAACACCTTTTCTGTTATAAAAGAGAGAGAGAGAGAGAGAGAGAGAGAGAGAACTGAAATTAAGAACCTCATTTTTGAACGTTGATAGGTACCATTGGTTTATTCAAGAACCAAAACAATAATGCCACAAACCTCTGTGTCCTCTTTGCAGCAAGTTATCTGCCTAAGCCAGGTCCCCAGCAGTACCAGTTCCGTTATGTGGATCGCCGTGGGGAAGTGCGTGGCCAAAGCTCCTCTTTTCAGTTCAATGAACCACGGCCCATGGATGAGCTGGTCACGCTGGAGGAGGCAAGCGATGATGGTGCGGGCACCGATATGCTCTTGGTGGTTCCCAAGGCCACTCTGCTAGAGGTAATATATTCTAAGTCTGAAAGTGGATTTTTTTTCAGTCTCCCAGAATATCTCAGCCAGTATCTCCATGGGAGGATTCTGGGAGCTGTGGTTCGAAAAAATGAACTCTTCCAAACTCTTCTCCAAACCATTTGTCCTGGGGCTCAGGGGTCCCATTGTCACCAACCCAACCTCCTATATTTCCCTTTCTCACTGTTCCTTGTGACAATTTTTCAATGTAATAATGAGTTGTTTGATGGACAATGTGATCCAGATGTTGTAGGACTGCACCTCCTATCATCTCTAACCATACTCTGTGTTGCTTCTGTTTACATGGATATTCCCCGACTCAAGTAGTAGGCCCCTTTCAACTCATAGGAATGACTGTTTTAACTGTTTTATAATTGTTATTGTTAATTTTGTTTACTTGTGTTTTGGCTTATCTTGTTTGTTTTTGTATTGATTTGATGTGTTATTATCTGTTTATTTTATGTTTATGTATTTGACTATTTATTCATGTTGTGAGCCTCCCAAGTCCCTTGGGGAGATGGGACATGGTACAAATAAAGATTATTATTATTATTATTATTATTATTATTATGATGCATGGTGCCAATGGGACAGGAATCCCAAGAACCTCAGAAAGGCCAAAGGCTACCTACCATTAGCTTAAAATAATATCTATCCTCTAGCACAGTGTTTCCCAACCAGTGTGCGTGAACAATCATCAGGTGTGCCGTGGGAAATTGGAGATAGGAGAGAGGGAGACCTCCTGTCCTACCGGGAAGCCCTACCCGGGGCTCGATCCCTTGCCTGAGTCCCGCAAACACAGCCTCCTTTTGGGAAGCCTTGTGCCGCTGGACTCACCACTTGCTTTCTTGGGCTTCCTCCTCCCCTCCACTCCTTCCTTGGCCTCGGAAGGGTTTGAGCCTAAAGGCGGGGACTGCGTCAGGCGGAAAGAGCCGCACTGAGAGAGAGAAGATCCTGGGATGGGATTCCCCGGGTCCCCCGGCTGCCTGGGGGCGGATCTACACCGTAGCATTCATGCAGTGAGGCACCCTTGGTCTTCCAGGGCTCAAGGCTGGGGAATCCCAGGATTTGTAGTTTGGGGAGGCTCAGGATGGTGTCAAACTACCCCTCCTGTGACTCCCTCGCACTCAGCCAAGGCGGGTCAAGGGCCGTTCGGGACACAGGGTTGAGGCACCTTTAAGCAGGGGCCTAAAACGAACAGGGTTTGCTCACTTAAGGCAGGCGTGGGCCCTCCAGGTGTTTTGTCCTACAACTCCCACCATTCTCCCTTTCTGTGTAGGATATATGTGTGTATGTATGCATATATGTACTGTGTATATACATATTAACTATATGTATTACTGTGTTAGAGTGTCATTTTGGTTGGTGGTGTGCCCCAGGATTTTGTAAATGTAAAAAGTGTGCCGCGGCTCAAAAAAGGTTGAAAAACACTGCTCTAGCAAGTATGAGGCATCCTACAGTACCTGGTTTCTCTTATTGTTTCCCATCCGTAAGGTTTAACTCTAAAGCCCTGTGCCTCACTTCTTTGTTTGTGCTGGATCTAGCATAAAGGAATCTGGGTTCACATCTACACTGATCCATGAAAATGATTAAAAATGAAGTGCAGGTTTTCAACATGACAGCCATAGGGAGAGTCCAGAAATGAAGACTCCCCAGAAATAGGGTCGGGCCATGTAGATCCATACCAACAAACTAGTTCTAGTGCTTTTAATCTCCATCAGAATCTAACTTGGGAGGGGAGGTGTCTTCATTCATCATTTAACATGGATAGCTCATGATGATGTATTGTTATTGTCAGCTAACTAGGGTAAACCCATTGAATTTACACAAGTTTTGATTCCCTTCCACCAGGCAATCAGCTCAAATGGTCTGTTCTAGTTGGGATTGAAATGGAATTTAGGTTACACTGTTTATGTACAATTTGCTGTAGTTTAAGCATTGGACTATGACTCTGGAGCCAGAGTTTGAATCCTTGCTCAGCTGTGGAAAAACTTCTGGATGATCATAGGCAGGTCACACCTTCTTGGCGTTTCGGGAAGGCAGTGGCAAGCCACCTGTAGGATAACCTTGACAAAAGAAAGAAAGAAAAACAAACCCTCGTGATAGGTTCATGTTCGCCTCGCCATATCATGGAAATAATGGATCATGACCTGTTAGGATCACAACCTAATCGGGGTAGCAGAATTTATTTGGTAATTGATTATTGATGGGCATGTAGATATTTTGTTTCTGTTTGACGCTTTCAGCAGACAATGATTGCAAGCAGGCTTCTTTTAAAGATAACAAGTTTTGTTTACTGATAACTTCATGTATTTAAAGATACAGGCACATTTCTTCTCAAGGGTTAAAAACTTCAGTAACATTTCGGAAAGTTTGTATCTTGAACTTGTAATCTTCTAACAGTGTTTTCATAAACTATGTTGCTTTATACAGCTCTCTTTAATAATAGTTTGCTTTCAAATAAAACGCAAGCCTCAACCGTTTCTAACTTCCTAGCATGAGCTTCTGCACTCTGACAGACTACTATACTCAAGCTCATTCAAAAACCATCTCTAACAGTCATTCCTCAACAGACATTCCCTAACTATCATCCTGTTTAAACCTGAACATTCTAAACTGTTACTGAGTCAGTCACGTGACCTGCAGCCCCTCCCACTGCTTTAGGTATATAGAGATAAGGAAACTGCAAATCAAATAAGACATATACTTCAGGTTATAAAATGACACATTACAAAACAAACAAACATCTTATAGAGGTGGCTTGAGAAGATTGCTTCCCCCAACTTGAAGGCACACAAAGCGGAATAATCCCAATATTGGGGCATATAACAACAAGAATTTATGTTCAGCAGTGTGTGTGTGTGTGTGTGTGTGTGTATGTATATTTGTATAAATAAAAATACTGTGGTTGTAAACAACCTGGAATTCATTATTTTAAAATCCAATCTAGAAGAACAAAAAGTTAATAGTGAAGAACTCCTGTGCCTGTCTTGTGAATGTGATCATTGGTGCCCTGGATCAAAGCTACTGTTTATTTGTTTGTTTTGTTTTCTTCTTCGCTGTCTCCCCAACACTATAGACTCAGTTGGAGGAGAGCCGTCAGCAGCAAGGAGCCCTCTTGCAAGAATCATGCCGCCTGAAAGACGAGGTTCAAGAACTGCGAAGCCACATGGCTGAGCTGGAGGAAGCCCTTGGTTCCCTGCGCGATGACCACACCAAGCTGGCTGTACAGTACAAGGCAAGGCAGACAGGAAGGAGGGTGGGTGGGTTGGAGATCTGGGAAGTCTCAGTCCCTCCAGACATCACCTCTTTGGATGTTTGGAAATGTTTATGTGGGAAGGTAGTTTTAATGTTTTTAAATCTTAATGTGTTGTGGGGTTTGGGGTTTTACGCTGTTTCATGGCTAATCGGTGGCTCTGATGTGGAAGAGCGGGGTAAAATCCTGAAATAATAATAATAGTCTCATTTCAAAACAAGTGCCTTGACCAATAAGAGTGCATAACCAATATTTTGATATAGTACAGTCTCGCTTATTCAACATAAACAGGCCGGCGGAACATTGCATAAGCAAAAATGTTGGATAATAAGGAAGGATTAAAGAAAAGCTTATTAAACATCAAATTACATTATGATTTTACAAAATTAGCACCAAAACATTGCAATTTATTGAAACAGCTGTGGATCCAGGTGGCTAATACAAAATGTTGGATGAGCAAAGGTTGGATAAGCAATGCTCTACTGTATTACCAAGATATTGGAGAAAAATATTTTGTGCTATGCAATTTTCCCTATTTTCACAATACTTTCCGGTGCAGTGGGGAATGCTGTTCTCTTAAAAGCCTTGAATGAAAGATTCAGCTACAGGAGTAGTCAACTAGTGCACATGGAATGAGAGGAGAGATCTCCTTTAAACACCTAAAGGGATTGGGGTTGGGACAAGCTTAGTTTCTGCTGCTCCAGAAACTAAAATATGAGCCAGTGGATTCAAACTATAAGAAGAAAAG
This sequence comes from Anolis apletophallus, assembly GCA_030556195.1. Classification (NCBI taxonomy): domain Eukaryota; kingdom Metazoa; phylum Chordata; class Lepidosauria; order Squamata; family Anolidae; genus Anolis; species Anolis apletophallus. Next base: position 152,783,856 of record JARBWK010000001.1, on the reverse strand, counting down.
GATTCAGCCTAAACAAAGTGGTTAAAATAAATTCTTGACTCTTCTCCCCTGGCTCCCGGCCCCAGGACCTGTCAGATTCGTCTGCAGAAGTGTCCAAACACAAAGACACATTGAGCCTTCAAGAAGCTGAGCACTTGGCCCGAATCCGGGAACTGGAGGGAGATATCCAGGCCATGGGTGAAAAGATGCTACAGCGAGAGACAGAGCTGGATAGGTGAGAGGTGCAACTGAGAAAGCCCCCCGATGTTGTGATCAGAAGAAACCTTATGGCTATACTGTGTCCTGGCCAATATCTTCCACCCTAGAGACCCAGTTATCATCATAGGAGTGGGTCCAGTTGTTTTGCCTTCTCTTCTACTAGGGAAGTCAGGATGGCTGAAAGGAAGTCCATTCTTCTGAGCTAATTCTTTGTGGGACCACTTGGCTGAAAAGCAAATGCATTACTGTATCCCAGTATTGCTTCCCTCTCTCTCTCTCTCTCTCTCATACATATACATTCAATTCCCCCCTCCCCCACCTTTTGTCTCCAGAGTGAAGGATACAGTCAAGTCTCTGCTACGGGAGCAAGAACAGATTCATAATCAGCTCAAAGAGGAATATGCCGAGAAAGAGCAATACCAGGTGAGCAGGGGAAGTGTGGTTGGAGAAGAAGATGCAATGGGAACAAGACATCCAAGTGAGAGGAGATAGGCAATAAATAGGGGCGATGGTAGTGCCCCCATGCATTTCGACTGCCTCCGTTCCTCTCCTCAGGTGAAGCTGCAGGCCTCGGAGAAGGAGAGCCGCAGCCTGGCCTCTGATCTACAGGAAGCCAAGAGCCTTCATGGTGAGAAGATCTCGCAGGCTCTGGTGCTCCAAGAGGACATCAACAAGTTGCAGCAGAAATTGGCCACTGCAAATCGACGCACTGTAAGTGCGCTTGGCTGTGAGCACCTTCCTAAGGGGGGGGAATGGACGGACACATTTTGGACTCCCAGATATTGTTGGGGCAGCAGCTCCTGACATGCATCACCAGTGGATAGGATTAACAGGAGTTAAAGCCCAATCGAGTATCTGGTGCCTATTAAAGTCTTTGTTAGCCTCATATTTTCCATACCATAAATAAAAAAACAAAAATCTTAAGGGACAACCTAATGAGGAAAACTTTCTGTGGCATGGTCATTGACTATGGCCGTGTTTCCCAACCGCTGTGACGCAGCACACTAGTATGCCGTGACGGACATCCTGCTGTGCCGCGAGAAAAGCTCTCTGCCCCCCTTCCTTCCCCCCCTCCTGCCGAACTCCTGCTGCTTGGGGGAGGCGGAAGGGCCGGGCGGCAGCGAAAAAAAAGAAGGGGCCAGGACGCCGTCTCCTTCGGCCGTTTCCCCAGCCAGCCTCCAATCCGCCTTGACTCCCCCCATGACTCTCGCCCCTCGCTCGCTGAAGCCGCGTGGAGGAGGAGCCCTGCCCACTGATACCCGTCCACTGCTCATGCTCCTCCTCTGTGGAAGAGCTGAAGCTGGGGGGAGGGGCGGGGCATGACGCGGCCTGGCTCCACCCCTTCCCCGCCTTCAGCGCTCCCACAGCTTCGCCAGCCTTGAGGGGGCAGTGGCAAGCCAACGATGGCAGAGCCAGCACAATGCTGGCTTGACATTGCCCCCTCAAGGCTGGTGAAGCTGTGGGAGAGCTGAAGCTGAGGGGAGGTGCATGGCGCAGCCTGGCTCCGCCCCTCCTCCTGGCTTCAGCGCTCCCACAGCTTCGCCAGCCTTGAGGGGCAATGCCAAGCCAGCGGTGGCAGAGCCAGCACAATGCTGGCTTAGCATTGCCCCTCAAGGCTGGCGAAGCTGTGGGAGAGCTGAAGCCGGGGGGAGGGGGCGAGGCCTGGCGCAGCCTGGCTCTGCCCTCTCCCCCCGGCTCCCAGCAGCTGCTCCCAGCAGGCCACCATCCCCCATCTGTTCTTTACTGTGTTAGAGTGTCATTTGGTGTCATTTTGGTTGGTGGTGTGCCCCCGGATTTTTTAAATGTTAAAAGTGTGCCACGGCTCAAAAAAGGTTGGGAAACACTGGACTATGGTAATGGTGGCCAGTGTTGGGAGAAGAAATGGAAGAAAGCAAGAATAGAAAGTATATCCCTCCATTCACCCCTCTCATGTTCCTCCTTCTCACCCTCTTTCCCTTCAGGCTCAGATGGAGGCCTTGTGCGAACAGCTGCGCTCCACACAGGATGTCCTGGCAGCCAGCCAGCAAAAGGTGGCCCTCTTGGGAGAAGAGCTGGCCAGCGTGGCCTCCATCCGGGATCGCACCATCTCGGATCTGCACAAGAGCCGCCTGGAGGCAGCTGAGACCAACATCAAACTGGCTGACATGACTCTCAAGTGGAAGGAGGGCAAAGGCCAGTGGTGGAAGGAGAAGACCACCCTGCTCCAGAACATGGAGGTTTGTGGCACATGCACAATACCCAGTTACACAGGCCTCCTTCCCGTTCAGACACACAAACCTCTGTGTTGTGTTTCAGTTCTCAGTCCTCAGCCAGAAAAGTGGTGGTCTAGCAAAATGCCATGCATACATTGGAGCAATCATTGATTCTTTCTGCAGAGAGAAATTAAAGCAAGAGCAAGGTGTTAAATCAATTTTGCATGCAGAAAGAGTCCATTTCCCATTTATATGATGGATGTCAGCTCTTCTTGTCTGCACAAGAATATTAGGATTTTGATGACAAGACTGAATGTTTGAGGGTGGTTTCTTTTCTTTTTTTTAAGCCTCATTGATTTAATTTTTGAAACTCATCATTCTGTGTTTTTGAACACCAAATATTCTCCCAGGTATACTGTAGATTCTGGGTTATATTTTTGAGCCCCTCATGACAAGTACACAGACGTGAACAGATTTTCTCATGTCCTTCATCCACTCACCCGACACAGACTAGCTAAAGTTCTGTTTTATAAATATTTACAAATGGAAGGAAGTGAAATTTTGTTAGTCCAAAGTCTGTCTGTATGAATCTTGCTTCAGATTTGAATTCAGCTGAATGCTTTCAGATTAAACACACTTTCATATTTTTCAATTTTAACTGACCTACCTAGAGTTTCTGCCACCGTAGTTGCTAATGACTTTCATACCACTGAAATAGCCCAAAGTTTAGCCCAAATTTTAAATAACTCTCTAATGAACTGTCAGTAGAATATTATTTATTTATTTACCCTATTTATACACTGCATTTCTCTACCCCGAAGAGGACTCAAGGTGGCTTACATATAGGCAATTATTCAGTGCCTTAAAACACATACAAAACATTAAGCTTAAAATAAATCAAATTAAAATTAATACATATTAAATATTTAATATATTTAGAGAGCTCTTCTAATGGTCAACTAAAACCTATAAAGTGCCCTCTCGTGGCATAGAAGGTTAAACCACTGAGCTACTGTACTTGCTGACTGAAAGGCTGGTGGCTCGAATCCAGGGAACAGGGTGAGCTCCCGCTGTTAGCTGTAGCTTCTGCCAACCTAGCAGTTTGAAAACATGCAAATGTGAGTAGATCATAGATACCGCTTCGGTGGGAAGTTAATGGCACTCCATGCAGTCATGCTGGCCACATAACCTTGGCGGCGTCTATGGACAATGTCTGCTCTTTGGCTTAGAAGTGGAGATGGCATGGAGGTTACTAGCTGCCAACCCCTTCCATGTTTACTTTTTGCCGTGTTACCCTATGGAGTGTGGATAGAGGGAGAGGAGTAACATCCACCCTTGCCTGGATAATACAGCTTCAATCCTGTGGTGTTAATAGGCAGAGAAGGACAAGATCCTGAAGCTGAGCGCTGAGGTGTTGCGCCTAGAAAAGAGCCTTCAAGAAGAGAGGTCCCAGCGCCAAGTGTTACGTGTTGAGCTGGCACAAGAGCGCGATTCCAGCCTGGTAAGCATGGGTCTGTGAATGGGAAGGAGATCGCACTGTCTTGGGCAGAAGAAAAATAACCCCATTGGGCCCTGGCTTCCTTATTGCACCCACAGTGACTTCCATGTTTATCTCTCTTACCAAGCTACTCTTGGGGTATTTTTTTATATTTCATGTTTTGTGTTACACTTTTGGTCAGGTGGGGCTATCTTAGAAAGGTTGAGAAGCACTGGGATAAACAGTTGGCCCTAATTAGCTTAACAGTAGGGTGCTAATGACTCTTCAGGCTGTGAGTGCTGTTCTGTATGTAACGAAGATGCTGTGACCCCTCATGTTGTTGTGACCCCCAACCATAAAACTATTTTCGTTGCCAATTCATAACTGTAATTTTGATACTGTTACGAACTGTAATGTAAATATCCGATATGCAAGATGTATTTTAATTCACTGGACCAAATTTGGCACAAACACCCAGTACGCCCCAAATTTGTATACTAGTGGGGTTGTTGGGGGTGTGCTTTTGTCATTTGGGAGTTGTAGTTGCTGGGATTTATAGTTTACCTACAATCAGGCCCGGATTACTCATAAGGCCACCCGAGGCCATGGCCTCGGGCGGCAGATTTGGGAGGGGGGCGGCATTTCCGGGCCTGAAGGAAGGGGTGAGGGGAAGTCCCGCCGCCCCTAGGGAGACTCACGCGGCTTCCCCCACCGCCGCCCTGCTCGCGCGGGTGGGCACCACTCTCTTCAGTGAAGGGAGGAGGGGCGCTGGTGCGAGCGTGGTGGGGGAAGCCGCGTGAGTCTCCCTAGGGGCGGGACTTCCGGCGGCACCTTCTCCCCTCACGCCGGCAGCGGCTCCGCCCCTCCTCCCTTCAGTGAAGGGAGGGGCGGAACCGGCGTGAGGGAGAAGGCGCCGCTGGAAGTCCCGCCCCTAGGGAGACTCACGCGGCTCCCCTGCCACCGCCCCACTCGCCTGTGCCCCAAACACGAGCGGGCGGTGGCGGGGAAGCCGCGTGAGCCCGAGGGGCAGGACTTCCGGCGGCGCCTTCTCCCTCTCGCCGGCAGCGGCTCCACCCCTCCTCCCTTCAGTGACTCACATGGTTTTCGCCGCCACCGCCCCGCTGGTGTTTGGGGCACGGGCGAGTGGGGCGGTGGCGGCGAAAACCGCATGAGTCGCCCTAGGGGCAGGACTTCCCCCGGCTCCTTTCAGTGAAGGGAGGAGGGGCGGACTAGCCCGGCGCGGGAGAAAAGGAGCCGGGAGAAGCCTCGTCACTGCTGCGCCACCCCTAGGGCGACGGACGTGCCTTCCCCCGCTGCCTCCCGTGCAAGCGAGGAGGCAGTGGGGAAGGCACGTCCGTTGCCCTAGGGGCGGCGCAGCAGCGGCGAGGCTTCTCCCGGCTCCTTTTCTCTTGCGCCGGGCTAGTCCACCCCTCCTCCCTTCACTGAAGGGAGGAGGGGCGGAGCTCGGCCGGCATGACGGAAAAGGAGCCGGGAGAAGCCTCGCCGCCGCCGCACCGCCCCTAGGGCGATGGACGTGCCTTCCCCTGCTGCCTCCCGTGCAAGCTGCCGCTGCCTCCGCCCCACACTCTCTAAATCCCGCCCCCCTGGCTGCGGCCGCTTGAGGGGGCAGGGCCTCTTGCGGGGGGCGGGATTTAGAGAGTGTGGCCTAGGGTGGCAGAAGCCTTTAATCCGGGCCTGCCTACAATCCAAGAGAATTCTGAACCCCACCAAGATGGAATTGAACCAAACTTGGCACACAGAACTCCCATGACCAACAGAAAATACTGGAAGGGTTTGGTGGGTATTGACCTTGAGTTTTGGAGTAGTAGTTCACCTACATCCAGAGAGCACTGTGGACTCAAAACAATGATAGATCTGGACGAAACTTGGCATGAATACTCAATATGCCCAAATGCGAACACTGGTAGATTTGGGGGAAATAGACTGTGACTTTTGGGAATTGTAATTGCTGGGATTTATAGTTTACCTACAATCCAAGAGAATTCTGAACTCCACCAATGATAGAATTGGGCTAAACTTCCCACACAGAACACCCATGTGTTGAAGGGGCTCATCTCCATGAGACACTCTCCCTCACATGTGCACCACGCTGCCATGCATCGAGCATGCCTGCTCTCCCCTCCCTGCTTGGAGTCTCAGAAACAGCCCTCCCCTTGGCTGAGAGGCCAACCAATCATAGCAAAGGAGGGCTTTTGTTGGGAGGATTCGTTGTCTGTTTCCAAAAGGGAAGAGAAGCACAGGCAGAGAGATCTTCAGCCTTCTCTGCCAAAGGTGTTCCTAAGACCATCAGAAATATGTTTTCTGATGGTCTTTGGTGACCCCTCTGAAACCCCCTCATGACCTCAGGTTGAGAAACGCTGGTTGAACTGGACACAAGATTGCCTTGGGGCTCTATTCCAGCTGTACCTTGTAGACCCTCCTACATATCCCAGCAGTCTAGGCCCAACATAGCTCATTTTGAGGGATGATGGGAGTTACTTTCAACAATATCTAGAAGTTCCCTGCATTTGTTGTCGTTCTCACCATCACAGTTCTCACACTCTGATACTGACCTCTCCACCTCCGGTTTTTCCTATTCCTTCTGATCCAGTTGTGGTGACTGAGTAGCAGTCCCTACAAAAGAAGGAACCTTAGGACAGTAGAAGAAGGTGGTAGGAATTTATGTACCCCATAAATCAGTTCAGTTCAGAAAACCTTCTAATGCTCTAATGCTTCTAATGCTCCAGATGTTTTTGGACTACAACCATCCCCTGCCCTTGAACTTGCTGAGTATAGTTGATGGGCATTGTAGCCCAAATCTCATAGAAGGCAGATGTTCACCAATCCCTTAGGGATGTGAATTATTTTCCCTGTAGGTAAAACTGAATTGTTTCAGCTGGCTTCTTAAAAGACTTGAATATTGGACTCCTTGCAGAATCTTTAAGCCTTTCTCCTCCATCTCTGCACACATTCTCTTAGTTTTCTACTCTGTACATCTTTTGCCTCAACAGGTGCAGGTCTCTGAGAGCCGTCGGGAGTTACGTGAGCTAAGGGCTGCGCTTCAGGTTGCCCAAAAAGAGAAGGAGCAGCTGCAGGCTGAAAAACAGGTTCGCATAGGGATGAGAGGGTGGGTTGTTTGTGGGAAGGAGAGAGGGTACAGATGTCCAAATAGTATACATTTCAGAAGGGGACAAAATAGTAGTTCTAGCAGGGCCAGGAAACCTGTTGCTGTCTACATTTTATTGAAGTCCAGTTAATAATAATATTTATTTATTTATATCCCACCCCCTCTCCCTGAAGGGGCCCGGAGCAGCTCACATCAATATAAAACTAACACAATCCATGATAATAGACATATAAATAATTCAACAATTAAATAAACGAACAATAACAACACAAGGATTAATAGGCATCACCCAGACTGGCAGGTGATAGGGAGGGTTTTTTTTCATGTCAGGAGTGACTTGAGAAACTGCAAGCTGCTTCTGGTATTAGGGAATCGGCCATCTGCAAGGATGTTGCCCAGGGGACACCCGGATGTTTGATGTTTTACCATCCTTGTGGGAGGCTTCTCTCATGCCCCCACATGAGAAGCTGGGGCTGACAGACGGGACCTTCTCTCCCTGGATTTGAACCACTGGCCTGTCGGTCAGCAGACCTGCCGGCACAAAGGTTTAACCCATTTCACCACCAGGGGCTCCGGTGATAGAACATGTTGGGAATAGTCACACATCAGCTTCTGGGCAGCTACATATTCTTCACTTTATGAGCAGAACCCAAAGACAGAAAGGTGGAAACATGTATGGGTGACAGGTGATGGAGTCTATGATGGAATATAGATGGAGCTGCCAACTGTATCACACACACTGCAAAGTCTGGCAAAGACTACCCCATGTTGACTAGTGGCTCCAACATCAGTATGATGCTGAATCCACTCCAACTTTTGACTGAACTAAGTAATCATCCAGAATGCTGAATTTCTGAATTCTGGGTAGCTCCATGAAAGTTTGGATTTGGACTAAAACCCAGAATGGCCACAGGGCCATTGCTTCTGACCATTTAAACCAGGGGTGCCCACACTTTTTCAGCATGCGAGCTATTTATATTAAAACCAAGTCAGAAAGATCTACCTACCTCCTCAAGGCTGGAGAGGGGAGGGGGTGGGGTGGGGCTTGGCCAGAGGGGGCGGAGCCATGCCATGCCAAGCCTCTCCCTTTCCCCTTTGGCTTTGGAGTTCCCAGCAGCTTTTCCAGGTTTGAGGATGGCAATGCCAAGCCAGTGGTGGCATAGCTAGCACAAGGCTGGCTTGGCCCTGCCCTCCTCAAACCTGGAGCAGATGCTGGGAGTGCCGAAGGTGGGGGAGGGGCTTGGCGCGGCTTGGCTCCGCCCCCTCTGAAAAGCGCCCCATCCGGCTGGAATCGACCTCCTTCGGTCCCGGGATCGACTGGTCGATCACGATCGACTTCTTGGGCAGCCCTGATTTAAACTATCATGTATCCTCAGGAGCTGCTGGTATACATACGACGCCTTGAAGAACGGCTGGAGAAGGTCGCTGATGATAAATGGACTGAATCTGTTCTGGTGGATAAAGAAGAGGCAGCACTGGAGGCTCCTGGTGAGTCCCATCCACCTTGGAATTAAATCCAAGTATACTTCAGTCCCCATCGCCCCCCTTCCCCTGGTCACAGTGGCAACAACAAAAATATGTGGACTGTTTAATTTGGAGTGCTAACACTTGGCAGATCTCTGAAATCAGCCTAGGAAACCTAAAAATTCAGTGTTTTTTAAAATTCAATACAACTTGGGAGGGAAGGGAGAAACTTCCCCAGAATGTTGAGGCAGCTAAGCTCTTAACTCCCATCTCCATCTTAACTCCCATCTTTCAAAATAAGCATCTGCATTAAGTGCGGGATGGAGGAGTAAGTTATGCACAAAGTTCTGTAATAAGCAGGTGTGGGGGAGACTGTGGTCTTCCAGATGTTGTTCAACTTCATCTCCCAATCATAGAGGTGGAAGAGACCTCGTGGGCCATCCAGTCCAACCCCCTGCCAAGAAGCAGGAAAATAGCATTCAAAACATCACTGACAGATGGGCAGCTGGCCTCTGTTTAAAAGCCTTCAAAAAAGGAGCCTCCACCCCACTCTGTGGCAGAGAGTTCCACTGCTGAACAGCTTTCACAATCAGGAAGTTCTTCATGTTCAGGTGGAATGTCCTTTCCTGTGATTTGAAACCTCATGATTAGCCAGCCTAGATGAGGCTGATAGGACTTGTCAAAAAAGTCTGAAGGGATGTCCACTCATGGATTAACCCTGATTTATTTTTATGAAACCTGGGAAGTAGCTGGATGCCTGGGATTGTACTATCTATGAATTTATTTCCTGAGGTGTGTTTTTCAAAATGCCTGAGGTCAAAACCTAAGATATTTTGCCTCATCATTGTCTGGGAAGATTCACACCTTCTCCTTCCCTCCTTTCTCCCTTCCTTCCTCCCACACACACCTCTGTGGAACTACTTGGTTTCCTGAACATATGTTCTCTTCACAAAGCCTCAGAAATGTTTATCCGAGATGCTCTGGATTCCCCACTGTCAGACTCCGAGGATGAATGCCCTGAGGACATGCGCCTCCCTGCTCAGATTGGTTCCTACAGTCTGTGTGACAACCGGGCTGCTACCACCACACCACCTTGTGCCCGTGGACCTGTTCGCACTGTGGTGATCAGTCAGCCTGCACCCATTGCCAGCCAGATCAAACAGCCTCCTGAGGACTCCAGCTCTGACTCGGTAAGATCCCGAGAAGCAGGGAAGTGTGCTGCTCCACCCGAGGGGTAGAGTAGTAGTTCAGGCTCAACACTGTGAACCATAGAATCGTGTTGCTCATCAATGCTGTCTGTGCTGGCCCTTTTTGTCCAAATGTGGTTAACAAAATGCCCAGATATCTCTCCCAATTAGGGAATGCTGAATATTTCAGAAGCTCCATTTGTAGATATATTTTCTATCATCAGGCAGCTTAAAAATATATATTCAGAAGTCCACACAACCACATGTTGTTGCAGTAGCATCTCTTAGTTCTGGAAGGGGGGTTTGTAGTATCCTTATTTATTTCATCTCAAGAGCATTACATAAATAAATATAAAACTGATAAAAATAGAGGGAAAACAAGCAGTTAAATAATTTTGACCAAAAATGGGCAACAGCGACCACATTGTCTGTAGCTTTAAACAGTTCTTCCTCTGTGCATACTCAGCAGTTGAGTAAGTTGAGTAACACAAGGCCAGGGATGATGTTCTTAGTAATTTTGGGTCTGCACCACATGTACTGCCAGTAAGTTTCCACAGGAGGTTATTGCGTGTAAGTCTCCTGAGAGTTGTTAGACTACAACTCATATCAACCCCCTCCCACATGGACAGGAATGAAAGGAGTTGGATACCAGTAACACTAGGAGGAGTAGGGGCACCCTACTCCTACAGCTGATTGTAAGTTGCTCAAGGAAGAATTGGCTTTTGTTCATCCTAGGCTAGGCCTGCACAACCTGTGGCCCTTCAGGTGTTTGGGCCTCTAACTCCCAGAAACCCTAGTCAGCTTGTCCAAAGGCTAGGAATTCAGGGAGCTGAAGTCAAAAACACTTGGAGGATTGCAGATTCTGCAAGCCTGTCCTTGACGTTTCACTTTTCTTGTACATCTGAGGTTGTGCTCCTGCTACACTTTGTAACTAATGTACTTGAAAAAACAGGAAGTAACCTTTTACCAAATCAAAGTATTTGTACATATTAAGGCTGGACTACTTGGTTCTGGGGAAGGAATTATATTTAGACCCCGCATTTCTGCCTGAGGAGACTCAAGGCAGCTAACAATCACATAAGTTGATCAATTTCAAACAAAACAAATAGAATACACACACACACACACACTCCCTTACTTTTCTAGGTCCCCCAACATGACTCATTGGACAATGTCCAGAAGAGGCAAACCATAATATCACACTGGAAAATGCCACACTAGAAAATGCCAAGAAGGAATATATATTTTTGGATGGGGGTAACTGAGAAACTATGGGCACCAATCCCACAAATATGTTGGCCATACCATATACTTAAAAACATATAAATGTGATGAGGATATGCCTGGTTTGTGGAGGTGAGTCACAGGTAGAATGGCAAAAGTCAAGCTTGTATGGAATTTCCCCCCCTTTTTTGTATTTAGGAGGCAGAGGATGAGAAGGCCGTGCTGATGGCTGCTGCACAGAGTGGTGGTGAAGAAACCAATCTGCTCCTTCCAGAACTGGGCAGTGGCTTCTATGAGGTGGCCAGGTGAGATGGGGATGGGATCAGATATGCCAGGTCCCATTATTTGTTCTGTTTCCCCTGGAAGGTGTAAAGAGTACATGGTAAGTACATGCCATTCCAGATAGTATGGCACTACTGTGACCTCATACTTTGGAAATTATGAATATTTCCCAGCCCTACTTGAGGGGTTCTTGAATAGTTGAATACACAATAATTCATAAGGTTTGGAGATAAGCTTCTATAAAATTCCTGTGAGTAGGTTTTCAAGCTTTTCTCCTCTAGTCTCTCTATAATCTCAGTTGAGCAAATAGTCATTCTGAGCATGCCATGCATTGTTTTGTAAAGGAAAATTTCCCCAGACCTGCATTTGGCTCTGTAGTGGTGCTGCAATTCCCACAAATCCCACATTGCCACATTGCCACCCACTGGTCCAACCCCTACTGCCTGTGAAACAATATGTGACTTTATGTTTACATCACATGTGTCAAACTCAAGGACCCATGAGTCAATTGTGGCCCATCATATCACTTTATGTGGCTCTCCAGATGCTGGACTACAACTACTGCATTCCTCATCATTAGATATCATGTCTAGAGCTGATGGGAGTTGGGATACAGTAACATCTGGAGAGCTGCAGTTTGTTCTGTTCAGTCAGGAGAGTAAATTTAGAAACAAGGTTTGTCTGATTTTAAAATGTCCTTCAACCTTTCCCCAGTCTCAGACCCATAAGTGCTATTGGGTTGCAATTCCCATTATCCCCAGTCCACATGGCAGATAATAAAAAATGATGGGAGTTATTTAATAACATCTGGAGACCCAAATTGTGTAAAAACTAAAGAGCACCAACCACTATGTAAAAATATATATACTTGGCCCTCTTTATCCATGGATTCTCCATCCATAGATTCAATGGCCTTTTGAAGGCAACCATAAGGCTGATGTAGCCCTCGATGAAAATGAGTTTGACATCCCTGTCTTACGTAGTACAAGCTTTCCCTGCTTTTGAGCCATCCCCGGGAATGTTGTCCCTAGACACATTTATATGTCTCTAGACTCTTCTCCCCTTTGCATTGTGAACTCTTGGCCAAAAAAATGATGAACATCCACTTCCAGTCCCAAGACTTGGGATCTGAGCAGTCTGTCTTCCTCTTTCTCTTCTGCTTCCCTCCCACTTTCTCTCTCGGCAGTGGGCTGACCGGACGACAGATGTCAGAACCAGGGACCTGTGGGATGGGCGCATCTCCCTTGGACCTGCCTTCACCAGCTTTTTGGAAGGAATGCCCCATCTGCCATGAGCGCTTCCCTCCAGAGAGCGATAAGGAAACGATGGATACACATGTGGATGCGCACTTCTTTTTCAGCACCCATGATCCCTTCACTTTTGAGTGACCCTCTCCTTTTGATCCCAATCCCCCTCCCCACCTCTTTCGACCATACCCCCTCAGTGCCCCCTCTCCTCCTTCAGTGGGATCCAGGCTGGGTACCTTCTTTTCCTTTTCCCATAGAGAGTTTGCTAAGATGGATTCACTGCCCTTCCAGAGTGGCTTAACCAGAAGGTGGCAACAAAAGGGTCACTGACTTCCCGGGATCCCTTTCCAAAGCAGGTGAGGGCAGTCAGAGCTAACTTGAAAAGGGGCATTTTGCATACTTGTCAGTCCTCCACATTTGCGTGTTTAACTTTTGCAGATGTGATCGTTCATGGATTTGATTAATATGTCCTTCGGGTCAATTCTAAGCTCAGCTGTTGAAAGTTGGCTGGAGTCAAGCTAGAGGACCTAGAGATTCCTCAAATGAACCTCTCTCTAGGAATCTCTACACTTTCCTGGGTGATTTTGTGGTCTAGAGTTTCCTAGAGAGGTTTTCTCTCAGGTAAAAAAAATGTTTTTAAATCGGTTTTTTCCCATTTTTTGTGGAAGGTTCTGTGCCCTCATCCCGGTGAAAATGGAGAGCTACTGATACACTCTCACTCATTCTCACACATATTCACACATACCCTTGGATATAAATATATCTCTATATATACATACACGTTAAGCAGAGTTGGACCTCTGGACTACAACTCCCATTATTTTTAATTTTTGACTCTATTGGCTTCTTCTAATAGGGGCTTGAGACCATCAACACTTGGGAAGAGCCATAGGTTCCTCACTCCAATTTTAAAACAATCCAAGTATTGGAAAGTTAGAGATCTGAATTAAGCAATGACTTATTTTAAGCTCTTGTGGAGAGAGGATCTGACTGACTGATTAGTTGAGGTGGAAGTGTGTCAGTAGTCCTTGGCTGATTTTGACTGCATGTAACCCTCATCTTGCTTATCCAAAGATAAGCAATCATATGGACTTAGCAGGCATGAAAATTGGTTATTTTTAATAGGTGTTTCTTGCAGGTGAGCCGAGAAATGACAGGGCCTCAGCAGAGGTATTTCAGTGAAATATCCTGTGATTCTGTGTTTGTTTAGGTGTGTTTTGGTTTTGGATTAGTTTATCACAGGATAATAGCTTGTTTTGAAAAATGTGCCCTCACCTTTCCGGACAGCACATCTGTGACAAACCCATTTGTAGAAGTCTGATTGTCCTTGCTTCTTGTACCACTTGGAAAACTGACAGATTTATGTAAACATGAGCCTTTGGGGATTCCAATTTACTTCCTCAGGTGCACATGCTCTTAAAGTTTCAGGTGTATATTGTTGTTATGTGACTTCAAGTTGATTTTGACTTATGAGGAGCCTATGGCAAATCTATCACGTGTTTTCTCAGTAAGATATGTTCAAGGGTGCTTTGCCATTGTTGTCCTGTGATGCTGAGGAAACCCGATTGATTTCTATGGCTAAAGGTAGATTTGGTCTCCTGCAGTCTTAGTCCAGCACTCAAACTACTCACTTTTGGGTATATATGCACAGTACTAATGTTGACGGTTGCAGTGATACTCTGTACATTTGAAGAATATGACTAATCCACAAAAGCTCAAGCTTAAATACATCTGTTAGTATCTGTAGTGTCCCTAGACTCTTTGTTGTTTTGCCAGAAAGACTTGGCACAAATGGCTTTTTGAGTATTACCATCCTAACATCTCATGTTATAAATATTGGGGGGAAAGGGACAGTGAGCTACTATGAATGATTAACTAAAAGATACAAAATGTGATCATCAGGGCCTGGTCAGATACACAACCCTTGGCATGCAGATACGCACCATGTACACAAAAGTGTCCTTGGATTTGCCACACCTGGATGTCAATATGGAGACTATGATCACATACACCTAAGCAACATGACATGGCAAAGTTGCAACAGATACCTTGGGGAAAGCTGTCTTTTTATATGTCCCCGTATGCTGGCTGGGGGATCTTGGAAGATATAGTCCAAAAGCCTAAGTTTCCTAAGCTCTGTAATGACATATTAGTTGTTAAGGCCAGACAGCTAGAATCAGTGGGGCAAGGAAGGGGAGGATGATCTTAGAGTTCTTTGTTTCCACAAAGTACTCCTATACAAAGAGCCTCAATATGTTGTTGAAGGCTTTCATGGCCAGAATTACTGGGTTGCTGTGAGTTTTCCTGGCTGTATGGCCATGTTCTAGAAGCATTCTCTCCTGATGGCAGGCATCCTCAAAAGTTGTGAGGTATCGCAACTGAACTACAGCTGCTTCTAGTGGATTTTTTGTTCCTCTCCCTTTTAACTCTGAGTATGTGCTCGGAAAGCAAACAGATGGATTCAAATGAATGGATTTGGGTATTTATTGTTTTAGCTATAGGCCCTTATGCCAGCCAAACCCCAAAGATTTTATGGCACACATTTATACATTATACAGCACTGTGTTGTTGTTCTTTTTAATAACAACTGAAACAACCAGGCTATCAGACACATAAATTAAAATAAGGCAGAGAAAAGAGTCCAATAAAATCTCTTTCTGCCTGTCTCGACTACCATCAGGGAATTAAATTGTACTCATTTGCTGGCAGGCTTCTTTGCACTCGTACCCTTTGAATAGGATCAATATCTTTCCTAAATGTAGCTGCTACTTTTATATAAATAGCAGAAAGCCAAAGTTATTTCATAATCATTCACATCCCCCAATGTTCAGTGATGATATTTGAAAATTAGGAAAAATCAAGAGTTCTAGAGGACTGCTGTGGAAAACAGTTGGGTTTTTTTTTGTGTGTGGCAAGGAGCAAAAAGCCACTCATGGAAATGTTTAGAACCCTCATGGTGTTAAGCAAAGTGATATTCTATCCCAGGCATGGGCAAACTTTGGCCCTCCGGGTGTTTTGGACTTCAACTCCCACAATTCTGAACAGCCGGTAGGCTGTTCAGAATTGTGAGAGTTGAAGTCCAAAACACCCGGAGGGCCAAAGTTTGCCCATGCCTGTTCTCTCCCCTTCCATTTGGGAACAAATTAGATAAGTTCTATAAATTAGCATGACCAATGGAAAAAAATCCTGCTTCCGAAATAAGAGGATCACAAAATATAAAGAAATAATCAGAAATAGCCAGATTGGGTTAACTGAGTCCTATGGTCATGCTAAAGACTGGATGTCTTGTGTGTATTCCTTCAAGTCATCTGTTGATTGTGGCAACCTCATGGTTTCATAGGATTTTCTTAAGCAAGGAATACCCAGAGGTGGTTTTCCTAGTTCCTTCCTCTGAAATACACTTTATTATTATTTTAAGAAGGAAGCTGCGGTTTGTAGGTGTGGAATTTTGAACAGGGAACTATGCATGAGTAAAATATCCACAGATTTTGATTTTTTTTTTTTTTAAGATCTGAGATTCCCGGCCCTCCCATAGCGCCCTTACTCAAGAAGTTATGTGTGCTGCTCCTTCATTCTCCAGATTACACCAGTTTAGTTGGACTCTCAACCCAAATCAGTTCCAGTATGTATGGTTTTTGGTGCAGAATGATGGAACATGTGAAGTAATAACATCTGGAGAACTACAGGTTTCAAACTCCTGCATCATACTATTCGTTGAAAAGGATGAGAAGGGTCCAGAGTTTGAAGTGGGAAAGTGTGGAGAGTAGACAGACACATTAGACATGATGAACTTGGTATTCTGTTACTATGATGAAACGGTTCTGCATTTCTAAGAATGCATAATTCTGAAGTGGGAATTGCTTTCTTTCTGATATGCAGAGCACCCAAGGATACTCTGCTGTCTTGATTTACAGAGAACGGTTTGAATTGTAATACATGGCAAATTCAGTTTACTCACTTAACATCTATAAGCCTCTACACCAGACCTTGGCAATTGCCGGCCCTCCAGGTGTTTTGGACTTCAAATCCCAGAAATCCTAACAGCTGGTAAACTGGCTAGGATTTCTGGGAGTTGACGTTCAAAACACCTGGAGGGCCGGCAATTGTTCAGGTCTGCTCTACACCAACACAAATGGTATATGAGTGTTCGTACACATTAGTATTTGTTTGCTAGCTAATCTATATAAATCTGTTAAATCAGAGCATGAGAGATACTGTTTCTGTTGTGCACCCACCAAATTTCCAGCAGTGGATAGCAAAGTGCATCGATATCTGGAGAAAAACCATCTTAGATTAATGCTGCAAGCGTGTGTGTGTCCTGCAGCACTAGATTGGCATCTGATGAAGTAGACAAAGCCTATAAAATGGATTCTACCAGCTAATCTCACAGTTAGTCTCAGATGTGCTACAAGATCACTTTGTATATACCTTGACGGCTGTAAAGGTCATGTGTGTTGTTGGCATTTAAGGTTAAATCTGTGGGGGCTTTTCCCATTATTTCACTAGACTGGTGAAATGAAGCTTAACTTCTGCTTGATCACTTGACGCAAACCTTGGGGTGTGTTTGCACATGGCACTGACAGACAACACTTGATAAGGGAGAGCAACCTGCCCCTAATGACCTTGTCATTTCCCAGCCTGGCTCCCACTGTTGGGTAGTTGTCCAGCAGCCAACCTACATGGACAGCTTAACCTCACCTTTGTGCAGCTGGCCATTACCATTTCAGGCTGAGGGGAGAGATCCATGTTGTCCACAACTCCCTACACAAACAGGAAGTGACATGGCAGGGGAAAGCATTTTGTGGTAGCCTCTCTCTAATGCACTTTCTGCACAGGAAGTATTTGAGCCTGCCTGTTACATTCCTTGTTCTGTTTGAAGTGGTATATTCCTGTATGACATGATTTTGCTGCCTGGGTAGATCAATGGCGAGATTTGCAAGAAGCAAAACCAAATTCAGCTGTTCTTTATCTGGATACTCTAAACATGAGATGTGGGGAAACAGACCCATTTCCTAACCCCCTCTTGCTATATGAACATTTTTCTTTTAGCTCCTGTGCCCATAAAGTAGTGGTTCTCAACCTGTGGGTCCCTGGATGTTTTGACCTTCAACTCCCAGAAATCCTAACAGCTGGTGAACTAGCTGGGATTTCTGAGAGTTATAGGCCAAAACACCTGGGGACCCCACAGGTTCAGAACCACTGCCATAGGGGTTCTCCACATAAGCTAGGACATGGAGGAGGTGTCTGCATGTACCACGTTGTATGTGTGCTCATTCAGATGTTCTTGAGGCTGTCTCCTAAATATGCAAGCATAGAGACAGCCCATCTGTGTATAAACATTGTACTTGGGTAGAAGGTCATGTGTAAACATCCCCTGATTTGCATGGATGTCTTCGATGAATTGAGTGAACTCATCTCTCCATATAGTCACCCGCTGATGCGTAAGGTGCAAGGAGCATATAGGGCTAGTATATCAACACCACCCCCACCCCAATGAGATTGCAGTATCCAGATTATGAAAAGCTGAATAGGACAAAAGATCCATGGGATGATTTCTCAGACGGCAATTGATGATAACAAAATGTAGACACTGAAATGGTTTGGTGACAGCAACAAAGACAGAAGGAGAGGGATTTCTCCTTGAGCAGGAAATGATTCCTTAAGTAGACTTGGTTTTTCTCCCGATCTTCTTCTGGTTTGTTAGTTAGTTTTTAATAGTCCTTTCTCGGTGCTGTCCTGCCACCTCTTTTGCTTGCTGTCTGATGACTGCTGCATGCATGCATCTCTCTGCCACAGCATCACACCTCACACTGGGCTCCCACTGTGTTTGGTTTATTATCTTTCCCCCATTTTGTTCCCCACCTTACCCTTTGGATTCCTCCTGTTTACTGAGCCTCCTGCTTGCTTTCTACTAACTCTCTTGGTTTCAATTTTTTCTGCTTTATTCTGCCCCTTGGCACCCCTGACAGGCCCTGAGAGAAGAGTACAAGGCCTACGTTCTGCTTTAACCAGAGAGAAGAGGAAGAGCTGAGAGAATGAGAGAGAGAGAGAGGCGGCTCCCTAGAGACTGTGCCTTTTTGGAGAGGCTGTCATGCCTCTGCTCACTTGCGTAGGGAAAACCTTTTCATCCTGTGCCGCATTTGTGGCTGTGAGTTCTCTGTTTCTAGACCACCTTTCCTTCTCCAGCTTTTTTTTTACTTTAATATAATAGTCTGTGGCTCAAAAGCTGAAAGCAATAAACTTCTCTCCTACTCAATTCTGACATGACCCCAAGTCTATGTATAGGGTGTACATATATATATTTATATTTATATTTATATGACATGTTGCAGCGATTCTAATAAAACGCAGTCTTTCTGCTACAGTCTGCCTGTGTATCTGTTGAATACTGTGGTTGCTATCTAGGTGTATGTGTGAAGACATAAAGCTCCCCTTTGTTCCACATTCTGTCGTTGTCCTGACATTGCATGGAGATTACCTCAGTCACGCATCCCAGCAGGTCACAGGCTTTGCTGAGTGGGTAAAGCAAACATGCCACAACGAAGGCTAATGGGGTTACACTCCAGATCTCAGTCAGGCGTAATGTCTACACCAGGGGTGCTCACACTTTTTCAGCATGCAAGCTACTTATAAAACAACCAAGTCAAAATGATCTACCTACCCACTACTCAGAGAGCCATAAAAGCAAAATATTTGGAAATTTATTTCGGTGAGAGCCATATAATATATTTTAAGATTGAATTCAACTAAATATGAGCATAATAAGCCCCTGAATTTATTCATAATAATAATGATGATAATACTCATTCAGCCTCTGCTACTACTACTACTAATAGTAGTAGTAATAACAACAATAGGTTCCTAGAATACGAGGAGACCTCCAAGGGCCATCCAGTCCAACCTCCTTCTGCCATAAGGGAAAAACAATCAAAACATTCCTCACAGATGACCATTCAGCTTCTGATAATAATAACAACGGGTTCCTAGAGTAGAAGGAGACCTCCAAGGGCCATCCAGTCCAACCTCCTTCTGCACCTGGGCGGCATCGGGAGCCTGCGGGGTGGGACTGAGCCTTCCTCCCGCCCTGCCTGCGATCTACCAGGACACCCTATGTGATCTAACAGTAGATCGCGATCTACCTAATGAGCACCCTTGGTCTACAGCAGGGGTGCTCACACTTTTTCAGCATGGGAGCTACTGATTAAAAAACCAAGTCCCAAAGATCACCTGCCCAGAAATGTAAAACGTATAACTATTTTCTTATTTATTTATTTATATTTATTATTCATTTTTATGTACCGCTCCTTCCAGCAGGCTCGGGCAGTTTACATAAAATGAAGTCATAAAACATCAACATTTCAATTTAATAACAACAATATAAAACAGAGCATAAAAATACATCCAACCACCCCATTTCTCCCACACTGCCATATTACCACACATATTATCAGCCAGAAAGTAAGAAGAGAGGCTGTTGAACTGCAAGGCCATTTAATACTCAGCAAGGTAAACAAAGGGGCATGCAAAAATACATCCAACCACCCCATTTCTCCCACATTTCCATATTCCCCAACATATATTTCTCAAGGAACAAAGCAAGCAGAGAGGCTTTGGACCTAAAAGGCCATTTTTAAACATTAAAAATAAACAAAGAGACATGCCACAGAACAATCAAGCACCCACCCCCAAATAAAAAGACCGACCTTTGAGATGCGGTAAGGAAATGACCCCAAAGCGTCCTTCTTCTTCTCCTCCGTCGTTGCTATTTCCACGCTGCCAGCATGCGTGCCGCCTCCAAGAGCTCACGAGAAGTCCGAGGGGCAGAATGGGCGCTTCTGCGCATGCGCGCAGGGCCAGCCATGCATCGCATCATCCAGGCCCGCCCCCTTTGGTCTCCTACGACTCTGAGTGGCTGGAGAAGGACGGAGGGAGGAGGAGGAATCCAAAAGAGGGGGCCTATTCTGCCTCTTGGACTCTGGAGCTTTTGGAGGCGGCGCGCGAGCAGGGAGCGGGGAGGAGCAACGACGGAGGACTTCTTTGCAGCGTGCAGGGGCACGTGAAGAGGACCAACAGCAAAAAACCAGGTCAGGGGCCTGAAGATCACCAGGATGAGGCCCGAAGATCACCCTGGTGATCCCGATCACCATTCTGAGCACCCCTGGTCTACAGAGTAGGAGCCTTGTTGGCCCACAGTGAGGACAGGAAGCCATTTATTTCACCAGAACTCAAGAAGGTCCTTCACCAAACTTAGGAGCTGCTTTCATGCACCGGGGCCAGTCCAAGACATTTTATTGTCTGAAGCAAATGACAAAAGGGTGTCCTCATTACCCATTTTATGTACAGAACCTGGGTGTTATGAGCAGTGAAATGTGCTTTCAATACAGAGTATCTGCTAATACACAGTATTGGCTCTACTGGAGGACTTAACAGATTCTTATAGCAGTGGGTTTTTTCAGACTTTTTTCCATTTCCCGTTTCTTTATTTCCACATTCCTAAAGTCCCACTAAATTGGAGA
This sequence comes from Anolis apletophallus, assembly GCA_030556195.1. Taxonomy (NCBI): domain Eukaryota; kingdom Metazoa; phylum Chordata; class Lepidosauria; order Squamata; family Anolidae; genus Anolis; species Anolis apletophallus. Next base: position 152,762,942 of record JARBWK010000001.1, on the reverse strand, counting down.
GCCTACTGTAACATCATTGTACTAGTTTTCCCAGTAACAACAGCACAACCACTATGCAATAACAGGTGTAGCAACTGAAGTAATAAGGGGTAGCCGATTCTTTGGGGAATTGGTATATGGCAGTAATTTTTACTGACCTTTCTACAGTGATGGGTTCTTGAACAAAGTAAGTACAACTGCAGTTTAGTGTCTTAAACTATGAGTAGTCTTTAAATAGTAAAACATTACTAGAGTTCTGGGGCAATAGTGCACATTTTTGATCTACTTCATATACTTGACATAGTTTACAGTCTCTTATGGGGTGTGTGTCCTTACGAAATCAAACGGAAACAATTCCCAGAGGTTGAATCATCCCTTTTTCTGGGGACGTTGAAGGACCTAATGTCCTGAGTCCCAGAAACCTTTCTCGTATTTTTTATAATTGCAAACATTTTATAGTTTAAGATGTTTTAAATCACATTTTAGGTAATTATTGCCTTTCTGCAAGGAGGTGCATAGTAGTTTATAAAGCTCTCTTTGTTCTAGTTGTACCCCATCCTTTTCACAATACATGGGATCCAACCAAAAAACAAGTTTTTTTCTTCAAAAAGAAAGCTCAGATACAACTAAAAACTCTACAGTACAATGCACAATGAAATGCATTATCATATTTTTTAAAAGCCAAATTAAAATAATTTTAAAGCAATTCAAGGTCCATCAAAGCAAGGGGGAATAAAATACAATAGTGAACTCCAACTCTCTTTCACATCAGTCAATGATGTGAAAAAGTCCACAGTGGGGGTGGGGGTATATATTAGCAACAGACAACTGGAAGCAAACATTTCAGCACTGGAAGACCGTTCTACAGTCAGCCCTATACATTCACAGATTAGGATAACAAGACCCCCATTACAGTGAAAATGGCAGAATAACCAAATGCCATTTATTTTATATAAGAGAACACCTCTGGGAATCTCTAGGTTCTCCAGTACTATTTGCAGAGGAGGACCCAGAGATTCCTAGAGAGATGTTTTGTCCAGAATCTCCAGGTCCGCCAACAAAAATCAACCATACAATCATTCTGGAGGTCCTAGAGATTACCACAGAAAACATTTTAATTAACTGAGAATAATTAAAGTCACAAAAGTCAAATCTGCAAATGTGGAGGGCTGACTATAATACAGGGAAGCTGCTGATGTTGAAAATTTGAGTTTTTTAAAGGACCCACAGATAACGAGAGATGCCTGGCAAGTTTTGCTAACCATGAATGTTACAAGTTAGGAATCGGGAATCTCACCAGGTTTGGGGGGGGTATAATGTCAGGAGCGACTTGAGAAACTGAAAGTTGCTTCTGGTGTAAGAGAATTGGCTGTCTGCAAGGATGTTGCCCATTGGACGGCCAGATGTTTTGATGTTTTACCACCCTTGTGGGAGGCTCCTCTCATGTCCCCGCATGAGTAGCTGGAGCTGACAGAGGGAGCTCATCCGTGCTCTCCGGATTCGAACCTGCGCCACCAGGGGCTCCTATCTCACCAGGTTGAAGGGAAACGACAGAAGTGTTTATTCAGTCTGCAGAAGGGCCACTTGTACAGCAACGGGTGCTCAAAAGGTACAAGAGCAAAGCATAAGCAAAAAGCAGGCATCTTTATACATAGGATTTTTCATGCATTAACATTGCTATGTTTCAAAATTCCCTCCCTGCTCCCTGATGGGCCAGTGCAAAGAAATCAGTCAGCATTTCCCAGACTTCTGATAGGCCGAGAGGTGGGCCTTAACTGATGTGCGTGTTGATTAGAGGAGGCAGCGATACTGTGGCCAGGGATCCCCTCCTGGCTGGGCAGGGAAGCACTGGAGCTTCCAATGGGCCAAAGTAGGTGGTCTCTGGAGCGAAGAGGTCTCCAGGGGGTTGCACCAATGAGAATCTGAAAATATGATTGATAGGATTATGCAGATACTGGGTCCTGGATGCAAAGACAATGAGCGCTGGATTATCTGACATCTTCCCATGCTGGGAAGACAAAGAATAGGTCCCAAAAATGTCTATTGGTGATAGGAATGCAATCAAAATTTCTTCCTAAACCTTTGTCCAGCGAATAGCCAAGATCCCCAAAAGGGAAGTTCTGGGTGGCAGACAGATGGCCTCCTGCTGGCATCCTTTGCCCAACAGATTATGTCTCATCTCTGATTCCCACACCGAGTGTGGAAAGAGTATCTGGAAGGGTTTGAAATTGCTCAAGGGGTTATTAAAGCTCACAAGTTGACGGTAAGTTTGCCTTCTATTTCATATAATTAAGTAAAAACAAGATAAAATATAAAAGATTTCATGTGGCGTTTCAATATAGGCTTTTAGGTGGAAAGAACAAAGAGGGGTGAAGGGAGAGGGGCCTTGCCTTGAAAGGTTATTTGCTTTAATTAATTTGTTTTAATTAATTCCTCTGCGCTCATACGCACATTCACATAAGAAAAAAAGGGAGAAAAAGAAACACAGAGAGTTACTTTGTATAATGGAGATTCTTGAAATGGAGGTGTCTGATACATTGTAGCAGCCTGCACCTGTTTGAATGTGAGTTGGGCCATGAGGTGATATTCAGTGACAGGCATGTAGCCAAGAGGGGGGCTTGAGGGGCTTCAGCCCCCCCCCCCCCTTCGAAATTCTCAGGGTGGTCCGCAAGAAGGCCTTACTGGTACATTATTTAAACTGTTATGTTTATTCATATCATGATCTGATCACCATATATTCCATATGCATGCGGGTATTGGGATAACGATACAAAAGGTTTGCTATGGTAGATCCTCTCTCACTCAGACTCAGCCCCCCACCCCCCAATCAAAATCCTGGCTACGGGCCTGTTCAGTGAGGCTCCAGATGATTGCAGCTGCAGAAGCCTAAACAGCTGAACCGGGGTTCGTGTGTGTGTGGGCGGGGGCGGGGGGAGTTGGGTGCTATGGAGTTTGGGTTGTGGCTGGTCCCGGGAGGCTTGAGGGAGGCTGTGGGGATGGTGGCCATTGCCATTCATTTGGCCCTCGGTCCTTAGGGAACTATGACTTCCTTGATGTAGAACAATGTCTCTCTTTTATTAGGGGTGGGGGTGGTCATATTCAATAACACTCCCTGTTATCTGCTCATAAAATCTAATATGGAACAGAGAGAACAGGCTTCCTTTAAGTTCTTAAAACCCAGGCAAGCTTGTTTGGGAAACATGGTTCCGATAGCAAAGATGTAGAGCAGTGTTTCCCAACTGCTGTGCCGCGGCACACTAGTGTGCCATGACCGATCATCAGGTGTGCCGCCGCCTCAGGGCACCACGTAGCCAAGGGCGCATCCGGTCGCTGCTGCCAGGATCATGCCGCGCCATTGGCAAAGCAGCCAACCGAGGGGAAGGGAGGGGGGAGAAGACGAGGAAGCCAGGGAGGGAGGGAGCAAGCACCGCCACCGAACATGCCTCTTTCCCCCGCCAGCAAGCGCGCGCGCAGCTCCCTTCCTCCTCCAATCACAAGTACAATGTCGGCTGCGCGTGCAAGGTGAGGGGCGTGTGCTCGTGATTGGAGGAGGAAGCTAGCTGCGTGTGCGCATGCCCCCTCCATTCGCACACAGCGCCAACACTGTGATCGTGATTGGAAGAGGAAGGAAGATGTGTGTGTGTGCCCCCCTCCTCTCGCATACAGCCTAAAACTTTGTTCTTATCTGGAACTACATCAAGGGTATAGTGTTATTGCGTTATCCTTACAACCTTTCTTATTGTCCTCTGTTGTTTGTTGTGAACCTTCCTGGTAAAGAAATATGTAATTTCTTTATGCTTGTGGATAAATAGTATTTCTTGTTGTTTCCTTGTAAGTGTACTTGTGGAGATTGTCTGGTTTGCCTACTCTGGAACATGCAATGCTCCAATTCCATCATTGGTGGGATTCGGAATGCTCTTTGATTGTAGGTGAACTATAAATCCCAGAAACTGCAACTCCCAAACATCAAGGTCTATTTCCCGCAAACTCCATCTGTGTTCATATTTGGGAATATGGAATATTCATGCCAAGTTTTGTCCAAGTCCATCATTGTTTGAGTCCACAGTTGAATTCCTCAGCTCCAGAATGAAGCAGAGGAAGTAGAGCCTCATCACACCATAGCATGGATCCAATTTAAATCTGCTGTCTGCCTCCTGCAGAATTCTGGGGTTTGTAGTTTAATGAGGCCCAGGACATGCCTGGCTGAGCAGTTTAAAGGCCCCTCCCCTAAACCAGTGCTGTCCAACTTCTTCCGGCCCAAGGGCCGGAAGAAGTGTCACTAATCACCTGGGGGGCCGCAGGTGATCAGTGAGCGGGGGCGTGGCCACTCCTGGGGGCGTGGCCGCTCCCGGGGCGTGGCCGGCCTGCGCGGCCCGCCCATTTTCAGGAGGGTTTTCCTGGGTGACGTTAGGCTGGGTGACGCCTGACGTCACCCAGGGAAACCCTCCCGCAAGCCTGGATGGCTGGTGGGGAAGCGAGAAGCACCGCTCGCTTCCCCGCCAGCCTTCCAGGCGAGGAGGTTTTCGCCCGGCTCCTGTGTCTCTCTGAGCAGAGGGACACGGGAGCTGGCTTAAAGCCTCCCCGCCAGCCTGGATGGCTGGTGGGAGAAGCGAGAAGCGTCTCGAGTGTCGGGTGAAAACCCTTCCCCAAACCTGGAAGGCTCGCGGGGGAAGACAGCGCCGCTTTTCGCTTCCCCCGCCAGCCATCCAGGCTGGCGGGGAAGTTTTCGCCGCTGCCGTCATGCCTTGGAATGGAGGGAGGCGCCGCGGGGGACCCCCCTCCCTTCCAAGGCATCGGCTCCAGAGAGAGATGGAAGAAGAGGGTGGTGCAGGGAGGAGGAGCTAGCTCTCTTCCTCCTCCCTGCACCGCCCCTTGTCCCTCTCTTGCCGGCGCTGATGCAAACCGGTTTGCATCGGCGCCGGCGAGAGAGGGAAAAAGAGAGCGGTGCAGGGAGGAGGAGCTGGCTCACTTCCTCCTCCCTGCCCCGCCTCCCCTCCCCCCCGGTCGCCATTTAAATATTTTTTAATAAAAAAAATAAAATAAAAATGGCGGCCGGGGGCATAGCGGGGGCCGGAGCCAACAGGCTGGGGGGCCGTGTACGGCCCCAGGGCCGCCAGTTGGACAGCCCTGCCCTAAACTACAAGCTTCAGAATTCTGATGGATGCATAAACTGGATTTAAAGTGGACCCATGCTCTGGTATGAGGTATAAACAACTTGGGCATCTGGATTTACTGCCTTGCCAAGTGAAGCCCTTCAAAACTGGCCTTGGTCACACAACCAACATCCTCACCAATCCAAGAAAGAAAAAAAGCAGCTCAGGCTTGGGAAGAAGGAATCTGCTTTCCCTGTTCCAGCACTAGAGCAGATAACGACAAAATCAATTTTTATCACCCTTGGCTTTTATGGACCCTTTAAAATATAACAGCAAATCATTGAGGAATTCATTATACCCGCCCCCGCCCCCCTTCTCCTTTTCTCTCCCAGTGTGTGTATGTCTCGGGTGTCTGTGTGTGTAATTTTATTTAATTAGAAATGTAAAATACAAAAGACCCGCAGGCAGGTGAAGATGGACAGGCGGAGAGGTACTGAGTGATGGCCCAACGAGGCCGGATTTACTGCTGTATGGATGGAGGCTTTGCCCTTGTATAGCCAATAGTAATGGAGTGTTGCAATCCAAGTCTTAAGCGCAATGGGTGACCTGGGATCTATAGATCATTAATACAACCTGACTCACGGCTGCTGCAATTATCCGGGGTGAATAAGATGGAAACACGGCAGAACTGTGTGGGAGGAGGGAGGAAAGGAAGGAAACTGTCTGCTTCAAAAGAAGCCAGGTGCTGAGCTGTGAAGGAGGCTCTGAAGAGGGTTGGTGGCATTGGCTTAGTGCTGCTCTGAGTGGGGACAAGTGGGTAAGGAAGAATGGATGCAAAAAAAATGAGGGGCTGAATCTCATCCCACACTGTCCCACAGGTGGTCACTATCTTCATTGTGCAGGTATACCATATTTGTTTACATCAGAATGCTTGCATCTAAATTTGTACCTCTTCATATACAAATTAACACATACAAACACATATCTTGACTTTCCTGGAAAAAAAGGGGGGGGGGTGTAAGGAGCCATATTATTGCATAGATATAATTTTCTTCAGGGTTTTTTTGTGGGGAAGGGAAAATTAGGGTGAATTCAATTGCTCTCTCTCACACACACTCACACACACAATGGGAGTCTCTAGCTCCCAAAGAATTGAATGAGCCACAGACATGTTGAATGCAAAAACTGAGGCATTTATTTTCCCTGGCCAAAGAGGATGTCAATGGAGTCTGTGCTCCAAAGACTGACATGCCACAATTGTGAAATACACATTTATTTATAGCACTTTGACAGCTCTTCAAAACAAAGGCACATTACCATGCAAATTCATGGCCAGCTAGGATCCGTTCCCTGGTTGCTCTGAGACTTTGTCCATCCTCATCGCTGGTTGTCTCCAGTAATGGTGAGAAATTTAATCAACTATCATTGGATTATTTTGAAGACTTGTATTTGTTTATTGAGCCACTCGGGAGAGGGGTACAAGTGGAAAGGAATGTGGTGGGACAAGAGATAATGGGCTAAAATGGGTTTTGATCTCTCTGCCCCGGTCAATACAATCGGTTCTAGTCAAGCAAACAAAATGGAAATCACCATGGAAAGACGTGTAATTTGGCAACAGAGGTGAGGAAACAGATGATATTAAAAAGTCAGAGAATAAAATCAGATATTAAAAAGTCAGAAAAAGATTCAGAGGCTCTTTCTTAAGCCCATTATATGTTCCATATGCCTTCCCAGGGTATTGGTCAGGGTTATGCTAAGTAATATGTAGCATCCCTTGAGGTGAGTACAATCCTTTGTGCAATATCCCATGGGTTCAATGAAAGATAATCAGAAGCTAGGAATAAAGTCAACATAGAAACCCTAATTCATCCCTATGGAGACCTGAATAATGGGGTTTATCTTTTGGGGGTCCAATTTTTTTTATAAACAGGTAGATGTTACAGGGAATTTGGCAGCAGTTATATCAAGAGTAAATCCAAATGAACTCAACAGGATTTTCTTGCTAAGGAAATTGAGAATAGACTGCTGTGGTTTGCTAGTGACAAAGTGTAAGAAAGCAGGCTTTAAACACTATTTTGGGTCCAAATCTAGACCCTAAAAATGTAAAATAGAACTCAATATAATCTGTTGCTCCCGAAAGTTGCTGGATTTGTCTCTCACAAAAACCCCAAGCAGCAGGGCTCAAACTCAGGTGCAACGGAGGTTATAATCCAAGCATGCCTGTGGACGCCATCTTTTTCCTACTCCTATGTCCTCACAGAGACTGCTATAAATAAATATTCCATTTTCTTAGCCATTTTCCACTGACCTCTGGTCCTTATTTTCTCATTGGTTCATGTTGATCTCACCTTCCTAAGTACGTCCAAGCTCTGATCTTATTATTACTTGCTAATATTTTGCCCACTTGCTTCTCTTTTTTAAAGATAGTTTAGTCACATAATGAGGATTGCTGAAGCTTGGGAATCCCTATTGCAAAATAAGTCATTCAGCTCTTTATTTGGCAGTGGTTTAATCAACACTGTTTTACTAGCATTTATTAATTATTTACATTTATAGCCCATATTTTCTCCAGTGAACTCAAGATGGTACACTTCTACATCTACAAGAGTACAATCAGCCATCCACATTCTCTGTAGTTATGATAACAGGACCCCAGAGGAAAATGGAAAAAAACACAAATTAGAAACCATCTCTTTTTTTTTAACCTGAGAGACCATATTACACAAATCCATAAATAAACAAATTCAGAAGGTTAAACCTACAAATTTGGAGAGCCAACTGAATAGTGTCTAGATTAAAAAACATAGCAGTGCCGTTCCATACAGGTTTGCTCATATCTCACCAGGAATACTGTGTCTACCTCTGGGCACCACAGTCCAGGAAAGATATTGACAAGCTGCACATGTATAGAGAAATACAACAAGATGATATTCATTTTCTCTTTGCAGTAATTCCACGGTGAAGACTGGATACTTGTTGTTGCGTCCTCAAGTTAGTTCCGACTTACAGCAACTCTAAGATGAGGTTTTCTTGGCAAGATTTCTTTAGGAGAGGTTTCACCTTTGCCTTCTTCTGAGGCTGAAGGAGTGAAACTTGCCCAAGACCATCCAGTGGGTTTCAGGGATAAGCAGGGATAATAATTCCAGTCTCCTGAGTCATAGTCCAACACGTAAACAACAGTACCACATTGGCTCTTCCAAGATACTAAGCCTATTTTGTGAATAGGGTCAACACCAGCAATAGCTAGCTCCTTTGATGGTCAGCAGCATAAAAACCCATGCAATTTCACCACTTCGTTGTCACTGTAGCCACAAGCCACTAGATGATAACTAATAGATAACGATCATAATGGAAAGATTCCTCATTTTGCAAATTCCAAAAGTTTTAGACAGGTAAAACAACACAAACACTGATTAGAACCTCTGGGGGGGGGGGGATAATCTCATGCTGAATGCAATAGATGCAACAGAATAAGGTGGTGGACAGCTGTGGATGGGCAACACTTGAACACTTTTGGAAATGTTGGCATTATATATATACACAGCATTCCCTCACCTATCGCATGGGTTCCATTCCAGGACACACACACACATGGGTTCCATTCCCCCCCGCAATAAGTGAAAATCCATGAAATAGGGGTATTCAAAGACAGTTGTGGTTCACCTACATCAGGGGTGCTCACACATTTTCAGCATGCGAGTTACTCTTAAAGCAGCCAAGTCCAAAAGATCTACCTGCCCATGCTGCTGTGCGCTCCCGTGCGCTCCCGCCGCCACGCGCTCTTGCCACCGCACGTGCTCCTGCTGCTGTTTTCCACCTGCGCAGCGCTTCTTCTGCCTGCGGGGCATTGCAGGAAGGAGAAAGCACGAGGCGGAGCATCCAAAGGGAGCGCTCCGCCCTGCCTGTCTCGCCGGCAACGGAGGCTGCACAGCTGCTTCTGGACGAGAGAGGGGCAGGGCGCTCCCTCCCGAGGTCTCTGAAATTAACTGAGAAAGGTTGCTTAAACAAGCACCAGCTGAGATCATAAAAGACAAAAGGCCCTCAGAATTAGAACTTTGACTGGCAGATGTTGCTATTTTTGTCTTGGATCCTGGCTCATCTGTCTCTTGGTTTGATATTCAAAAACTCCTGGCATTCAACTTTTGGACTCAAGACAAACAGCAATTCTAACCTTGGACTGTGACCTTGGCTTTCATTGTTTCCAAACTCAAGTTTGACGCCTGTTACTCCTATCTTGAAAGCTCCTCCTCCTTATTGTTTTGGTATTTCCAGGACTCCTGACTGTTGAGCCCTAGGCAGGCATGTAGCCAGGGGAGGGGCTAAGGGGGCTTCAGCCCCCCCCCCCCCGAAATTCTCAGGGTGGTCCGCGAGAAGGCCTTACTGGTACATTATTTAAACTGTTATGTGTATATTCATATCATGATCTGATCACCATGCTCATTATATCCCACATTCATGGGGTTATTGGGATAACAATACAAAAGGTTTGCTAGGGTAGACCCTCTTTCACCCAGTCTCAGTCCCCCTGGCTACGGCCTGGCTCTAGGGATCTGACTTCTGGATCTGACATCTTTTTTTGTTTAAATGGTGTGTTTGTGACTCGGGAACAGACTCTGACTAATCTGCTGCCTTCTAAGAACTCTGACAATTGGCATTTCTGACCTTGTAGTGTTGACCTTCGCTCTTTCCATTAGTTTTTTAAACGTGGCTTTTCCCAGAGGCTCTGGTAACAACACTCTAAAAGATTTCCACAGTACCTCCAGGGCAACTCTATGGTGATTCTCAGCAGAAGTTACCATTCCCATAGGGCCCATTATTATTCACAGTTTCCTGTTTCCACATTAAGTTTAGGGAAAAAAATCTCCAATTGATATGGGAATTATATTGCACTTCACCTTTGTTTGCTTCTAGACTATAAAACTTAAAGATTAATCTTAATAATAATAATACATCTTTATTTATATGCTGTTTTTCTCCCACAGTGGGGACCCAAAGTGGCTTCCAACATGTTAAAAATACAATACAAAATCAAACAACAGTCAAACATATAAATATAAAATACTAGCCATCCCCTGCCATGCGTTGCTGTGGACCAGTCTGGTGATCTGGAAAATAAAGTGATGAGAAAATGTTGGGTTTCTAATATATGTAATTTCGTTATGCTTGTGAATAAACAATATTTCTTGTTTCTTTGTCAGTGCTGATGTAGAGATTGTCTGGTTTGCCTACTTTGGAACATGCAACATATAATTGTCCTTCTTTAGGGGCCCCTTTCAAATCTATGATATTATATCTGTGATATTCGTGTGTGTGACTCATATATATCTATATCTATGGCTGGATGGCTCTTTTTCCAGGGGGCTTTGATTATGTTTTCTTGCCCTGGTGAAGAGAGTTGGACTGGATGGCCTTAAGGCCATGAGGGGGTGTTTATTTATTTATTTATGATATTTCTATCCTGCCTTTCTCAAGCCTGAAGGTGACTCAAGGCGGCTTTACAACATAGGCAGCCATTCAATGTCGTAGCCATATACAGTATAAAATTTAAATCATTTAAAACAATTTTAAAAGTGTTAGAGTGGTCACCAAAGACCACCAGAAAACAATATTTTCTGTTGGTCATGGGGGTTCAGTGTGGGAAGTTGGGCCCAATTCTATCGTTTGTGGGGTTCAGAATGCTCTTTGATTGTAGGTGAACTATAAATCCCTGTAACTACAACTCCCAAACGTAAAGGTCTATTTCCCCCAAACTCTATCTGTGTTCATATTTGGGCATATGAGGTATTTGTGCCAAGTTTGGTCTCGATCCTTCATTGTTTGAGTCCACAGTGCTCTCTGGATGTAGGTGAACTACAATTCCAAAACTCAAGGTCAATGCCCGCCAAACCCTTTTAGTGTTTTCTGTTGGTCATGGGAGTCCTGTGTGCCAAGTTTGGTTCAATTCTATCATTGGTGGGGTTCAGAATGCTCTTTGACTGTAGGTGAACTATAAATTTATTTATTTATTTATTTACTATATTTATATGCCGCCCTTCTACCCAGCAACTAGAACTCCCAAATGTCAAGGTCTATTTCCCCCAAACTCGATCTGTGTTCATATTTGGGCATGTGGAGTATTTGTGCCAAGTTTGGTCTCGATCCTTCATTGTTTGAGTCCACAGTGCTCTCTGTACGCAGGTGAACTACAATTCCAAAACTCAAGGTCAATGCCCGCCAACCCCTTCTAGTGTTTCCTGTTGGTCATGGGAGTCCTGTGTGCCAAGTTTGGTTCAATTCCATTGCTTTTTGGAGTTCAGAATGCTCTTTGATTATAGGTTAACTATAAACCCCAGCAACCACTACTCCCAAGTGACAAAATCGATTTTTGAGTGATGGTCAAGTAGGTGTCCTTGAGCAACTCGTCCAGGGATTTTGGTCACTCAAAACAGAGCATTTGGATGGATGGATGGATGGATGGATGGATGGATGGATGGATGGATGGATGGATGGATAGATAGATAGATAGTAAGCAATCACTAGTTTTACTATGGGGGCAGCGTGCACTTAGTCCAGGGGCCCCATTGAGCCATCCATGAAGAATGGGATAGTATCCATGGGCGAAGTTCTACCACTGACTTTGAGATCATTCTGGATCCCATCAATGAAAGAGTTGGAATGACCCCAATGAAATAGTGGGAGTTAGTGCGTAATACCAAATGAAGTCTTTAGGAGGCCAGAAATTGCAAGCTCTTCCAACTTGGAACTGACAGGCTTCCATGATCTTGGGATATAGGCAGGCTCAATGCAGATGGTGTTTCATTATAGGAGAGGCCTCTAAGATGTCTAAGAGCCAATTATGACATCCAATTATTCCAGCAAGGTCAAGAAGCCTTCTCAGAGCAGTTTTCTTTCCAGGAGCATATTTATAATGCTTGTGGAGGAGGAGGCGATTAATATGGGAAGTATTTTTAATCGCATTCTGTTTTCCTCAAGGTATAGCTATGAGTTACATCTCTGATCAGCCATCAGTAGATACTTCAGCAAAGTCCATTGACTTCAGCAGTGCATCTTTCCCAAGTGAGTCCTGGAAAAATCACACCCTTGCTTCTCTGTCCTGACAAATAGGGGTGTCATGGGGCACCGGGGGCATCATATATCCTCGTCTCCTCTCCTTCTGCCAAGACCAAATCTGTAGCTGCTCTTCTCTATCTAGCAGGAATTCCCAATCTCACTATCATTTTCTCTCTCCACCGCCCTTGTCTTCCCTTCTCAGCCTAGATGCTCCTGACCCTGCATTTGAGTGTTGCTTCTCCACCCCCACCCCCCACTTGTTTTCTTTTCTGAGCACGGTGTTGAAGGCGGGAGGGGGTGGCTGTGAGAAAAAGAAGAGGAGAGGATATATGATGTCGTCAGTGCCCTGTGACACCCCTATTTGTCAGGGGAGCAGAGAAACACTTTGCCTGGTGATGAAAAAGCTTTTCTAATGAGGCTTGATCAATATCACTCCCATTGCGCCATCCATCAGGGGTTGTTAGGAGCCAGTGTGTCCATTCCTGACTAACTCCTGAGGTTGGGGGCTACAAGGTGAGGCGGAAAGGGGAGGACTGGGGAAAGGGACAAGAAACAGTGTCAGCCTGGGAAGGAACAGGTTCCATGAACCGGCCTGATAACTAGATACCAAGGCAAGGAAATTCTGCCCAGATCTTTGTGTGAGATTGATGGGGCTGCAGATGTTCTTGCCTCCATTAGGAGGGGGTGCCTGAGCTCTGCCTTAAACAAACAGCCTTGTAAATCAGGACCAGGGAGGCATCTGGAGACTCCGCAGAGCTGGGGGGGAAAACAACCCACCAGTAATGCTCTCTGGCCTTCCATGAATTGAATCCGGCTCCTTCTGCTTCATTGAGGGCCCTTCAACACAGTCATATAACCCAGAATATCGAGGCAGAATAACCCACAATGCCTGCGTTGAACTGGAATATCTGAGTCCACACTGCCATATATCCCAGCTCAAAGCAGATAATGTGGGATTTTAAGCACAACTGGGAGGTGAAATTATGAAGTGTGTTTTTGGTACACTGGCCATGATAATACACAAATTTAAGACACAGCATCAGATTCAAAATCAATTTTCTAATAATAGGAGCTTTTTTAAATAAAAAAACAAGGCATTTTTTTTTGCTCCAAGAACAGAGTTGAGGAAATCACCAGAATTAGGTGATGTATAGCCTGCACTATTTTAATTTTTTTTAGAGGGTGGGGTTTTCAGGCTGTCTTTTGGTGAAGTCTAGATGGGCTGAATGTTGTTATGCAATCCACAGCTTCATAGTGAGCAGCGTGGAGTTCAAATGGAGCGGCAGCACTTAATCTCGGCCTTGTTCCCTCTGGAAGAGGAGATGGCTGGTAATTTAAGATGTTTTTGTAACAGCTACATTTCTTTATGAAGGCACCAGTTTAGCACAGGCGGTCTAAATGCTGTGGAGGAAATCCTACTGATGCAGTACAAGAGCAGGAGCTCCCGGTGGTGCAATGGGTTAAATTCTTGTGCCGGCAGGACTGAAGGCCGACAGGTCGGAGGTTCGAATCCAGGGAGAGCGCAGATGAGCTCCCTCTGTCAGCTCCAGTTCCTCATGCGGGGACATGAGAGAAACCTCCCACAAGGATGGTAAAACATCAAAAACATCTGAGTGTGTCCTAGGCAGCGTTCTTGCAGATGGTCAATTCTCTCACACCAGAAGCGACTTGCAGTTTCTCAAGTCATTCCACACACACACACAAAGAACAATAGCATTCACACTCTTTCCAGGGTCATACAGCAATATCAAAGCAAGACAGATAAATGGACAATCTAGTACACATCTCCAAATGTGGAATGACACCATGATTTGTCTCACGTGACCCTTTTGTTGAAGGGAAAGGAAATGTGAACATGAAACCAAATATGAAATCAAATGGAATTATTGGCTGGATTCTGGTTTTAGCGGCATGCTAATGTGACTGTTGATGATTTTTATTGATGATTTTATAATGTTTTTATACCACTGTTTTTATCAAATGTATTTTTGTATAGCATCATTGATGCACATGTGAAGCCACCCTGAGTCCCCTTGTGGGAGAAGGACAGAGTAGAAATAAAGTTAATAAATAAATAAACTAAATAAAATAATGCCACATACACATGTGCAATGGCACTACCATGCCACTCCATTTCTGTGAACATAAACTGAACATGGTAGTGCAATGGGTTAAACCCTTGTGCCAGCTCAACTGCTGATCTGAAGGTCGGCAGTTTGAATTCTCAAGACAAGATGAGCTCCCATCTGTCGGTTCCAGCTTCCCATGCAGGGACATGAGAGGAGCCTCCCACAGGATGGTAACACATCTGGGCATCCCCTGGGCAACGTCTCTGCAGGCGGTCAATTCTCTCACATCAGAAGTGACTTGCAGGTTCCCAAGGTGCTTCTGATATGATAAAAAAGTGAATCTGAACATTGTTCATTGGACAAATTGGACAACTTCTGTGGAGGCAAGTTAAGCAAGAATGAGATTTCAACATGGCTCTGGCCCCTCTCTGTCTACTCTATGCAGCTACTTCTCTGATGCCTTCCTTCTGCTGAGCCTGGGACATTTTGGCTGCTTCCAACACTGGTATTGTTATGCTGCTGCAGTGTAGCTACTAGCTAGCTAGGGAATCATGGCCTTCAATAGTGACCCATTGCTCCACATGAGATGAAGGCACCAATAGTGACCCATTGCTCCCTCAGTAAGGCATACCTTCCATACACATACACAAATGAGATCTTTAAAGAGCCTAGTTCTTTTTGTCTGCCTCTGTGTAACTTTAAGACTGCAGATTTGATTTTTTTTCAAGACATAAAGATACTTACAATTCTTGAACCAGGCACCTCCCACATGCATTGGGGCCACAATCCCTACCACAAAACATTCTGGCTAGAAATAATGAGAGCTATAGCTGAACATATCTGTGGTCTAGATGAGGATAAATGTGTTTACAATCCTTAGATGTGGACTAAAGTATTCCAGCAAGGTCAAAAAGCCTTCTGAGAACATGGAGCTCCTCTAAAGAGACATTCCATAGCCTTTAAGGAGGAGATCATATCTGTTCTTCTAATTCCTAGTGTGTTTACTGTCGAATATGCATTTGTTGTATCCTGTTGTAGTCTCAGGAACTGTGATGCAGCCCTGTGCCATGCCAAAGCCACAGCACTAACCTTACTCATAGTGCAATTGCAATCCCGGCAGGAAGAGAGATGAGCATTTTACTTGATTTGCATATTTCAAATACAGAAACTGAATTAAGATGGGATGCAGACTAGTTCTGACAAGCAAATTGACTGTCACTGCCTTTCAAAACATAGACTAATTCTCCAACCTTTGTGTTGCCGTCGTTGTGCTGACCAGTTTTGCTCTGCAGCTTTTCACATATCCACAGTATTGTCAAAGGGCTTGCAGACAGCTGTAACTATTTAAACAACAAGCACTCTCCTGCCAAACACTGGCTAGATTTGAGCCTGATATTCTACAAAATAGAATCCTAGAATTAGAAGACAACACACGCGACATCAGTCCAACCCCTGCCATCTAGTTAAAAAGGTAAAAGTTTCCCCTTGACATTAATTCTAGATGCATCTGCCTCTGGGGGTTGGTGCTCATCTCCATTTCTAAGCCAAAGAGCTGGCATTGTTCATAGACACCTCCAAGGTCATATGACCAGTGTGACTGCATGGACACTGTTACCTTCCCACCAAGGTGGTACCTATTGATCTTCTCACATTTGCATGTTTTCAAACTGCTAGGTTGACAGAAGCTGGGGCTGACATCAAGAGTTCACCCCACTCCCCAATTTCGAACCAGTCAGCAAACTCAGCAGCTCAGTGGTTTAACTCGCTGTGTCACTGGAGGCTCCCACCATATAGTTAGGATTATATATTTTCAAGAGCAAAAAAGGAGTAATATAACTCCTACTGTTGTTACTGTCTTCAGCTAGAGAACAGGCTGATGAGATTTATACTCTACTAATCCTAAGTTTATTCAATATCATGTTGTCTAATGAAATAGAGGAAGGGGGGAGAGGGAGAAACAGCAGCTAAGCTTCTTTCTGATATGAAGGTAGCCATGGTTTAAAGGGGGTGAACATTTGCCCTTTGGAGTTTGTTGTCCTGCAGTTCTCATCATCCCTCACTTCTAGCTACAGCTGATGAGAATTACAATTAAATGCGCGTAAGGCCACAGGTTCTCCATCTCTGCCATTGTTTACAAGTTCTCCTAGAAAGAACCCTGGGAGCTGTAGTCCTAGAGCAGTGTTTTTCGACCTTTTTTGAGCCGCGGCACATTTTTTACATTTACAAAATCCTGGGGCACACCACCAACCAAAATGACACTCTAACCCACTAATACATATAGTTAATATGTTCTTAAATGTATTTATACACTCAGTGTGAAACCTGGGCCTGCTTCGATGAACACAACATAGATATGATTTCCTCTCACATACTTATACATGGCTATCATGTCTTCTCTCAGCCTTCTCTTCTTCAGGCTAAACATGCCCAGCTCTTCAAGCCGCTCCTCATAGGACTTGTTCTCCAGACCCTTGTGAAATTTCACCCTGAGTGAAACTTGCTTCCAGTTAACTATGGATATCATGAAGCTGTTATAAACAGTTCCTGGGCGGGGTGGGTGGGTGGGTGGGGAGGCAAATCTCGAAAAATCCAGTAAAACAGTTTAAAAAACCCAAACATTTCCAAGCGGAGAGGCTCAATTTGTTTCTTGGAAACATGTGAATGCTTCAGCCTCCTGATGCTCCCAAGTTTGCTCACTGCCCAATTCACCGAATGGAGCTTCTGGCTTTGTTCTCGCGAGAAATCCAAGCCAACGCGAAAACACCAACTTAATCACTTCCGCCCAGTGCTCCGCTTTTGCGGAGGGAGGGAGGCAGCAAAAGAGGCCACACAGATCTATGAAACGTATCAGGAGGCTGAAGCAGCCCTGAGCGGGAGCTGGAGCCATGCTGAGTCGAGGCTCCTGAAGGCTTCCTCAAGGCGGGCCTGGCCCTGGCATTCGGCGGAGCCCTTCCTTTTGCCTCAGGGAGGATCTTTGGGGAGGGAAAGAGGGAGAAAGAGCTGCTAGGAGGGGGAAGAGTGCCAATTTCCCACGGCACACCTGATGATCACTCACGGCACACTAGTGTGCCACGGCACACTGGTTGGGAAACACTGTCCTAGAGGAAAGCGGAATGAATAGATGTTAAAACTGATTTAGCACCAGTCTTGCCAAATCACAATTTGTAGAGCCCGTTTTCAATTAATCTGGCTGAAAACTGACACAAATTTGCATTGCGGATATTGGTGTATTCATTGAGTTGAGATGATATTGAAGAAATGGCAGGGAAGGGCCACAGAGAAGGGAATAAGTTTCCCTTACTATGGAAATTGGATTTTTTTTTCTTTCCTTGCTATAAAAATCCTTCAAAACCAACAGCCTGGAACTGAATGACAGATGGTGGGTGTGTTTGTGAAATGCAGCCAAGTTCGGCAAAAAGTTCAATTCACACCTACTCCTGGCAGATTTGGGAGGTGAGGAATATGTACATGAATATTCTGCAATCACTCTTGCTCTTGGGCTATTAACGTGTATGTGTGACTTATTCTGCATGGGGTGGGAGCGGGCATAAAGCTTTTGATAATTGATAAAATGCAGTGCCCCCATTTGTTCAACTGAACTGACACCCTCTTATGTCAGAGCCCCATTTCATCTTCCTCTGGAATTGGCCCACATGGGTTTGTTTTCCCCAAATTGCTTCCCACCCTGATCCTGCCCCCAGGACCACCCCACTCTCACCCACAACTACTAGCAGAATGTGGAAGTACCAGGTTGGGAGCCTCTCTCCCCCATTCCAGGCATGCTGCCAGATCCTCCCATCTAAAAACCAATTTCATAAGCACCATTTAAAGCACCTTCGTGCTTCTCTTCTCCCATTAGCACACATGTGTGAGAAACAGAAATGTCGTTTTAAATCTGCTTGCATCAGGCTTTTAAAATGAAGACAGGCTGGTGGATTTCCAGCTACATCTCCAGTCTTCCGGCATTTGTGGTGTGACTTGTCAACAGATGCATGTATCTGAAGTGCAGATTTTTTTTCACACTGTTTTAATGTTTTATTATATAAATTTAATTGCTTTAAGTTAATGGAGCACCCGGTGGCGCAATGGGTTAAATCCTTGTGCAGGCAGGACTAAAGACCAACACGTTGGAGGTTTGAAACCAGGGAGAAAGCGGATGAGCTCCCTCTGTCAGTTCCAACTCCCCATGCAGGGACATGAGAGAAGCCTCCCACAAGGATGGTAAAACACCAAAACATCCGGGCATCCCCTAGGCAACATCCTTGCAGACGGCCAATTCTCTAACATCAGAAGCGACTTGCAGTTGCTCAAGTCACTCCTGACACAAAGAAAAAAACCTTAAGTTTAAATATGCTTTTTTTGACATGTAAAATTTTAACCCACCAGCATGGCCGGATTACTTATAAGGCCAGCATAGGCCATGGCCTAAGGGCGCATGCCGAGGAGGGGCGCAGATTACGGACCAAAAATAATAATAATAAACTG
Organism: Anolis apletophallus; assembly: GCA_030556195.1. Classification (NCBI taxonomy): domain Eukaryota; kingdom Metazoa; phylum Chordata; class Lepidosauria; order Squamata; family Anolidae; genus Anolis; species Anolis apletophallus. The sequence continues at coordinate 152,744,266 of JARBWK010000001.1, read as the reverse complement.
GTCCGCGCCCCTCTTTCCCCCTTTCTCATGCCCCTCCTCGCTCCTTCTCCCGGCAAAGTCTCTCGCTCTCTGGGCTGCCCGTGGGTCTCTGGCTGGCCTGACCTCCTGGCTCTCGGGGAAGCCATCTCCATGGCGACTCGACCGGCTCCCCCAGCGGCAGACTGTAAATTCTTGCAGCCATAGCCAAGTGGCAGAATCCGGGAGAGGGCGGTGGAAGGGAGGGGAAAAGGAGGAGTAGGAGGCAACTAGGAGGAAAGAAGGATGAGACGGAGGGAGGAAGAGGGGAGAGAAATGGCGTTGCTTGGGAGGACCTCTCCCAGGTCCCCAGCACGAGACCACACCAAGCCAGGCTCGCTCCTGCGCTCCTGGACCAAACCGGGGCGGCCTGCTTGGCCAAAGGGAGCCGCAGGAGGGAGGAAAGGATCAAGGCCAGGGTCTGGCTCTCCTGCCTTCAGGAGCAGCCGAACAAAAGCCGCACAAACCCCAACCTGAATCCTCCCTCGGTTTGCGGGAGCGCACGCCAAGCAGACATCTCTCTCTCTCTCTCTCTTGCTCTCTCTCTCTCTCATGCTCTCCCTTGCTCTCTCTCGTGTGTGCCTCTGGAGCGAATTTGTACCCGCTGCGCTCTCCCCAAGCCTCCCAAGGAGACCTTCAGAGCACAGTGGAACTTTCCAGCTGGTGGGAATGGGGACCTTGGGGGTGGCGGGATGGTGCCTACTCGCCTTTCTCTTCTGCTCCGGAGGCACCATGGCGAAAGGCAGCCAAGTGTGGGTCTGAGTGGGGGGGGTGCGGGGGGGCCGGGCCGTAGAGGTTGGCTTAAAGGGGGCATAATTCCAAAGTGTGGCCGAGGGTCCAAAAAGGTGTTATCTGGGCCTGACCACCAGTAGTGCTTAACCAACTCTCTACCTACCACCACTACCAGATATATGTCATATTCTCACCTATTTGTCTCTGTACACTGACTTGGAGGCCTCTCATTCATAGGTAAGTTGAAGTTGATGTAACCTCCTTCCTCTCTCTTTTCCTCCCCTGTTCAGTTAATTGAGTCAAACTATATTTGGACCTTGAACTCAGTTTGCAACAAGCTGAGAAAAACAAAGAGAAGAAACAAGGAAAGAAAAACAAAGGCATTTTAAAAGCAGCTCTAAAACTGGTATGATAGAGAAACCAATCAAGGACTGACCCTATCAAATTGGGACAGTTGGAGGCTGTGCTGTGCAGAGCTGTCTCTTCACTCTTATGTGATATAGCCCTTTTAATCTCCCCCCACATGTCCATAAACATGGACAGGCTGCCCTATGACCATTCTTTGTGTCCTACAAATATGACCAGAAGGCTATTGGTGCCCTATGTATGCCAATGGTTGCACGTTTCCTAAAGTTGCCGAATAGGGGAATATACACAAAATCTTCCAGCTTCAACGAGACCGTTTCTAAAGTTCCTGCCTGCCTCCACAGCTGCTGGACCAACCACCCTTTTCAGTCTGCTGCCATGCTTTACGCTGGTGGAACGCATCGAAAAGGCTACTGTGAAAGTGATATGGTTAATTTCACTAGGCTTCAGGTTTGTTTGCTTTCTAAACACAGAAGGCATATCAGTGCTGGTGTAGATACAGAATCATAGAATCATTGGCTTGGAAAAGACACAAGGGCCAGCCAGTCCAACCCCCTTGCCAAGCAGGAAAATACAATCAAGGGCTCCCGACAGATGGCCATCCAGCCTCTGTATGAAACCATACATGTGTGTGTACATGCACATGAATGTCCACACATAATGAAACTGACAATGATTTCTCTCCATCATGTCAGTTTCATGATAGGTCAGAATTGGCTGCAAAAATATGCAACATGTCGTTGTTTCTACCCAACCCAGGATCTTTTCCACTGTACTATTATATCACACTGGCTGTATTCTACGGAAACTAGGAGTGTGTAGTTTGGTCAGAGGTACCAAAGTAGCTCTCTGGGTGAGATAGCTTTTAGCACTTCCACCAACAAACAAATATAGTAAGATGTCTGTGTGCATTTATGTATGTATGTACATATGCTCATACATGTATTCTCCAAATCCAAATCATTAGGTTTCCCCTCGACATTAAGTCTAGTCATGTCTGACTCTGGGGGTTGGTGCTCATCTCAATTTCTAAGCCGAAGAGCCGGCATCCAAGGCCCCCATGGTCATGTGGCTGGCATGACTGCATGGAGCACTGTTACCTTCCCACCATAGCAGTACCTATTGATCTACTCATATTTGCATGTTTTCAAACTGCTAGGTTGGCAGAAGCTGGGGCTAACAGAGGGAGCTCACCGTGCTCCCTGGGCTCAAAGCACTGACCCTTGGGTCAGCAAGTTCAGGAGCTCAGCGATTTAACCCGCTGCACCACCAGGGCTCCATTCCAAATCATTACCTATGTTTTTATCTGTCAGAGGTTAACAGTCTAAAGATGGGGCAATGTCGTGTTTTGTAAGAGAAGGTTGCCAATTGAGTTTAGTATCCAGAGACTGATGAATTTGGGGACATTAGGGCAGAAGTAAACTGACAGAGAGCGGGAGAAAAGCCATTTAGGAAGGAGAGAGGCCCTATTATCTACATACATGCATTTGCACCCAAACAGAAGCACTCACAAACACTCCCCTTGTGACTCCACACATGTTGATTTTTCATCAGGAACACCCCTCTTTTTGGATTTGCAAAGAACAAAGAGCCAACAACCGCAATCATTAAAATATATTCTTCTTTTCTTTTTTGCTTCATCCTTTAGTTCCAACAAGATGTCTTATTGACTTCTTGCTGGCTTACCCTAAGGAAGCGTGCAAAGGACGGGGTCATAAATCCTGAGTTAAATGTACAATTTATGGAATGGGAGACAGAAGAGAGAGCCTCCCTTTCTTTCTCTTTCCCTTCCCTCATACCTTTTCACCTTTCATTCCTTCAGTCCTTTCTATTTCTTCCCTCCCTCCCTTCCTCCTCCATTCCTGTCTTTATCTCTTTCTTTCTTTCCTTCTCCTTTCTCTTCCCTCTCACACACAGTAGAGTCTCGCTTATCCAACGTTCTGTATTATCCACACAGTCTGCCTCCCACCCGGAATCACAGCAATGCCTAGTTCATTTTAAGTTCATTTTATGCAGTTCTATCTTTTTTTGTAGTCAAGTTTTTAGTAGTCAATGTTTATGTAGTCAATGTTGTCAATACATTACAATGTTTTGGTGCTAAATTCGTAAATACAGTAATTACTCCATAACGTTATACTGTAGTGAACTGCTTTTTCCGACGATTTGTTGTAAAACATGATGTTTTGGTGCTTAATTTGTAAAATCATAATGTAATTTGATGTTTAATAGGCTTTTCCTTTATCCCTCCTTATTATCCAACATTTCCGCTTATTCTGCTGGCCCGTCAGGGGCGGTCCTACCGGGAGGCAAAGGACGCCGCTGCATGGGACGCCATCTGGGTAAAGGGCGCATTCCCCCGCCCGCCAGCAGCGTCCGGCCGATTTTCTGCTTTTGGGCCTTGTGCGCTCCGACGCTGCGCCGTAGCAAACCTCTCTGCGTGCCGAATAGGGAGTGCTGTGTTTACAGGCTTCTGCACCTGCGCACAGGAGCTTCTGGGCATGCGCGGGGGGGGCACATGCCGAATAGGGAGTGCTGTGTTTACAGGCTTCTGCACCTGCGCACAGGAGCTTCTGGGCATGCGCGGGGGGGCACGTGCCGAATAGGGAGTGCTGTGTTTACAGGCTTCTGCGCCTGTGCACAGGAGCTTCTGGGCATGCGCGGAGGGGGGGGCGCTACCGAATAGGGAGTGATGTGTTTATAGGCTTCTGCGCCTGAGCACAGGAGCTTCTGGGCATGCGCGGGGGGTGCATACCGAATAGGGAGTGATGTGTTTATAGGCTTCTGCGCCTGAGCACAGGAGCTTCTGGGCATGCGCGGAGGGGGGGGCGCAGTGCCAAAATAATGTTTTGGGGGGCGCCAAAATAATGTTCGCTTACCATTTAAAATTACCATAGACCGCCCCTGTGGCCCGTTTATGTTGGATAAGCGAGACTCTACTATGTGTGTATGTGTGTGTACATTCTCATTCATACCCAGTCAGGAAAAAAGAGAGACAGATATAGGCTGAGGTCCACAAAGAGAAGGAGAGAAATTCCAGGTCTTGCTGCCCCCTCCCTGCATCCAACTCACCAAGAGTCTATGGAGACCAGGGGAATAAAAGCAAAAAAAAAGAAGAAGCTCCTTTTAATGAGCATGAGTTTATTTGTTCCCGAGATGGAGCATCCGGTAGTTATGGCTTTGACTTTTATGAGGAACTCAAAAGCAGTAATAAGCCAACACTCCTCCCTCCCGCTTTCTTTTTTCTCTCTCTCTCTCTCCTTTCCAACCAGCAGTAACCTAACTGTTCCCCCCCTCCTTCCTAACCCAAGGTTTTATTTCCCAGCTAGCAAAATTGCCCACTACCCACTCATCAAGAATGCCTGGTGGTTTTAAAAATATATACATTCCCTTTCTCTCTCTCTCTGTTCCACCCCTACCCTGAGCTTTGGGAAATTGCATCTGCAGCAACCCCTTTCTTTTCTTTCTTTGCAAAGTGTGAACTCTGCATGGCTCCTCATTTCCCTCTCCACCACCACAGCTCCATTTTAAGAAAAAGAGCGAGTGTTGTTGTTTTTTTCCTCAGCCCTCCCTTCCCCTTCTTCCCTTTGGTCTCTCCAGATCCCATTTGTCTTCCGCCTTATAGGCTGGTGGTGAGTCCTTTTTATTACAGGCCTGGCGGAGTCCTCCTTGTTAGATTGAATTACATGATTCACTGTTTGATGGTGCTTTTCTATTACCTTATAAATTTTGTTTATTCCTTCCCTGACCCTTTATTCACAGCCTGGGATTTCTCACAAGATACAAAATAAATTTATAAACAAATCAATTAAATATTTCTTCACAATTTGTCAGGCCCCCCCCTCCACAAAAGACACACAATATTGCCAAGAGTTATGGCCTGCACAGCAACGCAGTGCAGCTCCCGGCTGCTAAGAGAGAAGGAGAAAAGGGAAGGAAGGAAGGAAGGAAGGCAAGAAGGGAGGGAGGGAATGAAGGAAGGAAAAAAGGAAGGGAGGGAGAGAGGATGACGAGGAAGACAAGGGAAAGCAAAGAGGAACCGAAACCACTATACTACAAAGGGGTAGTAGTGGTGGGTCCACCTCTATCACCAGCAAAGCTTGGCCCTTCCCAGCTCCCACCACTACTACCCCTTCCATTGCGGAGTCAATGAGTGCACACAACTGGAAGAAACCTCAATCTAACATATAACCTGCCATAAGACATTACATTGGATATTAATTGTTGTTCAAAAAAAAAGGTTTGTGCAAAGTATAAAACGCAGTAGAGAAGCAGTTCAAAAGGGTTCACAGCAAATGTGGCATATGAGGACTCAAACTGGAAATAATGCATCTGAGCAAACAAGCCATGTTATTAAAGCATTTCTACTTTATTGTAGAAAGCAACAGAAAGGCAGTAATACACATGCAACAGCATGTTTAACAAGTTAGAACAGGAGAAATCATACCATGAGGCACACACAATGGATGGCATACAGCAGAAGATTAACAGCAACTCTAAACTCCTCCCTTCTTCATCGCTGTGATTGGAAGAGAGAGTGGGCCAATAGGCAGAGCCTAGTAACAGTGATTAATTCCTTCTAAACATATTACTAACTCTACTGCTAGATGGCGCTCATGAGAGAGGAAATCTGCTTACTTCTATCCACTCTCATGAGACAGACACATCCATCTAGACTTCAGTATAAACATATTGAAGTACAGCATTTTGCCATTAATTTCAACATTAATGACACCCACATCTTGAGTTCAGTATCTAAACTGGCATTACATAGTGGTTTGAGTACTGGAGAACAACTCTGGAGACCAGGGTTTGATGCAATGGTTGACCAAGGAAATCCTCTGGGTGAACTTGGGCAAGTCAGACTTTCCCATCCTCAGTGATAGGTTTGCCTTAGAAAATCCATAAGTTGGAAACTACTTAAAGGCATATAGCAACAACAACAACAACAAATTAAAAAACAAAAACATTGTGTAAAGCAGTGGTTCCCAAACTTTTTTGGCCTACCGCCCCCTTTTTTTAAAAATTACTCACCGCCCCCATGAAATTATTTTTTAAAATTTAATAGCAATTAAACAGAAAGATATATGTATTAATGCAGTGGTTCTCAACCTTTCTAATGCCATGACCCCTAAATAAGGTTCCTCATGTTGTGGTGACCCCCAACCATATTTTCGTTGCTACTTCATAAATAATTTTGCTACTCTTACAAATCCTAATGCAAATATCTAATATGCAGGTCAAAGCGAAGGGGGCGGAGCCAAAGAAGAGGGCCGCGTGATTCCTCCTAAATGGCCAATTGTTCACTGCCCCCTTAAAGGGGTTCACCGCCCCCCAAATTCCCCTGAGCCTCCCACCGCCCCCTTGGATCGCCTCACCGCCCACCAGGGGGTGGTATCGCCCACTCTGAGAATCAGTGGTGTAAAGGATGGTTACCAATTGATCAGGGAAGAGAATGCCAAGGCTGTACTTGTAAGTTTACCAAGGCTTATATTTGCAGACTGCAGCAGATCAAATCTGTCATGGTGTTGAAATAATTTCAACTATTCTCAGTGTCCAGTTGATGTGCTGCTACATATGTTATGAACAAAGCCTTACTTCCACATTTATTTATTTATTTCATGCATTTCTACCCCGCCCTTCTCACCCTGAAGGGGGACTCAGGGCAGCCTCACACAAGCATCACATGATGCTATCGACATATAAACAATCAAAATTACATTAAAACATTAAACATCTTAAAAACACAATTATACAATTCATTAAACAATAAATTAAACATGCCAATTAAAACCAAGTCCAAGTCTGGGTAAATCCAATGTCGCAGATATCCTAATTTTCTTTCCAGTTGCCTCTGTCCACTAATTGAACGCCTGGTCCCAAAGCCAAGTCTTCAATTGTCTTCTGAAGGACAGGAGGGAGGTGGCCAACCTGATGTCCTGTTTACTATTTCAGCCATTAGTTATTGGTTCAATGGTTGCTTTTATGTTGTGTTATAATGTTGTTTTTATTTTGTTTTATGCTATTGTTTTACGTATTTTAGTGTGTTATATATTAACTATGTTGATTGGGCTTGCCGCCCCAAGTACCTCCAGGGAGATGGAGGCAGGATAATACCAAAGTTGTTGTTGTTATTATTATTGTTGTTACAATACATAGGGTGACTTTATGGGGTTTCTTAAACTTAGCTAAGGGGTAGATGGGCAGTTTTAGCAGAATTTTCTGACCCAAGCCTGCATGGATTACAAACAATGCTACCAACTGGAAACATCCCCTTCAGTAAAACAATCTGGGGGTTTAGAGCAATTGAGGGCCTCAAAATCAGCCCTTGGGGTCACATGAGGGCCATAACATCAGACTATGTCACTTCCTGTTTAGGTCAAGTCATTCATGACTGCAGCAGGTCATACTGCTGTTAAGCACAACTATGGACGACAGCTCAATAGCTGGCAATGCAAATAACATTTCATTCTCCAGTATGACTCTCATGGGAGTAAGGGTAGTAGGTCCAAAAAGGTATCCAGGATCTATGAACAGTGCTTACTGTTGGGCTTTTAAGGGCCCAAACCAACAATGGGACACCTGCCTGTGTCTTCAAATCAAATGTTGACTTAAGATGGCCCCGTGAATTTTGTGGAAATTTTGTAGGGGTTTTGTAGGAATACCTAGAGGTGGTTTTGCCAGTTCCTTCTTTGGAACTCTAGCCTCCATCACCCGGTATTTATTGGTTGTCTCCCATCCAAGTACTATGCAGAACTGGCTCTGTTTGGCTTCCAAGATTAGACAAGATCTGATGTTTTACACAGTATGTAGGCCTATGCACCATTTTCCCAACTTAACCTATGCGCACCCAAAGCTTCACTGGGAGGCAAAAGATTTTTATTAAACACAAGGCAAGCAGCAGGTTGGCAAGATTATTTCAGTCTTCAAACTGCTTATATCTGCAGATTTGATAGTGACATGCAACAATAACCACATGAGATAAAGCAATGCATAAAATCAAAATACAGCATTTACGTTCTTCATGAAATAGATCATAGATGTAGATAAAACAAAGATTATCTTGGAGCGAAAGAAGTTGAACATATTATATAAAAATTTCCAAAAAGTAACTGTTTTGGATCATAGCTCCCAAAATCCCCTAGTCAGCAAGGCAATAATAGCCATATTATCTGGGGCATTTTAGGAGCTATACTCCAATAAAAAGAGTAACTTTTACAGGTCCTGGCAGTGTGTCTTTTGATATAGGGAATACTAAATTATATCTGGGCCACCTGGTGGCACAGCAGGTTAAACCGCTGAGATGCTGAACTTGCTGACCAAAAAGTTGGTGGTTCGAAACTGGGGAGCAGGGTAAACTCCCACTATTAGGCCCAGCTTCTACCAACCTAGCAGTTCGAAAACATGCAAATGTGAGTAGATCAATAGGTACCACTTCTGTGGGAAGAAAACAATGCTCCAGGCAGTCATGCTGGCCACATGACCTAGAAAGCATCTACGGACAACGCTGGCTCTTTGGCTTAGAAATGGAGATGAGCACCACCCCCAGAGGTGGACATGATTAGATTTAATGTCAGGTGAAACCTTTACCTTAAATTATGTCTTTATTACTGTTACCTTATTTTCCTCTATGTTGTTGGCACCATCCCTAGCATGTATCAGTTATATTTCCAGCTCTCTCAAAAATGTATCTTGTCAGGTTCAAAGGCAATAGTTATCCCATTTTCTTCCCCTGCATGGGATTTCCTCAGACACACATGTCTCAGCAATCAGACTTGCAAATTTAGTCCATCTTTTCTTTCCAGTGGCCAAACACGAAACATAGCAGGCTAAATACAGATTTGTGTTTTGGGAAAATCCATCATTATACATCATTCACCACTTGAGAGGCCACCTCTGAAAACAAATACGATATAACATCTTGTATGACCTTTCTGTGCTTATTTTGTAGATTCTGCTCTTCTACTTTTGACTCAAGGTGCTTGGCTAGTGACTGCTAATTTTGCGGCAAATTTCCCACCACCCACAGATTGGATGATAACCAGCTAGTCACTACTTCAAATGGGGTGAAAGGACAGGGATTTGCACAATCCAAAGAAAAGGGAAAGAGAATCTTTGAGGTGCATTTTTGTGATGCAAACTAGACAGCCTGTTTATTGATTATGTAATTAAGGTTTTTATGTGGACTTTACTATTTTAATTTAATATGGATTTGAATTGCATTTTTAATGATATACATTGGCTCAAGTACCTTCAGGCAGCGAGGCAGCTTCTAAATACAATCAAGGGAGGAAAGGAGAAATATGAAAGAACCCAATTGTGAAAATGTCATTATGGCAGAATACTGACAGATAAATTCACAGCCCTGAGTTCTCTGTTTAGGACAGAGATGGGAAGCCTAGATGGGGTGCAGGCAGTTGCTGTAACATTATTTATTCCTGCCTAACTCTATCCAGCTTGGGCAATAGTCATGGATAATGAAAAGTTAACTCCAACATCTGGAGGGCCATACCTTCCACAGCTCAGGTCTAGTAGCACTTAATTGTTAAACGTAATAATAATAATAATTACTATATTTCATCCTATCTCCCCAGTTGGACTCAGGGTGGATTCAAAACATAAAAGGCAAATATTCAATGCCCGAATACAACAACAATACATCCATAGCAACAAAATTTAGCAACCCAACATATAAACACAAATTATGACTTAACATTTTTTCTTATCATCATCAATTTGGTTCTATTATCCAATTTTTTTCTTGTATCAAAAATTCTCTCATTGAAGTCCAGTCCGTTGGGTTTTTAAAATACCCCTCTGTATTTTTATTCAGCAGTTAGGTTAGTTTGTCCAAGTTCATTATCAATTATCTTGGATAACCATTGTTCTTTGCAGGAATTTATTTTGTTCACCGCCACCAGATAGTTAAATAGTTTACCTTATTTTTTCCCCATTTCTATACCTAAGAATTTGTAATTTTAAGTTATTATTATCACATTTATTTTTCAAAACAAATGTGTCCACAGTACTTAGCCTCAAATAAGCACTATTAGCTGTTAAAGAGTTATATATTTTGGGGAACACTGTGTATTTCCATTTGCACTTCCAAAGCAGTGTATCTTTGGGTCCTTCCACATGGTCCTATATCCCAGAATATCAAGGCAGAAAATCCCACATTATATGAGTGTGGACTCAGATACCCAGTTCAAAGCAAATATTGTGTGATTTCTGCCTTGATATTCTAGAACAGGGGTGCTCACAGCATGGGAGCTACTGATTAAAAAAACCAAGTCCCAAAGATCACCTACCCAGAAATGTAAAACGTATAACTATTTTCTTATTTATTTATTTATATTTATTATTCATTTTTATGTACCGAGCCTTCCAGCAGGCTCAGGGCAGTTTATATAAAATGAAGTTATAAAACATCAAAATTTCAATTTAATAACAACGATATAAAACAGAGCATAAAAATACATCCAACCACCCCATTTCTCCCACACTGCCATATTACCACACATATTATCAGCCAGAAAGTAAGAAGAGAGGCTTTTGAACTGCAAGGCCATTTAATACTCAGCAAGGTAAACAAGGGGCATGCAAAAATACATCCAACCACCCCATTTCTCCCACACTGCCATATTCCCCAACATATATTTCTCAAGGAACAAAGCAAGCAGAGAGGCTTTGGAGCTAAAAGGCCATTTTTAAAAATAAAAAGGAAACAAAGAGACATGCCAAAGTACAATCAAGCACCCACCCCATTTCTCCCACATTTCCATATTCCCCAACATATATTTCTCAAGGAATAAAGCAAGCAGAGAGGCTTTTGAGCTAAAAGTCCATTTTTAAAAATAAAAAGGAAACAAAGAGACAATCCACAGAACAATCAAGCACCCACCACAAAGTAAAAAGACCGAACTTTGAGATGCGGTAAGGAAATGACCCCAAAGCGTCCTTCTCCTCCTCCGTCGTTGCTCCTATTTCCACTCCGCCAGCATGCGTGCCGCCTCCAAGAGCTCACGAGAAGTCCGAGAGGCAGAATGGGTGCTCCTGCGCATGCGCGCGGGGCCAGCCATGCATTGCATTATCCAGGCCCGCCCCCTTTGGTCTCCTACGACTCTGAGTGGCTGGAGAAGGACGGAGGGGGCCCATTCTGCCTCTTGGACTCTGGAGCTTTTGGAGGTGGCGAGCAAGCAGGGAGGAGCAACGACAGAGGACTTCTTTGCAGTGTGCAGGGGTGCGTGAAGAGGATCAACAGCAAAAAACCTGGTCAGGGGCCTGAAGATCACCAGGATGAGGCCCAAAGATCACCCTGGTGATCGCGATCACAGTTCTGAGCACCCCTGTTCTAGAATATAGGGCTGTGTGGAAGGGCCCAAAGTAATTTAAAGTTGGAAAGGACAAAAAGATCCATCAAGTTCTGACATAGGATACACAATGAAAGGTCCTTTGAAAGATGTTAATCTAACCTCTTTTTAAAGACCTCCAAAGATGGGGAGTCCACTACCCTCCAAAACAATATTTTTTACTGTTAAACATAAAACATTTTTATTAATGTTTGGTTGAAATCTCCATTATTTCAATTTGAATTCATTCTGGATCAGCAGATATTTAAAGAAAGCTTTTATATCTCAGTCATCTATTTTCCATACTTAGATAAACATACCCAGCTTCAATGTATTGTCGAAGGCTTTCGCTGGGTTGTTGTAGGTTTTCAGGCTATATGGCCATGTTCCAGAAGCAGTCTCTCCTGATGTTTCACCTGCATCTATGTCAGGCATACTCAGAGGTTGTGAGGTCTTTTGGAAACTTGGAAAATTGTGTCTATCTATCTCTATCTTATCTATCTCCAGCTTCTTCAGTCATGCCTCATTAAGCTTGGTTTCCAGGTCTTTGATCGAGCAAGTTAGCCTTATCAGGACTCCTTCCAGCTTGTGGATACCCTTCTTGAAGCGTGGTACTTAGAACTGGAGACAAAATCCAGGTGAAGTCTGACCAAGGCAGAAGGGAATGGCACTACTACTTCCCTCAACACTATACTCCTGTTGACACAGCCCAGAATTGCTTTGGCTGCTAAATCACACAGTTGACTCACGTTTTCTCTTCAAGGAAACCTGTAAAGTAATGATTCATGTTGCTAAGGCATCCTCTCAAAAAGTGCTCTCATTTGGAGGCAAATTATATTTGATCTCAACTTTACCTCCGAACATAGCTACTGTAGGGTACTTCTCCTACAGATGTAAATTGTTTTAATAACTTGCTGGCCCTATCCTCAGATGTGCCTGGAAAGTGTAATTCTATGAAGTTGGATAAGGATCAGAAGCTGACAATTTTTCTCGCCAAAGTATTATAGCTTCTACAGAGTGCTTAAAAGAGGCGGTGGTAGCTCCATTGCTGAAAAAACCGTCATTAGACCCGGCGGTTTCCTCCAACTACCGACCAGTGTCGAATCTTTCGTACCTGGGGAAGGTAGTTGAGAGGGCAGCAATGGAGCAGTTGCGGTCCTTCTTAGATGATGCAACATGGCTAGACCCCTTCCAGTCCGGCTTCCGTTCGGTGCATGGGACAGAGACGGTCCTGGTCGCCATCACAGATCAACTCCGCTGCCAGCTTGACCAAGGCGGGTCTGCGCTGCTCGTGTTATTGGACCTCACGGCAGCGTTTGACACGGTCGACCACAATCTTTTGATCCACCGCCTGGCCATGGCTGGGAGTGAAGGGGACAGCCCTGAAATGGCTGGCCTCCTTCCTCCACCAGCGGTCTCAGCATGTGAGGAGGGGCGAGGTGGTCTCCGAGGGCTCCCCATTAGTTTGTGGAGTCCCGCAGGGGGCCATTCTCTCCCCTCTGTTATATAACATCTACATGCAGCCGCTTGCACAGCTGGTGCGGAGTTTTGGGCTTGAGTGTCACCAGTACGCTGATGACACTCAGGTCATTCTGAGGATGGAGGGCAGGCCTGGATCCGTCCCCGATAATTTCCAACGCTGCCTTGAGGCCGTTACTGGATGGCTGCGAGCCAGTAGGTTGAGGGTGAATCTGGCGAAGACGGAGATCTTGTGGCTGGGTCGCCCAGGTGATAGGGATGTCCAGCTTCCGACCCTGGACGGTGTGGCATTATGCCCATCGCCTTCTGTAAAGAGCCTGGGGGTCCACTTGGACTCCCAGCTGACCATGGAGACCCAGGTCTCTGCGGTCAGCAAGTCTGCCTTTTCCATCTCAGACAGGCAAGGCGGCTGGCCCCCTATCTATCCCGGAACAACCTGGCCACGGTGATCCAAGCCACGGTCATCTCAAGGCTGGATTACTGTAACGCGCTCTACGTTGGCCTTCCTCTGTCGGTGACCCAGAAGCTCAGGCTGGTGCAGAACACTGCCACCCGGCTCCTGTGTGGCATGCCAGCAGGTTGCCACATAACACCTATTTTGCAGGATCTGCACTGGCTGCCAATTGAGCACCGGATCGCCTTCAAAGTGTTGGTTTTTACCTTTAAGGCCTTGCACGGCCTGGGGCCAGCGTATCTGAAGGACCGTCTCTTCCCATATTGCCCTATGAGATCACTTCGCTCTGAGGATACCAATCTCCTGACCGTTCCCTCTGCAAAAGCAGCCAGACTGACATCTACTCGCCGAAGGGCATTCTCGGTGATTGCACCTACACTCTGGAATGCCCTCCCTGTGGAAATGCGCGCCATCCACGACCTGCTTCCCTTCAGGCGGGTGTGCAACCCTATTCCAGCGTGCTTTTGATGTGTAGGTCTCTTTGGTGTGCACCCCCTCCCTGCTGTTATACTGCTCCCTGTTGTGTTGGTTTTCCACACCAGGTGTTTTAATCGCTGTTGCATGCCATGATGTTTATTGGTGTTTTATGCTATGTTTTTAATCTGTGTTGCTGTTTTTTACACTGTTGTTTGGTGTTGTGAGCCGCCCCGAGCCCGCCGGGAGTGGCGGCATAGAAGCCAAATAAATAAATAAATAAATATACCCAGAGATCTCTGTACACACTTACAGCAACCATTGGAGATCCTCGAGTTACCAGAAAGGTAACTGTGCTACGGTCGTAGCGATCTATTGGATAGCAGTTATGATGTCACTGCATAAATATCTCCCATGACATCACTGCATGGATCTTTATCTTTCTTGTGATATCACTGTACACACTGTACTGTTTGGATATCTTTCCAAACCATGTTATTTTGTATTACAACCTGGACTTTCAGCGGCAACAAGGACATTGATTCAGAGGGAGAACCATTCATGGAACCTGGAAAGCTAAGCTCACAAGTTAAAGTTTCTGGGAGTTGAAGGCCTAAACATCTGGGGGCCCACTGGTTGAGAACCATTGCACTAAGGGGTCAGTATTGTTTTGTCCAAATGGCCTCCCTTGTCTTATTGTAGGGCAGCCCTTGTTTTTCACTCAGTTTATATCACAGATTGAGTCTCCCTTATCCAGAATATTCAGCACTAGAAGTGTTTCAGATTTTGGAATATTTGTATTCACATATATATACATCATGAGATATCTTGGAGATGGGACCAAAGCAAGAAATTCATTTATGTTTCTTATACACCTTATAAACCTATTCTAAAAGTGATTTTATACATTCTAATAATTTTGTTCATGGAATAAAGTATTTGTACAATATACTATCGAAAAGCAAAGGTGTCACTGTCTCAGCTACCCATCTGGACAATCTGGCTTTTTGAGTATTACAGAGTTTGGAATTCTGGAAGAGGGATGTTCAACCTGTACCTAACTCCAAGGTCTACCTTGCTGTGCCAATTGTTGTTCCCATTTTCAAATATCCATCATTTTTATCAAGTGGCTTTTCTCTTACAATGTGCTTTGTAACAATGAATAGCAGGTGTGTGTTTATTTGGTTTTGTATCTAAAAAGGTGATCACACCCAGGACTGTTCTCCCATGGCCACCATGATCTTCCTGCTGGAACTCTGGTTATTCAAGGTGTGTTATTCAAGGGAGATGTTGACAAGCTGGAATGTGTCCACAGGAGGGTGACTAAAATGATCAAGGGTCTGGAGAACATGCCCCATGAGGAGCAACTTAAAGAGCTGGGCATGCTTGGCTTGCAGAAGAGAAGGCTGAGAAGAGACATGATGGCCATGTATCAATATATGAGGGGAAGTCATAGTGAGGAGGGAGCAGGCTTGTTTTCTGCTACCCTGGAAACTAGGATGCAATGGAACAATGGCTTCAAACTACAGGAGAGGAGATTCCACCTGAACATGAGGAAGTACTTCCTGATTGTAAGGAGTGCTGTTCAACAGTGGAACTCTCTGCCTTGGAGTGTGGTGGAGGCTTCTTCTTTGGAGGGTTTTAAACAGAGGCTGGATGGCCATCTGTTGAGGGTGCTTTGAATGCAATTTTCCTGCTTCTTGGCAGAATGGGGTTGGACTGGATGGCCCATGAGGTCACTTCCGACTTTCTGATTCTATGATTCTAATTCCAGTGGACTAGGTGAGCATTTCACTGTGACAAGGACATCACCAAGCTAAATCTTGGCAAGCGACATCTGGAAACTGAAACTCTGCTAGGAAAGAGCTCCCTAAAAGGGTTTCAGTTTTTCCAGAGCCCAGTGCTAGGGAGATCTTTTTGCTTCTGAATTTAATCCTGCAAGAACAAGAGAAACAATTAAGCATTAACAGTTGTGCTTCTGAGTAGGAGTAGAATGTCTTTCCCTCAATTCATTACCACAACTAAACCCTCAAAATATGGGACATTTGACAGAAGTCACAGTACAATTGCAAATTACTAAAATACTAAAATATGGCGTCAATGTGGCAAGATGGCTCTCCAGGCACCATCAGAAAGCCCCATTGGCAGCATTTCACTGGCAGCAGGGAAGCAGAGAGAACAGATCACAACAGGGTTTAACTGTGCTTGAACCCATAGGATCCACATGTCCTTCATTCTCTCCAACATATCTCCAGTTAGGGGCATGCCAGCCTTGAAGGTGGCAGAGTAATTATCCCTCTCATTGGAATCAGTGAAAAGAGAAAACGAGAGGAAAATATGGAGAGATCCCTCCCTGCAGCATCTTCTGCCAACAGTGGTGGCTCTTATATCACTGATCTGGGCTACTAATGGTAGGGCCATAGTGCCTTCTTTTAAAAAACCAGGGGATAGGTACACATACCTTTTGCTATCTTCTCCAATAAAACGCTTTAAAGGTTTTGAAGACACTGCCTCCCAAATCACAATCCTCAAAAGACTTGCCAAATCTGCTGGAGAAGATTCACAACCTGTACTGAAATTCCATTTGCGAACCATCACTGCTTATAGGAAGTGTTCTTATCCTTACTGCTGCTATATGACCTATGCACTTTACTCACTAGCCATATCCTCTGAAATGTTGTTGCAGCAGTCGGACCACCCGTGAGGACACATTAATTTTGCTATTGGTTGTCGGTTGATCATCTATATAAAAATGTAATGTTCGTTTGTGGGATTAACATAACTCAAAAGCCACTGGATGAATTGCCACCAAATTTGGACACAAGACACCTACTAACCCAAGGAGTGACCATCATTCAAAAAATGGATTTTGTCATTTGGGATTTATAGTTGCTGGGATTTATAGTTCACCTACAATCAAAAAGCATTCTGAACTCCACCAATGATGGAATTGAACTTAGCTTGGCACACAGGACTCCCATGACCAACAGAAAGCACTAGAAGGGCTTGGTGGGCATTTCCCTTAGTTTGGGAGTTGTAGCTCACCTACATCCAGAGAGCACTGTGAACTCAAACCATGATGGATCTGGACCAAACGTGGCACAAATATTCCATATGTCCAAATGTGAACACAGATGGAGTTTGGGGAAAATAGACCTTGACATTTGGGAGTTATAGTTGCTGGGATTTATCGTTCACCAACAATCAAAGAGCATTCTGAACCTCACCAACAATAGAATTGGGCCTAACTTCCCACACAGAACCCCCATGACCACTGTATTTTCTAGTGGTCTTTGGCAACCTGTCTGACACCCCCTCATAACCCACGATGCTTGAATTCGCTCAAAATATCTTCTATAATCTTATACTTATATGCATAACATAAATTTGCAGTGTCAGTACATACAAATAACGCCAGGTAGAGCCGACTTGTATCGCTGGGAAAGACAGGGAGTCACGGGAAAGTTCTTGAGGGTGGGAATGTAACGAGACCGGGAGGAAAGTTCAATAGGAAATGTAGTCCCAAGTCCGGAGATGATTCACTCCGCATACATCAGTGCATAACACCCTTGAAATCAAAAGGCAATGCCCAAGTGACTCCACCGCGTTGGTTGCATCCAGGTGGGCTCCGGGAGGCGTGTATGGCAAGGGCCGCGACGGTCTAATTACGAGCCCGGCCGTTTCGCCCTCCACGGGCTTTTTCAAGCGGCAAAAGAGTAGTACAACATGGCGTGACACAGGAGGATCAATTAATCTGTAACAATAATTCACATTTAAAACATAGAAGCAACACATTCCCATTATAGTAGCCCACAGAGAATTGACGGACATACCATTTCATGGCTGGAATCACGCATACATCTCCTGCGGACCGAAGGTGCCAAACAGGTAAGCAAGGATACAATTTATACATTGAAACGGAGCTGATTCAGGTGAGTAGGGCGGATAAGGGGGGGGCTCATTTAACCCGATTGGAAATTCGCTTTGTAGATGGACTATCCACCATGTTTCCCGCCTAATGAGCAGTTCGTGTAAATTGCTGTGAGGGGGTGCCCTGATTTTTTCCAAAGCTGTAAACTTAAAGGAGTCAGGTGCATGTTTGGCCTCCAAAAAAAAAAATACAGTAACTACACCCCTCAGAGCCGCAAGTCGTGTGGTCTCTAAGCTTGAAATGTTTGTGGGTTTTAAGGCTAATAACCTCCTTACCCCTGAAGACTTGCCGGCAAGATACACAACCCCACATGGTTTGCACCCCGGCGATATGATACTCCTGGGTTGGGGGTTGTGTAGGGTGGAGTGTATGAGCATGTCCTTAAAGTTCTCCGTGCGTCTCATGGGGCATGTTCCCCCCCACACATTTTCTATTAGAATTAATAGATTGTTTATTTGACTATAATTATTTTGCTTTTGATGGGGAGTTCTTCCTTCAGGTTAGCGGGGTGAGCATGGGGCAAAGTTGCGCCCCTTCCATCCATAAATCTATACATGGCGGCACTAGAGAAATCCTTCCTTCACGATCCAACATCTCCAGCCAGGCATATTAAATTCTATGGATGTTACATAGACGATTGTTTCTTTTTATTAGACCGTCACACCTCGCTGGACGTTTTCCGGCAGTGGCTTAACTCTTGGGATGTTAATATTCAATTCACGTTTGAACACAGTATGGATAGGGTTAATTTTTGGATACAACTGTGTTCAAGCAGGGGAACAGATTGAGTGTTCGCAATTATAGAAAACCTACGGACAGAAACTCTCTGTTACACTATCGGAGTCATCACTCCTACTCCTTAAAAGAACTCCCTGCCGTATTCCCAGTATATACGCTTAAAGCGCAACTGCACACATGAGGAACACTTTGTGTTAGAAGCCAAAAAACTCGGGCGCAACTTCAGGAAAGGGGCTATCCGCACAGCGTTATTGACAGGGCAGAAAAAGAGCTAGATCTATATCCGGGTTGATTTGTTCAAAAGAGGGGCACACACCCCACAAACCGCATTGTTTGGCCCCTCAGACTCACTCCCACAGCAAACAGATTGTGGCGGCTGTAAGAAAGAATTGGGGCATGTTACCCGACATCCCGGCCTTTCAGCATCCCCCATGATCGCGTACAGACGCACGGAGAACTTTAAAGGACATGCTCATACACTCCACCCTACACAACCCCCAACCCAGGAGTATCATATCGCCGGGGTGCAAACCATGTGGGGATTGTGTGTCTTGCCGGCAAGTCTTCAGGGGTAAGGAGGTTATTAGCCTTAAAACCCACAAACATTTCAAGCTTAGAGACCCACGACTTGCGGCTCTGAGGGTGTATTTACTGTATTTTTTGCGATTGTGGTAAGGCTTACGTGGGTATGTCTTCCAGGCAATTACGCCAGAGAATGTCGGAACACCGTTCTCGTGTACGATCGGGCTCTGATAACAGCATTTTGTACATTCATTGTTTGGAGGCCAAACATGCACCTGACTCCTTTAAGTTTACAGCTTTGGAAAAATCAGGGCACCCCTCACAGCAATTTACATGAACTGCTCATTAGGCGGGAAACATGGTGGATAGTCCATCTACAAAGCGAATTTCCAATCGGGTTAAATGAGCCCCTCCTTATCCGCCCTACTCACCTGAATCAGCTCCGTTTCAATGTATAAATTGTATCCTTGCTTACCTGTTTGGCACCTTCGGGTCCGCAGGAGATGTATGCGTGATTCCAGCCATGAAATGGTATGTCCGTCAATTCTCTGTGGGCTACTATAATGGGAATGTGTTGCTTCTATGTTTTAAATGTGAATTATTGTTACAGATTAATTGATCCTCCTGTGTCACGCCATGTTGTACTACTCTTTTGCCGCTTGAAAAAGCCCGTGGAGGGCGAAACGGCCGGGCTCGTAATTAGACCGTCGCGGCCCTTGCCATACACGCCTCCCGGAGCCCACCTGGATGCAACCAACGCGGTGGAGTCACTTGGGCATTGCCTTTTGATTTCAAGGGTGTTATGCACTGATGTATGCGGAGTGAATCATCTCCGGACTTGGGACTACATTTCCTATTGAACTTTCCTCCCGGTCTCGTTACATTCCCACCCTCAAGAACTTTCCGTGACTCCCTGTCTTTCCCAGCGATACAAGTCGGCTCTACCTGGCGTTATTTGTATGTACTGACACTGCAAATTTATGTTATGCATATAAGTATAAGATTATAGAAGATATTTTGAGCGAATTCAAGCATCGTGTGTTGTTTTGGATATAACTTTCCCATTGTTTTGAACTAGTGTGTTAATATTGTACCCCCTCATAACCCCCCAGGGTTATGAGAAACACTGCCTTAAGGCCATCCATTCCAACTCCCTTTACCAGGGCAAGAAAACATAATCAAAGCCCACTGCTAAAGAGCCATCCAGCCATAGATATAGATATATATGAGTCACACACACACACACACATGTATATGACAGATATAATATCATAGACTTGAAAGGGACTCCTAAAGAAGGACAATAATATGTTGCATGTTCCAGAGTAGACAAACCAGACAATCTCTACATCAACACTGACAACAAAAAAACCTACAAGAAGTACTGTTTACCTACAAGCATAAAGAAATTACATATATTAGAAACTAACACTTTCTCATTAATTTATTTTCCAGATCACCAGACTGGGCCACAGCAATGTGTGGCAGGGGACAGCTAGTCTATCTATATAAATAAAAATGCAATGTTCATTTGTGGAATTAACATAATTCAAAAACCACTGGATGAATTGACACCACATTTGGAGACAATACATGTATCAAGCCAAGAAATGACCATCACTCATAAAAACAGGGGAAAACACAGCAGAAGAGACTTAAAAAGCCAAAAAATAAAAAAATACATTAGAATCCATGCACAAACCCATATATATATATATATATATATATATATATATATATATTCTACACATATATGTGTATATACACATATATACCCATATACACAAATATATATGCACACACAAAACACATATACACAGACTGGGCAACAGCAATGCATGGCAGGGCACGGCTAATTGTTTTATATTGTGTTATAATGTTGTTGTTCTGTTTTGGTTTATTTTATATTGTTGCTATACATTTTAATGTGTTATGTTTTAACTAATTTGTTGGGCCCCGGCCCCATGTAAGCCTCCCCGAGTCCCTTCGGGGAGATGGAAGTGGGGTATAAAAATAAAGTTATATTATTATTATTATTATTGTTATTATTATTATTATAGTGTTCAGTTCCAAAGAAGACACTGCTCTTAAAAACATTGTCAGAGATGAAAAGACTCTTGAATAATGGTCCAAGGCTGGTGATGAAATGTGTGGTTTACTGAAGGTCTGAGAGAACCAAAGGCTCACTTTAAGTCCGCTCCCCCCAGTCCCACTACAAACCCTCTGGATCAATAAAGAGGAGGCATATAATATAGCCAGTGGGCTAGCTGGAGACTTTGACCAAGGCTGGAGCACCTTCGCAAAGTCAGCAGTAAAGGGGGTGAGAGGAAAAAGCCTGTCAGACTTTGACAGGGCTCGGGTGATATACAATATTCCTCCAAATTTATCTGCATGCAGTAGGGGGGCATTGGGATGAATTACAGCAGCTTTACAATCACCTTCCTCCAGTCCTGGTACCAGCAGTGATTCCCCAAGCCACCATTTTGCCAAGGGGTACAAGACACATTTGACACCTGAGACCATTTCTAACGGCTGTGCCAATCCCTTCCCAATTGCCCTGCTGGGCCTCTTCAATCTCAGCCACGTGCCAAGGTTTCTGAGTATGCTGGTGTTGTAGAAAACCACCAAGAAACATTAATAATAGATTATTATAGCAACACAGAAACAAACCTACAGATGTAATACATCCAGAGATATGGTACTAGTTTGCAAAGCAGGCAAAGTAGGCACCTTGCTTGGTACCAAGCTGCATCTTAGGTGATGAATATCCAGGATAACCATATTGAACCCAGATTAGGCTAGGATATGTGGCTACAATTCTATGCATCCCTACTTAACCTATGCATGTTGACAGGACAAAGAAATTAGGACATGAGATGTAAATAAGGTCCACTGAATGCAACGAGACTTACTTCTGGGTAGATTTCCATAGGTTTGTGTTGAGCATCTATTTTCCTAGACCCCTTTACCTGAGAAAAGCCCCATGAAATTAAGTAGTACTAACTTATGAATAAACATTGATAGAATGCATTGTTGATATGTCTGTTCCATCCAAATGAACAAATCTTTGAAAGGTACAACATCTACTGTTCCCTGATTGTGTTTTGTTTCCTGACACTACTAGGGTGACCACAAATAATAATAATAATAATAATAATAATAATAATAATACTTGTGTCACAAATACCATCTGCCTGCGACAAAGAACTGGTGGGATCACAAGCCTGAAAAAGTTACAGAAAATGAGCACATCAAACTGCTCTGGGACTTCCAAATTCAGACTGACAGAGTTTTGGAGCACAATATTCCTGACCTCACAATTGTGTTTAAAAAAAACCAAGTATGGATTGTTGATGTTGCAATCCCAGGTGACAGCAGGATTGAAGAGAAACAACTGGAAAAGCTGACATGATACGAGGATTTAAAGATTGAACTGCAAAGACTCTGGCACAAGCCAGTCAAGGTGGTCCCAGTGGTGATCGGCACACTGGGTGCAATGCCTAAAGACCTTGGCCTGCACTTAAACACTATCGGTGCTGTCAAAATTACCATCTGCCAGCTGCAAAAGGCCACCTTACTGGGATCTGTACACATTATTCACTGGTACATCACACAGTCCTAGACACTTGGGAAGTGTCCGACAAGTGATCCAACAGCCAGCAGAGTGATCTTGTTTGATTGATTGATTGATTGATTGATTTTAATATTTGCGAGTCGCCCTCCACGTCAGTGCTCCGGGCGACTTACACATAGAACACATAAAAACAGTTCAATAGTTAAGCTAAAAAAAAATAAATTAGAATTTGGTTAAAAGGTCTAATAACTCAGGCTAAGTCTGGAAGGTGACCTTAGCCATAGGCCTGTCGAAAGAGCCAGGTCTTCAATGCGGTCAGGAACTGGGGCATGTCCAGGATAGCTCTCTGCTCCGCCGGCATCGAGTTCCAAAGAACAGGGGCTCTTCGTCTTGTGATGTCGAGGCGAGCCTCATTCACACCTGGGATGCGGAGAAGGTCCCTGTTCACTGGACGCGCGGCCTTAAATGGACTGGTTCGAGCAGGCGGTCTTTTAAGTAAGCTGGGCCAGCGCCATGCAGAGCCTTGAAGGTGGCGACAAGGTCTTATGGATGGCTCTGAGCTCGACTGGCAGCCAGTGCAGGCGCTGCAAAGATGGCGCGATATGGCATCTCAGCGGTGTCCCGGTGAGGAGTCTGGCGGCTGCATTCTGCACTAGCTGGATTTTGCGAGTGGTTGACTGCGGCAACCCCACATACAAGGCATTACAGTAGTCCAGCCGCGATGTCACTGTGGCATGGACCACCGTAGCGCATCTGATGGAAGGTAGGGAGCTAGTTGACGTGCCTGACGCAGGTGGAAGAAAGCTCCCTTACTTGTCGCAGCAACCTGGGCCTCTAGCGAGAGTCTTGAGTCCAGAATCACACCGAGACTCTTCACAGACGGGGCCGGGATCAGCGGCTCTCCCTCAAAGAGGTAGCGGAATGGGTGGCTCTGGGCGTCCCGGCCATAGAATCTCCGTCTTTGCTGGATTGATCTTGAGTTTGTATGGAGCGGAGCCATCTAGTCACTGCTTCTAGTCCTTGTCTGAAGTTCTCAGGCACTGATGTTACGCCTGGCTCAAGCTTCAGCAGGAGCTGGGTGTCATCTGCATATTGGTAGCACCCAAATCCAAAACTTCTGGCTATGCTTGCCAAGGGTTGGACATAGATGTTAAAAAGCGTTGGTGACAAAATGGCGCCTTGGGGGACTCCGCAGTCCAGGGTGGATTTCTTGGACACTTGGCCTCGCCACTCAACACACTGCGAGCGGCCCCGTAGGGAAGGAATCGAACCAGGCCAGAGCTGTGCCTTGAATCCCAGAGGCTGAAAGTCGTCGCAACAGCAGGTCATGATCCACCGTGTCGAACGCCGCGGTGAGATCGAGTAGCACCAAGATCGCTGAGCTTCCCTTCTCCATTGGCGGCGGATGTCGTCCGTAATGGCCACCAAAACGGTCTCAGTTCCGTGTCCGGGCGGAAACCCGATTGGCAGGGTCCAGGCTTCCTGAAGTTTCCAGGAATTCCTGTAATTGGATCGCTGCTGCCCGTTCAATCAGTTTCCGAGGAAGGGTAGGTTTGAGACCGGCTGGTAGCTTGCGGCGTAGCTGGATCCAGATTCGCCTTCTTCAGCAGCGGGCTGACTCTAGCTTCCTTCAGAGCGCCGGGAAAAGCTCCCAGCTCAATGAGTGATTTATCAACCCTGTCAGAGTGGCCGAGAGGCTCCCGAACAGGATTTAATCAGATGGGACGGGCAGGGGTCTGTAGAGCAGGTGGTTGCCCTTGCTGCGGCCAGGATTTGTTGATCTCCTCTGGATTCAGGGCCTTGAACTGGTCGAGTTTCTGGCTGGACGATGGGGCTGGATTCTTTCCCATCCCGCTCCTCTCCTCAGATATAGAGGGTAAATCACGCCTAAGAGCAATTATTTTCTCAGTGAAGAAATCTTGAAAATCTTCCGCTGTAATAGCTGAGTCTTCATTGTCTCTCGGTAGTGAATTGGGCGTAGCCAGGTCTCGAACGATCTTAAAGATCTGTGCCGGGCGCGATCTTGCCGCCGCTATTAGAGAGGAGTTGTAAATCTTCTTGGCCTCTTTGACCGCCCAATCATATGTCCTGCGCATGTCTCTGAAGGCTGTTCTTGACGTCTGAGTTGATTTCCGGCGCCACGCGCTCTCCAGCTGCTTCCGCCTTCGCTTCAGCATTTGCAGGTCATCCGTGAACCATGGAGAGTGGACTCTTCGTGGACAGATCAGGCATCTGGGGGCTATTTGATCGATGGCTTTCGACAAAACTGAATTCCATCTGTCCACCCGCTGATTCAAGGTCCCCCCGGGAACTTCCATTGGCTCAAGGGCTGCTGCAAAACAACTGGGGTCCATACACCTCTTCTGGCGGGCTAGGGTGGGTTTTGGCTCTGGCCTTGCTGGTAGAGGAATTCTGATGTCGACCTTCAGAGTAAAATGATCCGACCAGGGAACCTTCATTGTTACTTGCTGCGTAACTCTCAACCCCGTACCGAAGATTAGGTCTAAGGTATGTCCGGCCTGGTGTGTGGGGCCGGACTCCATCAGGAGAGACCTAATGTGTCCATGGAGCGGATGAACTCCTTCGCTAGGGGGGATGGCATAGTAGTGTCTGCATGGATGTTGAAATCTCCTAAAACAATAAGTCTTGGGAATCTGAGTGTCAGTCCGCGGCAAGATCGAGCAGATTGAGTAAGCTCTCCTTCGGGGTCCCTGGGGAGCGATAGAGTAGAAAGAATCGCTAAGCACTCCTTGGCTTTTAGAGTGATTCCCAAGCACTCCATGCCCGTGATATTCGGGGCCTGCATAACTGTCACCGGAATATCATCCCTAGCTACTATACCCACTCCTCCTCCCCTGCCATCAGTTCTCGGTTGGTGGAACATTCGGAAACCCGGAGGGGACAGCTCATGAAGAGGTATAGTGTCTCCATTCTGTGTCCAGGTCTCCGTGATGCAGTTTATATCTGCATCTTGCTCTGTGATGAATTCATTCAAGGTGGCCAGCTTATTCGTATGGATCTGGCGTTGAAGAGCAGGAGTGATGAGCAGGTGGGAGGTGGTGTCGGGAGGAGCTTTGTTGGGGACGGATCGTAGGAAGGGGACGGATGGTGCTTCCTACTGTTCCCATGCTTCCTAATTAGAGGTCGACCCTTGAGTCCAACTTTCCTTCTGCCTGTAACTGTTGGAATTTTTTCCCCGCAGGTTGATTGACTCGTAGGGGGAAAGTGGATGGTGGTAGGCAGTTTTTCACCTTTGGCCCAAGATCTTGAAGGGCATCCAGTTTGCGACAGACCCCGTGAAAAGGGGGAGTCGCCGCCGCAGGCGAATTATCTATATCAGAGAACCTTGGGGACTTCATGGTTGTAATCTTGTCGCACTCTTTATCTTGGTTGATCGGCTTAGAGGTCGAACCAGTCCGAGCTTCCTTCTCCACGGTGCGGGTCGGACGGCTCTCCTTCTGGCCAAAACCCACCCCCCAGAAGGTCCGTGAACGAAACGACCTCTTCCGGGTCTCGTTGGCCTTCCCTCTCCTCCGAGGGCCATGGGGGAACCATGTTCTTACAAAGATGGCCATTCTGATGGCGGCCAGCTCCTGCTTGTGGGCCAGCGGTGTTCTTCCTCTATCCCGTGAGGGGGGGGCTCCAGCACCTGGCAATGGGCCAAGAGAAACTGGTCCCGCACTGGACCGGGCAGTAGATGGAAGCGAACAGGGGGCCGGATGTTGGAGGCCTAGATTGAGGGCTGGGTCTCCATTATTTGAGGTTTCCACGTGCCCTAGGGTACTGGTATCCTCGAAGGCTCTAGGCTGGGCCATTTTGGGGGATGATAATTGGTGTAATGAACCAGTGGTTCGGCTGCGCCTCATCTTGGCCCGTTTTCGTCTGGCCAGACCCGGTCGATTCTTTTTTGGCCTCTTTTGGTTGTTATCCAGCAATATAGGATGTTGCCGCTCAATCTGGGACGGCAAATCCGCTGGGAGGCGACAGGCGCAACGCCTGGGCCGCTCCCCGGGGGCCTTTGCCAGGATCTGGGAGATGTTTAGAGCCTCTGGTGGAGAGCCAGAGGGCTGCTGCTGCTGCTGCTCTGGCAGGCTCTGGTGATCAGTGTTCGGCACTTCTGGGCTGAGTGATGTAGGCAGAAGGGGTGCTGTGGACTCATCTTGTTGTGTTTATAATAATAATAATTATTATTATTATAATTATAATAATACTTTATTTATACGCCACCACCATCTCCCATGGGGACTCGGGGTGACTTACAAAATAGTACACAAAGATTCCATGCATATAATACATAATACCTAAAATAAAATACATCAACATGAAAACAATAATATATTACATAAACCAGGTATAAAAATTGGGTTAAAAACCTTCTATTAAAAATAGAATTAGTTAAAGGATCCATGTAAGCAATATAGCAGCCCAGCTGCTCAGAATATAGATATAAAGTGCTAAATGATTGGCAATCAGTTCTGGTTACTGTCTAAACATTATCAAATGCCTGCTGGAAAAACAAAGATTTTCTTTCCTAAAGTGTTGTAATGTAGGTGTTTGTCTAAGTTCACTGGGAAGGGTGTTCCAGAGCTGGGGGCCACCACCAAGGAGGCCATCTCTCTTTTCCCCACCAACTGCACTAAAGACAGAGGTGGGACCGAGAAGAGGACCTCCCCGGCAGTTGAGCCCATGCCAGTTGATAGGGAGAGATGCGGTCATGAAGTTAGGCTGGATCCAAACCATAATATTCTTATTGTTCTCACAGACAAAATTAAAATACTGCTTTTATAACATTTGTCAATGTACATGTTTGAATATTGAGAAATAGCAAATATAATTTTAATAATAACACAATAATAGCCTGTTATGTCTTCCTAGTTTTCCAAACAGACCAAACAGTAAGCTTCACATACACAGACGGGAAGCTTTAAGGCCTGTGCATTGTTTCAACTACTACTTCTTCTTTAACAGAGACCTGGACTGAACAGAACATCAAATAGATCAGTAACTTCCAAACTTTAGTCTTGGGATCCGACAAGTGTCCACTTGTCGGACATTTTAGGAACTTGGGACTCCCAGAAGCCTCTGACAGCTTAGCCTACTGTCAGGAATTCTAAGATCTCAGGTCTAAAGAATCAAAGGTTTGGAATTGCTGAAGCAGATGCTGCTTTCAAATAACAGTCTAGAATCATTGAATCATTGAGTCCTTGTCCAGTCCAACCCCCTTCCAAGAAGCAGGAAAGTTGCATTCAAAGCACCTCCGACAGATGGCCATCCAGCCTCTGCTTAAAAGCCTACAAAGAAGGACCCTCCACCACACTTCAGGGCAGAGAGTTCCACTGCTAAATGGCTCTCACAGTCAGGAAGTTTTTCCTCATATTCAGGTGGAATCTCCCATCCTGTCATTTGAAGCCATTGTTCCACATCCTAGTCTCCAGGACAGCAGAAAACAAGCCTGCTCCCTCCTCCCTATGATTTTCCCTCACATATTTATACATGGCCATCATGTCTCTTCTCAGCCTTCTCTTCTGAAGGCTAAACATGCCCAGCTATTTAAGCTGCTCCTCATAGAGCTTGTTCTCCAGACCCTTGATCATTTTAGTCGCCTCCTATGGACACAATCCAGCTTGCCAACATCTCCCTTCAATTGCAGTGCCCAGAATTGGACACAGTATGATTTGGTCTGACCAAGGCAAAATAGAAGGGCAGCATGACTTCTCTGGGTCTAGACACTAGACTCCTATTTACGCAGGCCAAAATCCCATTGACTTTTTTTGCCGCCGCATGACATTGTTGGCTCATGTTTAACTTGTTCACACGTACTGCTATCGAGCTAGGCATCACCCTCCATTCTGTATCTTTGCATTCATTTTTTCTGACTATGTGAAGTATTTTGCATTTGTCACTGTTGAACTTAATTTTGTTAGTTTTGGCCCATCTCTCTAATTTGTTCTGATCACATCTATATATATAAAAGGGAAGTGGTCGTGCAACGGGGCAAATGCATGCCAAAACTACATTTCCCACACACACACAAAACACAGGGCCACTCATCCGCACCCCGAGGTACAAACTCCACCCACTAAAACACCCCTAAACACAACACAAAACCCCCAAAACATCCCCCAAAACACAACATTACTACGCATGCGCAAAACACCCCAGACACACAAAATGGCCACCATAAAAACATCACAATACCAAGCATGCGCAACATCCGACGCCATGCCCCCCTCCTCCGCCGCTTAAGAAACACTCCTGAGACCAAGGAGGCGACATCCTCCACGCGGCTCCCGGACCCCACCAGCACGGCCGCCGCATGCAACCCAACACCAACATTCCGGGAGGACGCCGCCGCGGTGCCGCCCGCACGACCTTCCACCACGAGAGCCAACGAAACGGCGAGGGAGAACGGCGCACCCATGGGACTACAACTCCCAGAAGGCTCTGCGCGGCTCACTCGGAAGAAGGGCGGAGACAGCAACGTAAATAGGCCACAATGGCTGTGCAGAGCATTCTGGGAGCCATAGTCCCCTGGCCGGACACGCTTTCTCTGCCATCTCCAAGCACTTTCCGGACCAGGCTCAGACGACCACCGCCATGCCCGCTTCCTCTGCCCCCTCCGCTTCCTCCTCCCGCCCTCCCCCGGGGATGGGGCTGGGAGGGAACCCGCGCCGTCTCTCTCCCTGCGGCCTCCTCTTCGGCCAGCAGAAGGGAGGCGGCGGGTAGCGGCGGAGAGCCCTCTGCCGCCTCTCTTCCACTGCCCGAGGAGGAGGCCGCAGGGAGAGGGGTTGCCCGGTTACCCTTAGGCCTCCTCTTCGGGCAGCGGAAAAGAGGCGTAGGAGAGCCCTCAACTGCCTCTCCTCCGATGCCCGAGGAGAGGGCCGCGAGGGAGGGAGATCGCGCGGTTCCCCATCGCCCTCCTCTTCGGCCTCCTCCTCAACACATACACACACACACATATATACACAACAACATATAAACACAAACATACAAACACATATAAATACACAACCACATACAAACACATATATCTACACACCTATACATACACATCCACATACAAACACATATATCTACACACCTATACATACACATCCACACTAATACATACACATATATACACACACATATCAGCACCTCTCCATATATACACATACATACAATATACATACACAAACACACACACACATATATATATACACGTACTCACACACAAAAAAACCCACAGATAAATACACACAAATCTATACACACATACCAAGAACTATATACAAACACATACACACACACATATATACACACACAAATAAACACAAACCAATACCTGCACACCCACATACACACAAACCCCCAAAAAACCATACACACATACAGCTATAAACATACATACACACACATATATATACACACAACAAACATGCTCACATCATTTCCACAACTTACATACCCTGACATTCTCACATCACCAACATAGGGCACAGCAACGCGTGCCGGGTTCAGCTAGTATCCTATAATCCTTGTAAACAGAGGAGTGTCCTCCATAGATTAGAACACTTGGCCATGCTAATCTGTGGTTACTATTACACTACAGTGTTATAGCATTGTTATTCCATGTTAACTACAATGGCAACACAGTAAAGAATCCTGGGATTTGAGGTTTAGGAAAGGCATTTTGAATTCTTAGCCAGAGAGCTCTTGGGCCTCAACAAACCACAAACCTCAATATCCCATATGATGTTGCCATGACAGTTAAAGTGAATAATAGTACTACAATAGTAGTGATATAGGGCCCTGAGTTCTTTTAAAAGAAACATTAGGGAACAGAACCATATTATAAATCGTCGGCAATACAAAGAGAGGCTTTTTCCAACTAAATCTGATTGTGATGGCTGACCAAAGGATTTTTTAAGGGCTCAGAAGAAGTATCTGTCCTCTTTAAACAGGTGCATGATCAATGGATATCACACTGGATTTAAGGTTGTATTAAAACCCACCACTTCATAATTCCAATGTCCTTAAACAGATCTCCATTTTCTTCATTCTTCCCACCCACCTTTCCTTGAAGATATCATTTTCTAATTTCTAAGTCTGAAATTGTCTGATGTCTTCTTTTCTCCCTGTTCTGCTTAGCTCTTTTGGCTTGTTGTGTTCTTTCATTATTCTGCCTTACACAGAGAGCTATGTGTGCGAACGCACACATATATCACGTCATTATTCTCTTGCAGCCAAAAAATAAAAGAAGAAAAGGTACTGCTACATTCCTCCTTTTAACACTTTCTCTTTCTTATACTTCTGTCACTTAAGCCCCTGATGCTCTGGGATCCCAAAACAGTGATGGGAAGTGACTTAGCACCTAGCTCTGAGATGGTCAAGAAGTGTCCATCTCAGAGCTTTTCGAACAGTGTGCCATGACTGTCGGCTGCAGGGTGCAGGTGTGTCATGCAAACATAATGACACAAATAACAAAAATCTTGGAAATGCATGTTATTATATTACAAATAATATATTTTAAAAAGATTTTCAAGAGATATGTTGTGTCTGCATACATTTTATTATTAAAATGTATGTATGTGTCCACATTTCTTATAAGAGATTGAGTTAACCTCTGGTTTGCTGAATTACTGTGTCATCAACATGATGTGTTTGGAAAACTTTGCACCAGAAGTGCTATTAGACAACAGCTCCATTTATCCCTCATCATCTTAGTTAAAGAGCATGACAAGTGGTTTATCTGAATGCTAGCTGCATTGCAGTGGCACAATACATTAAACCCTTGTGCTGCTGAACTGCTGGCCTGAAGGCCGGCAGTTCAAATCCGCAAGATGGGATGAGTTCCTGCTGCTAACCCTAGCTCCTGCCAACCTAGCAGTTCAAAAACATGCAAATGTGACTAGATCAATAGGTAAAGCTTTGGTGGGGAAAGGCAAAAAGACGCTCCAAGTGGTCATGCCAGCCACTCGACCAGGATGTGTCTACAGACAATGCAGGCTCCTCAGCTTGGAAATGGAGAAGAGCACTCCCTCCAGAGCCGGAAATGAAAGGAGAAGCCTTTGCCTTTGTCTGTGTATTTGTGTCTCATTGTATGTCATTGTAACAAGGCATTGAATGTTTGCCTGTGTCTGTTTATATGCTGTAATCTGCTCTGAGTCCCCTCGGGGAGAAGGGTGGAATATAAATAAAGCATTGTTGTTGTTGTTGTTGTTAAACATTGCCTTTCTACCCCATGGCTAACCAAGACATGTAGGCACAGACATTGACACAGATATAGGATCAGCACAATTCACAGGAAGAGATTCCATAGTAAAAAGTGGGAAGGTATCCTATACCATTAATGGACATGCTTGTTACCTGGCTGTATAAAAAGCAACACCTGTGGCAATTCCAACTTCTACACCACTGTTAAGGTTTTAGCAGCCCAGTTTTCTCTCCGACAACCTTACATGAAAATAATGAGGAACAATGTGAAAGAAACTCCAATTGGTCAGATCTACTTTGGAAGAACTCAACTGACAATCAACCAACTTCTTTTAACTGTGTGTGATTCAATCTTTCCTGGTGCGATTACTGGGTGAAATGGTGAGAATCCATATGTTGATCATAAAGATGATATATTAAGACCATTGCCAATGGGTCTGGTCTTAGGTTCTCAATTGTATAGTACAATTTTTATAATGGTGAGGAGGAGTATTTTACCTTCATTTCTTCCTGAAGTTTTATCCTGTTCCTTCTCATTAGTTGTTCTGCATTTCCGCATGGCAACTGGAAGTGTCACAATTGCTTTTCCTTCCACAGCCCTTCAGTTTCAACTCAAGACCACTTCTCTAACTTTGGGTCACCACTAAACTAAACTAAAACCACTAAACACTAAACTCATTAAACTAAAGTCCTCATCACCATGAGCAATGTTCAGGAATTGTAGTTGTATCTTGGTTTATGGGGAAACCAAAATAGTATATGACAACACAATGTGCCTTGAGCTCCAGTAACCAATCAGAGGAAGAGATCACATATTTGGTATTTGATTGGCTCAGTGCTTCAGGAGTTTGGCCAAAAAGTACACATTGAGCTAACTCACAAAGAAATGTATCATGCTGGTTCAAAAGTAATCCCACTGAATTCCATGAAACCTGCCCGGTAAGTATTTCCTTTATACTCTCAGTTAACTGGAACTTAAGCAACCAGAACTCTCAAACAACCAGAAAAAAATTAACTAAATTTGCATACTACATTCACAAATCTGTTTTTATAATACAGTAAAACTGTGTTACTTTAAGTTATGTCTGTAGTTATCTTAATAGTTTCCTGAATCCTAGCTAATCAGCCATTAGCTAACTACTGGAGAAGAGCCCAACATTTCTCCACTGATGATTGAAAACAAAAACAACAAAATCCTTTAAGATAGATCGGCACAGAGACAGACAAGCATAGACAGAAACACAGGATCCTAATAAATGTAGCACTGATGATGGAAATGTTTTAGCCACCAACATGTTGCTGCAGTTCCCATTAGCCTTAAGCAGGAAGGTAAAAAATGAGTGACAATGGGACTCATCATTCCATATCATGTTCTTGTTGTGTAGTTTCAAGTCATTCCTAAATTACAGCAACTCTAAAGTGAACTTTTCACAAAGTTTTCTGGGTAAGATTTTTTTGGATGATGTTTGCCTTTGCCTTTCTCCAAGGCTAAGAGAGTGTGACTTGCCCTGGCCCATCCAGTGGTTTTCAATAGCTGAACAGGAATTTGAACCCTGGTCTCCAAATGCTGCTTTTTTTCGTGTCAGAAGTGACTTGAGAAACTGCAAGTTGCTTCTGGTATGAGAGAATTGGCAGTCTGCAAGGACATTGCCCAGGGGGTGCTTTGATGTTTTACCATCCTTATGAGAGGCTTCTCTCATGCCCCCACATGAGAAGCTGGAGCTGACAGAGGGAGCTCATCCGCGCTTTCCCTAGATTAGAACCTATGACCTGTTGGTCTTCGGTCCAGCCAGCACAGAGATTTAACCCACTGCACCACCAAGGGCTCCAATGCTGAAAACACTATACAATGCTGGGCCTGGTACTATATTGAGAAGATATCTGCAATTCTTGTTACAGCAGATATGGAGAGGGACCTGAATCGGACCACAAACTGTTCTCCATGGCATCCCCACAGAGATACTACAGGGCCCAATCTGAGAGTTTTCAAGGACACCCCAATCCACAATCTTTTCCTGACAAGCAGATCTCTCCAAATAACCCAGCTATTGTGGGACCCATTTGATCTTTTTCATGTCTGCTTGTGGCTTCCTAAGGAGCTCTCCGAGGTCCTGAACCTGCCACCTGCTCTCTGCTCCCATTATAGAGCTACTCCTCCCATTGAATTGCAATCCCGCCAAGGCTGTTTCGCATAACACCTTGAAGGGCTCGCACAGCCGTGACAAAACAGGACAGCATGTAGATCTATTGCGCCCATTTACATCACTGAGACAGGAGCCCACAAAGATGCATTCTCTCATGCAGAGCACATAAAACATGTGTTTCTCTCTCTCTCTCCATAATCCCTAAGGATCAGTAATGGTGTGAGGTTTTGCCTTTTCTCACATATCCAGTTCCAATAAATATGTCCGCTCTCTCATTCTGGTTCAGCATATGGCTGTGTACCCATTCCCATATGCCTTCGGTTGTATACATACACACACTTG
The DNA here is from genome assembly GCA_030556195.1 of Anolis apletophallus. Classification (NCBI taxonomy): domain Eukaryota; kingdom Metazoa; phylum Chordata; class Lepidosauria; order Squamata; family Anolidae; genus Anolis; species Anolis apletophallus. Next base: position 152,710,014 of record JARBWK010000001.1, on the reverse strand, counting down.
CCTCGATTCCAGAGAGCCACGCATCTTATATGGACCTGCCTCCAATCTAGACAGGGACACTCACCCCCACACACAGAAATAGAGCTGAGCTCTTTAAATCAGTCGGCTGTGACATAGCCCCCTTCTCACAGCCCTGCTAGCTCTCATTCCCCCCCCCCTCCTTTCTGCCCCTGCCAGCCCTATAATATATAGCAGGTCCTGAATGCATTCCAGTAAAATCAGCCATAATGGATGGGCACTATTTCAATCCAGGCTCCTCTTTATTGATTTTCCTTTAATGAAAGTTAATTATAACAATGATTTAATTAATAGAATTTCTCTCTTCCTTTATTGCTTCCCGCATTAGGACTATTAATAAATATGACCCAGACTGACAGCAGAATGAATCACAGCTGTGGAGTCCCGTCCCCACGGCCGCGCCTCCGTTCCCCTCCTCCCCTCCCTTAACCCCCCTTGCACCCCCGTAGCTCCCAGCCCATAAAATTTACAAGGGTGGGAGGGTTAATAATACGGGAATTATTATCAAACTTTTACATTCTTAAGTAGGTTTATGAAATCGTCTGTTGAGTTATGTCTAATGGCATCTGGGATAGCCAAGCAGGGAGGCCAGAGTTTGTGTGTGTGTGTGTGTGTAAAAGACATCCTACTTGCCTGAGAGATAAAAATCGCACACAGCCATGCCTGATTGCTTTCTTTTCTTCAAAAAAATACCCATCCACGTGTATGAAAAATAGCTGTCATCTGCTAAATCATTCTCCTCTAACCTGGAACCCTCTGTCTGTGGATGACTACAACTCCCATCATCCCCAGTCAGCAGCTGGAAGAGGAAAGCTGTGTTTTGCCATCTGAATATGCTTTTATATAAATGGATGATTTTGGCGCCCCCCTTTTGATGCCTCATGATGTATTTTATTGTTAGGAATTTTTTTAGTGTTTGCTAGGATGTTTTTAATGATGTTGGGATGTTGTGTGATTGTGTGTTTTTACCTATGTAAACCGCTACGAGCTCCGGGAGATGTGGTCTATTAAATTTGAACTATAAATGAATAAATAAAAATATAAATGAATATATCTATACAGAAAAAAAGACCTGAAATATTTCAGTTGGTGTGCAATATATGAAAGTTTAATTTGTATCATTACATTATGGAAAACAATGAACTTTAGCACTATATGTTAATTTTTTTGAGAAGGACCTGTATATAAATAGTCAAGAAGCATTTTAGAAATGAACATTGTAATATGTGGTAATAATTTGGCTAGATTATTTCTCCCATATCTGGTGGTAATCTCCCTTGAATGAAATGGGCTTGACGTTTGTTGTATTTTTAGCTTCCTGAGACAAAGATGAAATGGCAGCCATCATTCAACCCTCTTTCACATACAAAACCAACAAGAGAGGTCTCCTGGGAGATATAACTGTCCTTAGAGGATTTCATCTGCTTTCTCTCACCACTGCCACACAATGTAGCGAAATGGGTAAACAGTCAGGTAGAACATCAACCAGATGTTGAAGACAGTTTCAATCTTGGGCTAGTCCTGAGTCCACCCTTGTGAGGACACTAGACCAGAGATATAGAGCCCTGGGCCACCTGCTGTCATCTGAGTTGTGTTCTCCATGTGTGATGCTTATATACCAGTAGCATTTATACCCAGCATTGCCCAGGTGTCGTTAGAACCACCAGACCTCTGCTTTTGTCCCTTTTTTCTCTTTCCCTTCCCTTCTTTTCCATTTTCCTTTCTCTTCATTTCCTCCCTCCTTTTTCTTCCCCATCCCTCCCTTCTTTTTTAATTCTTTTTATCCTTCCTTCCTTCCTTCCTCTCCCCTTTCTAGCTCTGAGTGAGCTAACTCTCAATGTCTCCATGGCAACATGTTTTTCTTTGTGGTTCCTTCCTTCCTTCCTACCTTCCCATCACACACTTGCCACCTTCTTTTACCAGTGACAATAGAGCCCCCAGTGGTGCAGTGGGTTAAACCCCTGTGCTGGCAGGACTGAAGACCGACAGGTTGCAAATTTGAATCTGGGGAGAGCACAGATGAGCTCCCTCTGTCAGCTCCAGCTCCCCATGAGAGAAGCCTCCCACAAGGATGGTAAAACTTCAAAAACATCCAGGCGTCCCCTGGGCAACATCCTTGCAGACGGCTAATTCTCTCACAACAGAAGCAACTTGCAGTTGCTGAAGCGGTACCTATTGATCTACCCACATTTGCATGTTTTTGAACTGCTAGGTTGGCAGAAGCTGAGGCTAAGAGCGAGAGCTTACCCACTACCTGGATTTGAACCAGTCAGCAAGTTCAGCAGCTTACCAATTTAACCCACAGCACTACCAGGGGCTACTTGTCCCAATTTATTTCTCATAACAACCCAGAAACATAGGCTAGGCTGAGAAGAGGGTCTAGCTGAAGTTTGCCCAGAAAGGTTCATAAAATACAAAGAACCCAGCACTTTAGCATTTTTGTACTTGTTTTGCATTACGTCCTTTTGCATCCAAACCCTGTGCCCAATATTCAAAGCACTACAGAACTGAGAAGCACAGAAGAATGGCAAAGGAAGGTGAAGGTAAAAATGAAGGTGTGATGAAATGACAGGCATCAAGTATTCTATGGGACAAAAACAAACAGCTTCCAACCAGAGAGTAGGTACACAAGTCTGCGGAAGAAATCTGCATCCTTTGAGTTAAAGGCTGTAAATCAGATGCCCTTTGAGAGATGAGGTTAGATTGGCTGGGTGAGTGACTATTTCAGCCTGATATAGTTTATGAACTTGGTTGGGCCCACCTCTGGGATCTAAAATGGGATGAAAGCCACCGGTACCCTTGAAGATGATGAAGTGCCTTGAGCAGCCTCATTCGCTTGGTGGAGAGCACCTTTTATTCTCCAGCGTGTCACTTCTCCATGTTGTGGATGCTATCAAGAAAAGTGAAGGAGAGCAGTTTGTAAATCGAAATGCGCATTCAAGTCAATGTAGCCTTTTCCTTTCAATGCTACTGATGTCGGAAATAAACAGAGAGAGAAAATCCAAACATCACTTGTTTGGTGGGTGCATGAGGGCAAGCTGATGAGTAAAGTCCATTAACCTTACAGTATTTTGCACTTAGCACCATTTGCATGTTTTAGATTTTAACTGTGTTTTATTATTTTTTCCCTTTTTCCTGGCTTGAGAGTTTTTTTTATGAATACACATAGTCAATGAGATTATGAACAAAATAATGACAATACATGTTCCAAAGTAAGGTATTTTCTGGTCTCTCTCTCTCTCTCTCTCTCTCTCTCTCTCTCTCTCTCTTTCAACATAAATCTCAGCTGGCATACTTAGACAGCAACAACGTTTTGCAGGCAATGTTCTAGTGACCAACCTGGGAACTTCCTGTGACTATTCCAGTTGATAATATGGATCACAAGGGCCAGAAGCAGCACACTAGACCAGACTTGAAGCAGGCAAATGAAAAACTGCTTGTATAAAGCGGTTCTGGATATCTCTTTCTACAACAGTGTATCCCAGTCTGTGGTCCACCAGTGGTCTTCAAAAAATGAAAATATGGTCAGCGTCCTCACTGTTACTAAACAGTTGCCTCAAAACCATGTGGCAATGAGAACTTCTCTTATAGTGCTGAGGCAATGGGGATGTCAGGAGGGAAGGGGCTGACTACCCAGGAAAGATTACTACTACCGCATCAGCTCTAGATTATTGAATATAGTTTTCTGTGGGTGAGCAGATGGTGACTCCTGGATGGCATATGTTCTGTATCAGAAACTAGAGCTGATGTGGTCTATCCAATGCAATTTTCAGAATCAGCACCCCAAATAACCAAACTGAATCTAAAGTTGGCCAAAAAGTGATTTGTAACTCTTTTGGTATTAATGTTTGCAGCTTGGGAGTGATCCTGGATTCATCACTGAGCCTGGAACCCCAGGTCTCAGCGGTGGCCGGGGGAGCTTTTGCACAGTTAAGACTCGTGCGCCAGCTGCGCCCGTACCTTGGAAAGTCTGATCTGGCTACGGTCGTCCACGCTCTGGTCACATCCCGAATAGATTACTGCAACGCACTCTACGTGGGGCTGCCTTTGAAGACAGTTCGGAAATTGCAATTAGTCCAGCGGGCGGCAGCCAGATTGCTAACGGGAGCTACATACAGGGAGCATACCACCCCCTGTTGTGTCAGCTCCACTGGCTGCCTGTCAATTCCGGGCTCAATTCAAAGTGCTGGTTTGACCTTTAAAGCTCTATACGGTTCTGGCCCAGCTTACTTGTCGAACGCATCAGCCGCTATGTCCCACCTCGTAATCTAAGATCATCCGGGAGGCCCTGCTCTCGCTCCGCCTACATCTCAGATGAGGCTGGTGGGGACGAGGGATAGGGCCTTCTCGGTGGTGGCTCCCCGCCTGTGGAATGCGCTTCCTATTGATGTACGATCCACCACATCCCTCCTGGCCTTCAGGAAAAAAGTAAAATCCTGGCTGTGGGACCAGGCATTCGTGCACCAGCACAAGGCAGCATTTTAGATTGGTTTTTAATGAAAGTGGGTGATTATGGCCAATGTTTTTATGGACTGAACATTGTTTTAATCCAGAGTGAATGTGTATGGTGCTAATGTAGTTGTATTTTAATGTATTTTTAATGTATTTTAATTGTTGAAGTGTTTTGGGGTTTATATTGTTATTATGTGGGCATCGAATTGTGCCGTACTGTAAGCCGCTCTGAGTCCCCCCTTGGGGGTTGAGAAAAGCGGGGTAAAATCCCGAAATAAATAAATAAATAAATAATGTTGGAGGGTGTACCTGGACAAAGTGGTCCTTGGTCAAGAAAAGGTTGTGAACCACTGTTCTACAAGCACGTAATTATGTAAGTACGGATGTAGCTAGCTATATGTTGCATGTGTATATGGGCTTTCAAGTTGCCTGCCAACTTATGGTGATCCATGATTTTAATCAGTTTCTTTTAGGCAAGGAATGCTCAGGCAATTTATCTGTTTCTTCCTACAAAATATAGGCTTAGCATGTGTTATTTGTTGGTGGTCTTCTGTCCAAGTACTAACTAGGGCAGACCCTGTTTAGCTTCCAAGATCTGATGGTATCTGGTGCCTTAAGGTATGTTACATCATTTTGATGTCCCAAAAGGATTCTAGAACAGTGGGTACAATTGGGGGGGGGGGGTTGTCTCCTTCCCCCTCTTTGCAATGAGGGGTCACCACCTGAAATTATGAGTTATCATTGGTAGGAAGGAACTGCCAATCTAACAGTGGTCAGAATCACACATTTTCCACATGTATGCATTATACCATGGAAGCGGTTGGACCTTTTTGTCTGATATGGAATATCTGTACTCATTTCAAGTGGAATTGCACGTAAAGTGTCCTTGCATAGGCTGATGTGCCTGAGATGCACAACAGGGGGCCATTCTCTCCCCCCTGCTCTTTAATATCTATATGCGTCCTCTCTCTCAGCTGATTTGGAGCTAGAGGCTGGAATGTTACCAGTATGCTGATGACACTCAGCTTGTTCTGCGAATGGACGGCCGGCCAGACTCTGTACCCAGTAATTTCCAGCGCTGCCTTGAAGCTGTGACTGGTTGGCTGCATGTTAGTAGGTTGAGGGTGAACCCGGCAAAGACAGAAATCTTGTGGCTGGGTCACCCTGGTGGAGGAACTGTTCAGCTGCCTACCCTAGACGGTGTACCTATGTGTCCGTCACCCTCTGTGAAGAGCTTGGGATTCCTGTTGGACCCTCTGCTATCAATGGAGGCTCAGATTTCCAGTGGCAGCACAGCGGCCTTTTTCCATCTCCGGCAGGCTAGGCGACTGGCTCCCTATCTGACCAGGGAGGATCTGGCCACAGTGATTCAGGCCACAGTCACCTCAAGAAGAGACTACTGCAATGCCCTCTACATTGGCCTACCTATGTCGGCAATCCGGAGGCTCAAGCTGGTGTAAAATGTAGCCGCTAGGCTTCTCACCAGTACGCCGGTGAGAGCTCACATAACACCAATATTGCAGCAGCTACATTGGCTACCAGTCGAACATCGGGCCTCCTTCAAAGTGTTGGTTATCACCTTCAAGGCCTTATATGGTCAGGGGTCGACATACTTGAGGGACCCTCTCACCCTATATCAGCCCCAGAGGTCACTGCATTCTATTGATCGACATTTTCTGATGATTCCTAGCTGTGCTCATATTGGCTGACATTGATAAGATGGCGAGCCTTTACAATCATAGCTCCAACTTTCTGGAATGCTCTGCCAGAAGATGTGCGAGCTTTGAGAGATCTGACAAAGTTCCACAGAGCATGTAAGACGTTTCTATTCCAGCAGGCTTTCGGGGTCTGATCTGATCAGCTGCAAAGAGTTCTTTAGTTAAGAGTTCAATTCTTTTTGTTGTTTTAAAGTGTGTTTTCTATCTTCTCTGTAAGCCGTTCCAAGCCTTGGGGAAGAATGGCATAGAAAACTGAATAAATAAATAAATAAATAAATGTGTATATGTTTGGTGTACACTCCATTCAACTCAAGAGCTGTGTGATCAATGTGCGATTCCACATGCAGGAATTTATACTGGGTAGTCCCAATATAAGATCTCAGGGTCTGTGTCAGCTCCTGTAGTACCCTAGAAAGATTTTCAAACTATGTTTTAGGCAAGCCTGGGCTTCTTCGTTGCCAAAACAGGGGGTTTTTTTCCTTCTTGGAGTGCTTCCAAACAAGCCTTTTTTATGCAATCACACTGCCTCGAGTACAAAATTTTATATCTTCAATTTGTAGCTCTCTAATATTTTCCTATCATTTCATCTCTCTTTTTTCTACCAGAACGAAGCTCGGGTGGAACTGTTAAAGTGAAGACTATTTTGGGCATTTCCAAGGCATGGGTTCCCTGCTCTAGCAAGGGAACCCATGCTAGAGCAGGTTTTCCCCTAACATTAATTCCAGTCGTGTCCGACTCTGGGGGATGGTGCTCATCTGCATTTTTAAGCCAAAGAGCCGGCATTGTCCGTAAATATCTCCAAGGTCATGTGGCCGGCATGACTGCATGGAGCACTGTTACCTTCCCGCCAGAGCGGTACCTACTGATCTATTCACATTTGCATATTTTTGAACTGCTGGGTTGACAGAAGCTGGGGCTGACAGTGGAAGCTTACACTGCTCCCTGGATTCAAATCTACGATCTTTTAGTCAACAAGTTTAGCAGCTCAGCGGTTTAACCCACTGCACCACCAGAGGCTCCTAGCAAGGTAGAAGGCATTTTCTCCTTAATACAGTCTCTCTTGAAAGAAGAAAAGACATTGGTAGAGATCCTAGCATTAACAGTCTGCCTGTATGACTCCGTGGGATAGTTGAAGACACCAAGAAAGGGAGATTGATGGGGAGAAAGGAGAGTTGTGCCTATCTACTCTTCCAAAAGTGTAACACAGCCTGGGAGAACACTTGTGCATGAAGGTCTCTTAACACCTTTGCACTTCTGCAACAAGTGTAAAGTTCCAACATGAAGCTGTTTGGGAGAAGCAGTGAGGCAACAAGGGAACATTGTAAGTGGAACATGATTGGATCATCCATAGAACTGAAGGAGTGAAACAATATGATGGCATGATGCTACCGTGTTTCCCCAAAAATAAGACAATGCCTTATATTTATTTTTTCTCAAGAAGACACACTATAGCTTATTTTCAGTGGATGTCTTATTTTTTATTAAGTTTGGTATAGCAATCTACATTTATTTATTCAAATATAGTTAAGTCGTCGTCTACTTCTCCCCTGAGGACATACAATACCTAAAGCAGAAGGTCCTGCTCCTCGCTTCACTGAGGAGACTTTTATTTTCACTTTCTATGTCTTCTTCTATATCTCAGCTTGCAACAAGCACAGAATGACTGGGACCTGACAAGAGGAGCTGACCTTGTTGATGGGGCTGCCTGCATCTCTCCGGCCACCCCCGAGATAGCAGCTGTCACAATGGGGCAGATGAGAAGAGCTGCCCATCTTCTTTACTCTTCCGCATTGGTATGTTGCATAGCCACGCCTATCACTATGTCTCATTTTCAGGGTATGGCTTATATTGCGCAAATGCTTAAAAATCCTGCTGTGGCTTATTTTATGAGTATGTATTATTTTCGGGGAAACACAGTAGCCATAGATGCATCTAGAAACAGCTCTGCCTACTATGACCTCAGCACATACTCAGTGTGAAATCTGGAGTGCACTCTTAATTCAAAATGGCTGTAAAAGTAGACCTCAGGAGCTAAGACCATGACCATGAATTGTAGGAAAGACCTAATGGCTCTTAGATTCAGGTCCCCATAGTGTTTCACATAAACCAGTGTTTCCCAACCTTTTTTGAGCCGCAGCACACTTTTTACATTTGCAAAATCCTGGGGCACACTACCAACCAAAATGACACAAAATTACACTCTAACACAGTAATACATATAGTTAATATGTTTTTAAATGTATTTATACATTGGCCTGTTTCAATGAACACAACATAGATATCCTGGCAGGAATGGCAGAAAGACACAAACTTCCCACACAGAACTCCCATAACCAAGAGACAATGCTATAAGAGTTTGGTGGGCATTGACCTTGAGTTTTGGAGTTGTAGTTCATAGGCATGGTAACAAATCGAAAAATGGCGATTCTAAAATCAAATGGGGGGGGATTTTTTTTGATTAGTATATCAAAGACTTACAAAAAAATTCCCAAAAATTTCGGAAATGTAAATTAAGTACTAACGAAATTCGTTAGAAATTCGTATGCCAGCATGCGCTTTCCAGATGGTTTTGGCCTACAACTCCCAGAAATCCTAACAGCTGGTAAATTGGCTGGGATTTCTGGGAGTTGTAGGCAAAACTTGAATCAATCACACTGAATTCTAGCTGGGACTCTCCAAATAGGAAGGAGGGAGGGAGGGGGTATTCTATTCTTGGAAGCAGCAAAAGAAAAGGAGGCGGAACCCCCCCCCCCCTCGCTCCTCGCTGCCTCTCTCTCACCCCGATCCCGAGGGAGCGAGGGCCCAAGTTTGCCCAGGCTGGTCATATACCTACATTCTATGCACATGCAATAATACAGCAGTAATAGCAATGGGAATAAGAAGAGGTAAAATTCAAACCGAAGTGTTCTGAGTGGTCCCTGCTTCATGCGGTGCAAATGGGCTCTTCTTTGTGAGCCCGGAAATTAGCCCGGGAAAAGACAGCGTTTTCTGCTTGGGTGCACACACATACATATTCTTTGGGGGGGGGGGGGGTTGCTACAGAATCTTCTCTATGAGGCCGGGATTCTGCAACAATTCCCCCCTCCCAAGAATATGTGTGTGTGCTCCCAAGCTGGCTTTTCCCCCGGGCTAATTTCCGTTTGCACCGTTTGCACCGCATGAGCCCGTTTGCATGAGGCAGGGACCACTCAGAATACTTCGGTTTGAATTTTACCTCTTGTTATTGTTATTACTGCTGTATTATTGCATGTGCATGGAATTAGGTATGACCAGTTGGATTACTTATAATATTAGGCAGTGGCACTTACAGTAGTATTCATTCTATTATACATTAGGTTGGTTTCTCACCCCAATACTCTTTGATGCCTTAGATCCTGGCAGGGCAGGAGAGGCAGGAAAGCCTGGAAAAATGTAAACAGAGGATTACTCAAGTAAATCTGCAAAGGAGGGCACTTTGGATGAAGGGCCCTTTGCAGATTTACTTCTGAGTAATCCTCTCTGTTTACATTTTTTTCAGGCTTCCTTCCAGCCGAGGAAGGAGCGGTTTAGGGCTTGCCTTGCCATAATCCTTATTGGCAAGGGAGGCGGGAGGGTGGTGAGAGAGAAGGAGGGTGCCCCCCCTTATGCCCCCCCTTACGACCTAATAAGGACACTTAAGAAAATCCTGGCCCCGAGGTTCTAAAAAAAGAAAGTCCACTTCCTGGTTGGCGTTCCAGGTGCGGAAACGCTCGAAAGTAGCATTTCTTACGAATTTCTTACGAATCTTTTAATTTTCATAACTTTTTTCCCATGCCTAGTACTAGTTCACCTATATCCAGAGAGCACTGTGGACTCAAACAATGTTGGATCAGGACCAAACTTGGCATGAATACTCAATATGCCCAAATATGAACGCAGATGGAGTTCAGGGGAAATAGACCTTGACATTTGGGAGTTGTAGTTGCTGGGATTTATAGTTTACAATCAAAGAGCATTCGAACCCCACCAATGATAGAACTGGGCCAAACTTCCCACAGAACAAGGTAGGTTTCTTAAACTCAACACAATAGACTCCCCCGCCTCTTCCTGGAATTTCAAGACTGATGACAGCTGGGAAACACTGTAATTGGTTTTTCCACACTTAGTAGGTATTCTTAAGATGAGCTTGTTCTTTGACAGGGATTCCTATGATCTCCCCCCCCCCCCCCCCCCCTCGTTATGGGGAATGAATTTGAGCCGATTCTGAAAGGTATTTAAAATTTCTGTTAGATTTACACCTAGCCAAGGCCAATGTTAGGAGCCTCCAGTGGCACAGAGGGTTAAACCGCTGAGTTGCTGAATTTGCTAACTGAAAGATTAGTGGTTCAAATCGGGGGAATGGGGTGAGCTTCCATTGTTAGCCCCAGCTTCTGCAAAGCTAGCAGTTCAAAAACATGCAAATGTGAGTATTTCAATGGACACCACTTCGGTAGGAAGATAACAGTGCTCCATGCAGTCATGTCAGCCATATGACCTTGGAGGCTTCTATGAACAACGCTGGCTCTTTAGCTTAGAAATGGAGATGAGCATCATCCTCCAGAGTTGGACACAACTAGACTTAATGTCAAGGAGAAACCTTTACTTAAGGCCAATGTTGCTATTGTTAATCAATGATGTCAACACTGTGAATTTTCAAATTGTTATTTTGTATGCCTTCAAATAATTTCTGACTTATGGCGACTTAGGGGAAACCTATCATGGGGTTTTCTGAGGATGAGAGTGTGTGACCTGCCCAGGGTCACTCAGCTGGTTTCATGGCCAAGCAGATAACCGAACCTACTGTAGGTCTCCAGAGGTTGTAGTCCAAAAATCGGACCACTACACCACACTGACACACTTGGAGGTTTTGAGTGGAAAACAATTATTTCTTCTCACTTTGGTAAGAATTGGAGAAGTGGTCAATTTTTTGGCATTTTAAGTAGTTAATTAATTCAAATTCAATTATTTAAAATTTTATCTTATTTAAATTAGTTACTAATTTAATGTAATTAATTACTAACAATGTTTCTAACTAGTAACTGACACTTAACCTTTTTTCAGTTCCATTGTGCAGCTTTTTAAATGTCTAATTGAGGGGTGCAGTGTGAACTGAAATGGGGATGAGAAAGAGACAAAACATGGGAATTTCTGACTTTGTCCTTGTCTACTTTTAGCTTTAAACCACCTATTGCTGGTGTTCTGTTATTGATTTTAAACACTTGATGCCAAACATTGAAGCCACAAAAAGTTCACACGGTTTTTTGACATCAAGTCAACTCCAATTCATGGTCACCCTATGAATGAGGCCCCATCTGCCATATAATCCTGATTATCAAAACAGATAAGCCACATTATCAGTTTTGAACTGGATTATACGAGTCTACACTGCCATATACCGTAATCCAGTTCAAAGCAGATAGCCTGGATTTTATATGGCAGTATAGAAAAAGCCTGAGATACCTCCAAAAGCCCCGATCATCAATGGCTCTTGTCACGTTTTGCAAACTCGGTTTCTGTGGCTGAATAACAGTTAATTCACCTGTATGCCATCTTTTTCCTACTGCTACTCATCTTCTCTTCTTTTACACATCTTCTCTTCTATTGATATTTCAGGCTTGATTTGGTCTAAGATTTGTCTTCTTGGTAATGAGTTGATTTTCCTTCCATCAGCTTTCTTCACTATCTGGCTTTCACACCCATGTGAAGAGTATGGGTGGCCCTCACATGGTTAAAGCAGTACAACCATAAATGTCTGATTTAATAAAAGCCAAGGGCAATAATAAAAATCCCAGCCAAATAAAAAAAACTAATGTTCAAACAACTGCATTTAATGAAAAGACTCACAAATCAAAGCCATGCAGGACCTAGACAGCTACCAACAAAACAGTATTCCTCATGCCTACTATTGGGGAAAGGCAACAACCTACCATGGATTCATCCTACAATATGAGAGCCCAGAAAAATCAGGATCGTATAAAATCTTGTTGTTAGACCTTTTCCTTTACATTCTGTATACCACCTTTTACACTATAAAATTTATATATTTTTATAGTATATCTTGTTAGACCTGACTAGAGTAAACTCACCGTATCAATGCATAGATTATTGATTGAACAGTTGATTTAATGAATCTGCTCCAGTTGGGAGTAATCAACAGGATGTCAGCTTAACATTTTTGTACAAACCCTGAGGGATTATGGGAGATAAAAGTCACTTGGCCCATCCAGGCCAGCAACTAATTCAGTCCCTCTGCGGAAGTTTGGTGTAGGATAGGATATAAATGACATAAATAAATAAATAAATGGCAAACACTCCATTTAACAAGAAATAAAATTAGCAAGGTTATACCTGGTCAGTACTTGGGCAGAAGTCTGGCAATTAATGCCTCCAGTTGTATATTACACTTCAGAAGAAGGAATTGGCAATACCACCTCTGAGTAGCCCTTACCTAAGAAAAGTATGTGAAATGCACAAGGTCACCATAAATCAGTGTTTCTCAACCTGTGGTCCGTGGATCACCTGTTTTCCGCAAGAAATAAAATGTGTTCTGCAGCCTCACCGTTACTACACTGTTGCAGAAAGAGCAACTGGTTTCGCGAAACCCTTATAGTGCCAAGGCTTATTAAATACACTAGAGTCTCGCTTATCCAACCTTTGCTTATCCGACTGTAAGGACGCTCCAATACTCCGTAAGGATCACACACAGGCGGTTCACGATCCAACAAGATTTATTGCAGGTACAATACCCATAAAGTCAAAGCAGTGAACCGTCACCCAAACACACCTTATATACCCTATCCCCCTCCCTCCTTTCCCTCGCAATGTCCAGGAAAGGTTGCATCATGTCCTGCTGACTCAGTGATCCCACAGTCCAGAGGATATTACATCATACCCCAGCTGAGTCAGCATATCCACCGTCAGTGTCCAATGTCCGGTAAGGGTTGCATCACGTCTGACCTGACTCAGCACCACTCTCAAAGGATTACCTCACCCCAGGGAATTCCCCAAGGTCCAGCGTCAAAGCAGGTCAAGGCAGACTGGGAGTCTGAGCCTCCTCAAGGCTCAGACTTCCCAGCTCTGACACCGACATTCCATCTTATCCAATGCCCCCTTTTCCTCCAGCATTTCCCCTTCAATTAAGGAGTGTTCCCCAACTCTCTCTCCATTCCCAATAAAGGCAAGACAAGGAAGAGGGAGGAAAAGGGGAACTAGGCAGGACAGGAAGCAGAAGCATCCTCCCTCCTTTCCTCTGTGATTTCCATACTCCTCTTCCGCATCCTGGCACTTCCTCCTGGGCCACTCTAGCCCTGAGGCATTGCCTTGCCTTAACCCTCTGAGAATACTGTTGTTTTCCTTCCTATTCTAGGTGTCTAGCACAGTGTCGGATGGGTAACGGTAGGAGACTCTATTATCTGACATTATTGTTTATCCGATGTTCTACCGGCCAGTTTATGCCATATAAGCAAGACTCTACTGTATGGTTTTCTGTAGGTGAGCAGATAGTGACTAATGGATGGCATATGTTATGTATCAGAAGCTAGAGCTGATGTGGTCTAGCCAATGCAATTATCCAATGTGCGAGTATCAACACCGCAAATAACCAAACCAAATCTAAAGTTGACCAAAAACCTGATTCGTAACCCTTTTGGTACTAATGTTGGAGAATGATCCCTGGTCAAAGTGGTCCCTGGTCAAAAAAAGGTTGGGAACCGCTGCCATAAATCAACCGGCAACTTGAAGACACAAACACACCCAAGCACCCTGATGCTGGCAAAACAAAGGGAGGGAAAGTACAGGCTTTTATCTAATGGTATTTCCCAACCTAGATATGAACTCAAAGCAAACAAAAAACCTTGGCACTCCTTTAAGTGCTGGAAGGCAACGTGCTTGTTTTGCATAGAGGATCAACCCATATCTCAAATTACCTTTAATTAACATGCAAAGGAAGACAACGGGAAAAGGCATGTAGTAACTTAACAATGTGGATACAATTCCCAGAAAAGGCTGGGTAAGTTAAGGACATAACATTTATTTATTTATTTATTTATTTAATTCCAACCCTCTACCTGGAAATCTCAGGATAATTTGTACAATAAAACTGATCTGCCAGATTTAAAACCATTTTGAGTATTAAAATTTGATAGACTGGCAGAGCCAGTGGCAGATGGTTGGAGAGTGTTTGTGTGAACCAATTGAAAAAAATGAACAAATTCCTATGCACACTGCACATATCTCATTTGTAGTGGAAACAACAAAAGAAGGAACAATACAGTATTCAAAAGAAAAAACTATTTTAACCAACTTAACAGTATTTCAGTGGAAGACCTCAGGGGCCTTCCAGTCCAACCTGCCTTCTGCCATGCAGTAAAAGCACTGGCATAGCACCCCCAACAGATGGCCACCTGGTCTTTGTAACAACAACAACAACAACAACAGAAACCCCAGGGGACATCCAGTTCAATTCATTTCTGCCATGGAGGAAAAGCACAGTCAAATCACTCCCTGAGCAGTGAGAGGGAAATAGGGTTTTGGGAAGCAAAGGTGATGAGGGAGTGGGAAGGGTCTGGGCAGCAAGGAGAAGAGTCTGGCAACCAGGGGAAAGGGTCTGTGACCAACAAGGATGCTGTTGCTGTTTAATTTCCCTGCATTTCTCAGGAGGAGGAGCTGCCACAGAGTCCCTTACTATCACTCGCAGAGCCCCAAGTGCTTCACAGAGCACAGTTTGAGAACCCCTGCAATGCATTAAGGGATTTCTTTTGCATGCTTTTGTGGGAGTTCATTGTCTGGCCACCACAGCTTGAAGCTAGCTCCAAACTTCATTAAATGGTCAGTATAAATGGGGCCAACAGATCCTTTTATGCCATCATATGGTGTGTGTGTGTGTGCGTGCGCGCGTGCACATGGCACACACACATAATATCAGACATTGTATATATACTTCCACAAATGACACATAAAGTAGGAATACCAAAGATAGCCAACATGGTGTAGTTGTTTAAGTGCAGGACTACAACTCTGAAGACTAGGGTCCTATTCCCCATATTGGTCATAGAAACCAGGGTACCTGTTTGAGTCACATCCCTCCATTGACGGAAACCCCTGTGATAGTGTCACCTATGATCATCATAGGTCAGAATTGATGTGAAGAAACACAACAATAACAACAACAACAGAATATGCAGACAGTACGAAGGCAAAATAGCATTACTCTAAATGTCATATTATACATTAATCAACACACCAATTTCAAAAACACCCCATCATTATTTATAACAATTTGTAACATACTTTACATTCAAAAATGATATATAGGAATGCTTATATTTTCTCTTTTCCCAGATAAGAGTATTAGATCCTTAGAGCCAAACTAGTCCTTCTGATGTCACAAAAACTCACGTGTAAACATTACTGGCCAAGTCATTTAATACCATACATCCCATGGTGTGGTGAAATAACCAAGGAAGAGCTCATGCATTAAATGATTAAAACATCTAACAGCACCTGAAGAAAAAGATAACAATACATTGTATTTCAAGAACTGGTCCAAGGGTAAAGGTAATGGTTTCCACTTGACATTAAGTCTAGTCGTGTCCGACTCTGGAGGGTGGTGCTCATCTCCATTTCTCAGCCAAAGAGCCGGCATTGTCCATAGACACCTCCAAGGTTATGTGGCCGGCATGACTGCATGGAGTATCATTACCTTCCCGCCGAAGCAGTACCTATTGATCTACTCACGTTTGCATGTTTTCGAACTGCTAGGTTGGCAGAAGCTGGGGCTAACAGTGGGAACTCAGCCCACTTCCTGGATTCAAACCACGGACCTTTCAGTCAGCTAGTTCTGCAGCTCAGCAATTTAACCTGCTGCGCCACCAGGGACTCCAGTGGTCCAAGGGTAAAACTAGCCAAAATCCAAAATGGCAACCAGAATTGCCATGTACTGTATATCAATATACAAAATACACAGAACAGTGACGCCTTTATTGGATCTACTCCAAAGCCAAAAAATACATTGGGCAAGCTTTTGAACCTTCACTGGCTTCTTCATCAGACAAAGATCTTTTAGAAAGGTGACAGTGATAGAGTCCCAGGCCTAAATTCATCTCAGGTATTGCTCTGTTGTCAGTTAAGATGGTCTGAAGGAACCCCAATGCAGTCAAATGTCATTTCCCCTCTTGGTCCTTAAGGACAAAGGGCAACAAAGACAGGACATAAAATGTCAACTCCATTAGCAGTGGAAAAGTAACTTCCCAAAGAATTGCCATGGAAATCTTTTAGAACTCAAGCAGAAAGAAGATATATAAACAGAATCCCCCTCCTTTTGTTTTCATTATGCACATAATTCACTTTAATACCACTTTTCACGGTGATAAAGCAAAATGAGCCCTTCTTCATTTTGCATTTAATTTCATTAAATCCTGAATTCGTTTAGGAAGACCCGGCTTCAAATACAGAAAAAAAATAACTAAGTTAAGATTACTGCCAGCTTTACTATGTGATAGTGTCTCATGTTAGAAATTGGGGGTAGACAGGGTGTTGGGGAATGATTCTAATTATAAATATGAATATAAGTGGATATAATTGCACCACAAGGAAGAAACTACATTCAACCCAACCCAAATTAGTACAAGCTCCATATAAGACAGGGAATAGAGAGTTGAGCATTTCCTTATATCCATCTCTTTATTTATGCCCTCAACTTCCCATCAGTATAAGAAATGTAATTAAAACAGTGTTAAGCTAACAAAATCAAAATCACTTGAAATATTAATGAAAACACAAATAGGCAATACTCCAAATCTTTCGTAGCCATTACTGGTATTTTCCGAAGGGAGGTTACTTCTGGCCTCAGAATTGAGCCTGCTGTGCTTTAAATCTTTTATCTTGCCCTCCAGTTTTCCCTGCTGAATTATTAGGGCAATCCCATATATACAGATTATATTATATGGTCCTGTCACATCCAATTCTTATCTAAGGATCAGTGCTCATCTTATCTAAAGTGTTGCTTGTTCCATGGTGAATTGGCAAGAGCTTGGAAAGTGTTTGGGGGTGGTGACTATAACTCTAATATCCTCTAATAACAAAAGGGCTGATGTATAGTGAATTAGGCTCTCCCCATATAGTCCTTCAAGACCACTGAGATCTGAATCATTGAACCTCTTGATGGTACCGAGTCACACAGCCCTCCACTTGACCGCAACGCAGAGGAGAGCCTTTAGCGTCATCGCTCCAGTGCTATGGAACACTCTCCCTCCCGCAATCCGTGTGTTGCCCGATGTACTGGCCTTCCGAAAGGCCTGTAAAACCTTCAGGCACAGGCGTTTCAGCCTCTTTGGCTTCGCACAGTCGAGGCCAAGACGCCATTGTATCCCGAACTATGGATGCAACTGTCCCCCATGGGTGCGGAGCCACGCCCCCCAGGGGCGGGAAAGCCACACACCACAGGGCGGGAAAACCACGCCCCCATGGCACAGAAAGCCACGGCCCCAGGGTGCTGCTGCACATGTGCGGCAGCAGCCTCGGCCATGCGGCTTCTGTCGCCTCCTCCTCCCGCGACTGGAAGGAGGGCCCGAGGAGGTGGGTGGACGCCACGCGGCACCGGGCCCCACGGCTCCGTCCACCTCGCGCCTTCCTTTCGGTCGAGGAGGAGGAGGAGGTGGACGGAAGCCGCGGGGCACTGCTCGTGGGGCTTCCGTCCGCCGCCTCCTCCAC
Organism: Anolis apletophallus; assembly: GCA_030556195.1. Taxonomy (NCBI): domain Eukaryota; kingdom Metazoa; phylum Chordata; class Lepidosauria; order Squamata; family Anolidae; genus Anolis; species Anolis apletophallus. Next base: position 152,692,120 of record JARBWK010000001.1, on the reverse strand, counting down.
CTCCCGCGACCGGCCGCCTCCTTCCTTTGCAAGGGGGCGGCCCAGGCGAGGGGGGGTGCCATTCCCTCCTCCCCGCCCCCTCGCAGCGCTCTGATGACTCTCTCGGGAGAGGGCGGGGGGAAGCGCTGCGAGGGGCGGTTTAAAAAATTTATGTTTTCGGGGGACCGAATCCGCTGCCCCCCAAAATCTGCCGCTCGAGGCCATGGCCTAGTCTGGCTTTATGGGTAATCCGGGCCTGAAAACCTTCCTGTTTGCATAGGCGTTTGGGCAGGAACACTATTAGGGCTTCATGACACAGTCAAGAGCTATGACCACATGTAGTGGGCATGCGCCATTGTATCACCGAACTATGGATGCAACTCCGACATCCAACCATGTTTTAATATGTACTGTGCACTGTGCTTTTATTGTGTTTTTACTGTGTTTTTAATGATTTGTAAGCTTTTTTATTGATTTGTAAGTCGCCCCGAGCCAGTCGGAAGGGGCGACTAAGAAATCCAAATAATTAATAAATAAATAAATAAAAGTACATTTTCAAACTTTGCAGCTGACCCCATCTGTTGCACTAGGATGTGTCTTTTCCTGTATCAGGCAGTGCATCCTGAGTTACTGATCTCAGATCTTTTATGCTGTTAGCCCTGACCTTTGCCTCGACAATGGCACTGGCTGCAAATTCATCCAAGAATCCAATTTTTGCATGTACGGAGTGAGGGATGTTTCTCCAAGGCCTTTTACAGATGTTTCTGCATTAATAATAAACCTGTTTTTGTGTGCACTGAAGTCATTTCTTACTATCATGGAAATTTCCTGACAAGATTGGTTCACCGAGGATTACCTTTGCCTTCTTTTGAGGCTGGAATAGTGTGACTTACCCAAGTTCATGGCCAAGCAGTTTCAAACCCAAATTATTATGCCACAATGGTTCTTTGTAAGCCTTGTACTATATCAATGATTCCCAACCTCCAGGTTTTTTGGACTTCAACTCCCAGAAATCCCAGCCAGCATACCAGCTGTTAGGAATTGTGGGAGATGAAGTCCAAACACCTAGAGGCCCAAAGGTTGAGAACCACTGTATGCAGTTCTGAAGGGTCTCCATAGTTGTAACTTTAGTGCCCTTTTTGTCTTGGGAGGAATTGCTACTCCCATCCATCACTCTCTATACTCATTCCAGCAGCTCCATCTTGTTCAGACCAGCGCCTGTGATCAGATGGGAGATGTAGACCAAATCACCCGGAGGGACAAAAGTCCCCATCTCTCATACAAACAAAGGTAAGAAGATTGAGGGAAAGTTTGGACACAGAACCTCACAGTAGAATCCAGTTGGAAGAAGTTTAAGCATTTTTAGAGAGTTTAAGCTGTTACATACCTTTATGCCGCCCTCTAGTTTGACAGAGACATACCCTATCATCCCTCTGCCATCCTGCTTTTTCAACTGCTTTTAAAATTTCCCAGTTTCTCTCTCCTTCCACTTTCCTGCTTTGTATGCAACTGACTTCATACATAAGCTGAAAGCACAAAATTAGCAGTACTAAGTTTCCCCAAGCATTGGCACACATGGGGTTGGTTGATTTGAAATCCTGCACCCAGACATCTAAATTGAGCCAAAGTGAAGCAACTGTCTCAAGTGGTGGATGTTGGGGGTGGCAGTGAGGCCAGGCAACAAAGACCCCATCTACACTGCCATATAATGCAGTTTCAACTTGCACTATATGGTAGTATAGGTGGGACCCAAGGTGGGAATGTGCCACTTGTCTGCCCAATGACTCCATTCCCTCAAGGGGTGTGTGTGCAAATTAGGGGCAAATTGGTCCATGGCCCCTCACACAGTTACTATTTCTGCCCTAAGGTGTTCACTTGACAATCCAATTGCCATTTGTACCCAAATCGAATTGTGAGATAAGTGGATGTTGTGCTTTCATCTCATGCAACAAAATACCTTGGGCCACCTCTGTTGGTTCCTGAGACATAAACAAACAACAGATGCCTCTATCCCCAAAACCCTCACCTACCCAAGAGCCACCCTTTCTTACGTAATATGTACATAAGAGTGGGGAATGGGAGAAATCACCCCGAGTAATGTTCAGTATTGCTATCCCAATCCACACAATCTACTTCTGAATCCCGGTAAGAAAAAGTAACAAACATGCCCTAGAATCAGTTCAGAAGAAAACTAACAGGGGTGGTAAAGGGAACTACCATTGCCAGTATCCACTCTTTTCCCTCCATGTGTTTTTTTTAAGGTGGGATGATTTCTCCATTTTGTGTCACAGTTTCCTTACACTCTCCTAATAGTTTCCCAACAGTTTTATTTCCATTTTAAAACAGAATTACATATTAGAGCCAGTATGGGATAGCGGTTTGAGTGTTGGTCTCTAAGACACCAAAATCTCAGTCTCCACTTTTATTCCAAGAAATTCCAGGCATCTATCAATCTATCTAAAGCAGTGTTTCCCAACCTTTTTTGAGCCATGGCACACTTTTAACATTAAAAAAATCCGGGGGCACACCACCAAAATGACACAAAATGACACTCTAACACAGTAAAGAACGGCTGGGGGATGGGGACCTGTGGGGAGTGCCGAAGCCGGGGAGGGGGAGGAGCCAGGCCACGCCATGCCCCACCCCTTCCCCCGGCTTCAGTTCTCCCATAACTTCGCCAGCTTTGAGAGGGCAGTACCAAGCCAGCATTGTGCTGGCTCTGCCACCGCTGGCTTGGCACTGCCCCCTCAAGGCTGGCAAAGCTGTGGGAGTGCTGAGGCTGGGGGAAGGGGCGGAGCCAGGCTGCATCATGCCGCCCCCCTCCCCCCTGGCTTCAGCTCTCCCACAGAGGAGGAACATGAGCGGTGGATGGGCTTCAGTAGGCAGGGCTCCTCCGCGCGGCTTCAACAAGCAAGGGCCGAGAGTCATGGCGAGAGTCATGGCGGATTGGAGGCTGGTTGGGGAAACGGCCGAAGGAGGCAGCGCCCTGGTCCCTTCTTTTTCTTCGCCGCCACCTGGCCCTTCCTCCTCCTCTCCCAAGCAACAGGAGTTTGGCAGGAAGAGGGGGGAAGGAAGGGGGGCAGAGAGCTTTTCTCGCGGCACACCTGATGATTGCTCACGGCACACTAGTGTGCCACGGCACACTGGTTGAGAAACACTGATCTAAATCACTAAGCAGCCCTGGGTAAGTCACACTTCCATAATCCCAGAGGAAAGCAATAGCTAACCCCTTCTGAATAATTTTTTCCCATAATAGGATCGCTATAAATAAAAAGTGACTTGAAGGCACACAATAATATAATCACTTGCAAATTGCCAAAAATAAAAAGGAGGAACGAAGAAAGACAGAAAGTGCTTTGCCAAACATTTCTGCATCATAGTCACATATGCAAATATGTAGATATAGGCACTCATTCAGAAATAATTGTGTGTGTGTGTGCGTGCCTTGAGTCCTCTGTCAACTTATGGTGACTACATGAATTTCCTTAGGAAGATTCAGAAATATTGTTTCTACCAGTCTGTACTTCTTAAAAACTATTCCTTGATTCTTGGACTTAGCTATTGTTGAGTAGGCGTGAATGTACTGAAGAAGAAAGTTGAAAGTTGCATGGTTTCTGTTGGGGGATCATACAGTCAATTTCACGGAAACAGCCCTCCCTTTGAAAGGTTTGTAGATGAAGATGCATTGGAAAGGATAAAAGGGAATGGCATTAAGAAGCACTGCAATTGTCCACCTGACATCAGTGCAGCAGATTGAGGGATCCACATGGGTCACCCACTCACAGTTCTCCTCACTTGCATCAGATGTTAGCATTTCAAATTAAACTGTAAAATCCACCAGTAAAAACACCCTAAATACACATATCATGTCTGATTTTGGAGCTGAGCAAGGTCAGCCTTGGCTAGTACTTGAATGGGAAACCACAAACGAATACCAGGTGCTCTAGGCTATGCTCCAAGGAAAGCAACTGGCAAAACCACTTCATCCTTAGCAATGGCCACCTTTAATGACTGACATGATAAACACGGGGATGGCCTTCTCCAGGTGTCTCACAAATGTTCCCTTTGGTATCCCATCTCCAAGTGTGCAAAACCTTGTAATACCAGCAGGCACAATGCTCAGAATCCCTGCCAGAGTGTTGGGAGCCATTTTACTTTCGAATAATGCTCTCAGTGTCTCATTGTTCCAGGACACTGTTTCAAATATCAGCAAATGTCAGGTGTAGATTCTGGGAGGAGACGGCGAGAACAAGTGCCAGATGTGATGCCAGCAGCTGCCAAAGCATGAGGAATGGGCCACCATGTTCCTTCCTATCCACCCACACACAACATTTCAAAATTCCCCCAAACCAGCAAGTGATTCTGTCTATAACCAGTACTTGAAATTCCAGTGGGCCCTTAGTATTTGCTGGGGTTCGGTTCCATGGATGCTTAAATCCAGTGGTGCGGTAAACTTGTACTGCACCACCCTGAGTCCCCTCAAGGAGATAGGGTGGGTTATAAATAAAGTATTATTATATTATTATTTGAAACACAACAAGATTAGTACACAGCAAACATGGTTACTATGCTGGCTGTTGTATTAGATCACAAATCGGACACTTCCCAAGTGTCTAGGACTATGTGCATATGTAGGGTGGCCTTTTCAGGTGAATAATAAGGTCGCACTGCATATGAACCCAGTAGCTCTGGGCTAACAGGTGGCCTTTTGCAAGCTCAGCTACAAGATGCTATAACAGCTGGTAATTTTGTCAGCGCCAATTGTGAGCTAAGGTCTTTAGGCACTGCACCCAGTATGCCAATCACCACTGGGACCACCTTTACTGGCTTGTACCAGAGTCTATTGCTGCTGCGGTTTCTTCTTCTTCTTATTATTATTATTATTATTATTATTATGTTCCTTATTTAAAATATCAACACCAAGTCTGCTTTTTGGATTCTTTTGTAATATGTTCAAGCCATGGGTGGTTGAATCAGATTCTGCTGATACAGAGAGTCACCTGTACTGGGGTGTTGTGTGGGTTCCGGGTTGTATGGCCTTGTTCTAACAGCATTTTCTCTTGACATTTTGCCTGTATCTGTGGCTGGCATCTTCAGAGGATGCCAGCCACAGATCCTCTGAAGATGCCAGCCACAGATGCAAACAAAACATCAGGAAAAAATGCTGCTAGAAGGTGGTCATACAACCCAAAAACCACAAAACATCCCAGTGATTCAGGGAGTGAAAGCTTTCGATACTACATAGTCACCTCTATTGATCCATTTGCATTCCAATCCTGCCATTACTTCAAGAAATTCCAGGCAGCATATATGGTTTTCCTTCTCCTCCTTGTGTCCTAACTCCTGTGAATTATGTCAGGCTGAGATCAAGTGACTGGCCCAAGGTCACTCGGTGTGTTTTGTGGCGCAGTAGGACTGACAATTTGGATTTCCTTCGATCAAGTCAAACTAATCACCGCCCAGGTAGGATTTCCCAAGATTCTGTGCACAACACAAATATCTACATTCAGATGATGTGACAAATGATGAAGTATGCACTTCTACGCTCTATCTTTCAGTGGTGGAGGAGGGAGACGGTAAAGGGGGAGGGTCTCAGTCTCAGTTTTCCTGTGCTTCATTTCTAATTTTCCATACCATCATCCATCATTAGGCAGATTGTCTGAATTGAGCCTTATAAGGAAACCAAGAGAAAAAGACGCAGAGCCATGGCAAGAGCTCCATGTCTCTTGTACAGCATCGACTTCGATCCCTATTTGTTTCTGCAACTTTCATTTTTCTCCTTTTCCCTACCTGTTTATCTTCTTCAGATTGGAAATCGGCAGGCAACCTCTGCTTTTGCCCTCTCCTCCCCTTTTTATTTTGTTTTTATTATGTTTGGGGTTTTCTGCATAACGTTTTGGACAAGTAGTCAATCATGATCATTATTATTATTATTTATTTTGGATGTGGCAGAGACAATCCTGAAGGGTATCCACATAAGGCAGTGCTCAGTTCCAAGCACATTGCTCAGTCAAGGTCAGGTAGCTCAGACGCCAGCCTCCAACAAAAGCAGGTTTGGGGCAATGTGACAGAAGCTGAGAAAATAAGGGATTTTTTCATCCTTGTCTCCCTTGACTGTTTTAGCCACAATTCTTGATGTACTAGAGACCCCTGCTGGTCGCTCCTCAGACTCTCCGAGCAAAATGGCCCCCAAGTTTGCCTTCCATACAAAGGACAAAAGCGCAACCTCTTCCGGAGACAAATCTGGAGGCAATGCTCCTGGACTGTGTGCAGCAAAGGCATAGCTCCCTGTGGTGCTTTGTAGTCCCTTCTTTCCATTGCCCATGAAAAATAAACTCCTAGTTAGTTAAACAAGGCACAGCCTATGCATTCATATGAAGTTTTTAAATAAAAAAATAATTATTTTCCTTCCCTCCCCCAGTTTTTTCTCTCTTTTGCCTTTTCCTATCTTCTGTTGATTATTTCTGAGTTTATCGGAGGCTTATATTACTCATACTGCGGGGGCTCACTCCTATTTGCAGTTTCAAAAAGAGGTGAGGGCTGGCATAGCGGTGCTTATTGCAAAGGAGAAAATGATGGAGAGCCCTGCAGCATTTTAATATCCACCGTGTTTTCTTTGGTACAAGCTTCAGCAGGCTACAGACAACTTCATCAGACATATGGAGCATCATGTCAATTGGCAGATTTATGCACTAGTGTTTCTCAACCTTCCTAATGCCGCAACCCCTTAATTCAGTTCCTCGTGTTGTGGTGACCCCCAACCATAAAATTATTTCCGTTGCTACTTCACAACTGTAATTTTGCTCCATGTATGTATCATAATGCAAATATCTGATATGCAGAATGTATTTTCATTCACTGGATCAAATTTGGCACAAGTACCCAATATGCCCCAATTTGAATATGGGTGGGGTTGTGAGAGGATTGATTTTGTCATTTGGGAGTTGTAGTTGCTGGGATTTATAGTTAATCTACAATCAAAGAGCATTCTGTGTTTTCTGATGGTCTTTAGAAACCTCTCTGACACCCCTTCATGACCCCCCCCCCAGGGGTTCCGACCCCCAGGTTGAGAAACACTGTTATACACAATCAAAACAGAACCAACAGCCTTTTAAAATAGTTTTGGTTCACCCACTTAAAGAGACTTTACTGCTATGGATTATTACATGTGTTGTGTGGCGTCTCGCCAGGGCCAAAAAAAGGGGCTTTAAAAGGATGGACGAATTCTATAGGCCCTGGGGTTTGCGTTCTAGCCTTCCCATAAAAGAAAACCTGGAGAGTCTCTAAGCAATGAGTTCAGGACTCAAAAAGGATGAACTCAAAACAAGTTTGTTTAATAACAACCAGTAAAAATGCTGGTGGCCCAAAACGCTTGAGGTTGGTTGCTAAAAAGGGTCCTTTGAGAAAAGGGATAGCGTCCACTTGCCTTTGCAGAGTGAAGGTGCCTCTCTTAGGTTCCAGGTTCCTCTGTAGCTCCTCAAATGGACCTCTGGCTCACAAAGTCCTTGGGTCCTCAAAGAAATACAGTCTCTGTTGAAGGGCTGGCCCTTCCTATTACTGAATTCTTTGGTTTGAGAGTGTAGGTTGGCTATACGTGAACGAAGGTGCTTTGTCTGAGCGTTGGTTCCAGATTTCCACCTGCTTCGTCCGTTTCCTGGAAATGAAGCCTGAGATGAAGTCCAGCCTCCCAGGTAAACTCAGGAAGGGGAGGAGTTAAGGGTGGTGATGCCAGGTTGGCACCAAACGCAACTCCTCCCACCACAGTCCACATGGCTGAACAATGGAACAAAGGTCATGCAGGTGAAGACTAAACCAAGTACATAATACAGATATAAAATCAGCCCCGTGGGGGCGCAACAGGTTGGTATTTTGGGAGATAATCCAAAACAAGGCAAGATGGGATGTTCAGCCGACAGCCATGGAGTACAGTGAGCCCTTGGTTTCCATTGAGATTTGGTTCTAGGATACACACACATTTGGTTATCAAATCTGTGGATGCTCAAGTCCTGTTGTACAATGGTGTAGTTAAATTGTCACAAGTGCAATAGGACTTGTTGTTGTTGATTAATTCAGTTGCTTCCGACTCTTCATGACCTCATGGACCAGCCCACGCCAGAGCTCCCTGTCGGCCGTCACCTCTCCCAGCTCCTTCAAGGTCAAGCAAGTGACTTCAAGGATAACATCCATCCATCTTGCCCTTGGTCAGCCCCTCTTCCTTTTTCCTTCCTTTTTCCATTGAGGAGTATGGACTGGTAGGATCTTCCTGCAGTCCAGTGTAGGCTTACTTTGGAGATTAAAAAAAATTCCTTTGAGTTATGGTGGTTGAATCCACTCACACAGAATCTGGGGATTTTGAGGGGCAACTGTACTGACTTTAACACTGTACTAACTAGTAATAGATTACTGCCTAGAACAACATTGTACCAAGTGCACTGTTGACTTTTAGCCAATACAGTACATGAATACATTGGTGCAATCGGGGCAGGAGTCAGAAACAGAAGTCCAGGAGGATGGGTTGGGTTTAACAACTTTTTGAAAGAATGAGCACTTCACATCTAAAGACAAGAAAGAAAAGTGTAAGAATTACAGAGTTTAAAAGGACCTAACTGTATTACAGATAGCAAGTGCAAGGCAGTGACTAGCATGCTGGAGATCAGGGTCACTATTAAGTCTCAAATTACTTGAAGGCACGGAAGAACAATAACAACAACTGCATGAGTAATACATTTTCTTTATTGTCAGTGAGGTATTGTTCCATCACATTTTGTTGGGAAGATGTATGAGTGGACCTTGAGAACTTGGGGGGCAATCCCTTACATATGTAAGCCCTGATGATAATTAATTTCGAGACAGAAATGCCTGCAGCTTTGGGTTGCTGTGAGTTTTCTGAGCTGTATGGCCATGTTCCAGGCTGCTTCCTGTCTGGACATTCCACACATATACTGTATAAACCCAACTTTCCAGTATATATCTGTGGAATCTCCAGGCAGGAAGCAGCCAGTCTTTGAAGCTGCAAGGCTATTCAATGCTAATCAAGGTTGTCAACTGCAACATTCACACTTGCCTCAAGCAGACAAGAGTTTTTTCTCCCACCCTGGATATTTCAGAGATATATAAAACCCACTTGTCTAGTTTCCAACAGACCTCACAACCTCTGAGGGTGCTTGCCATAGATGTCAAGAGAGAATGCTTCTGGATCACGGCTATACAGCCTGGAAGACACACAGCAACCCAGTGATTCCAGCCATTCCAACTCTATTATTCTATAATTTGATGATAGATTCTCAGTCAAACTGCATTTAACCAAAACCACATCTATGACCAAACAGCATTAAATAACATGGCTTCTGATCCTGGAATATCACCGAGTTGCATTGAAAAAATTAGAGATGTTTAGAGAAGTATATTCTCTATGAATATACTAGATCTTCTAATGCAACTCCATGGTAACTTCTGGGAGAAATACAGAATCCACTGGATGAACTAGTAAATTCCATCCCCCACCCCCAGATGCAGGTAAGTGAAACCAGATATGGGCTCTGCAGTTACAGAGGTATTACTGTACATCCCCATTCCAAGTCAGAATTCATGCAGATAAACTAAATGGGTGTTATGAATTGTAATTAAATTTCCTACAATTAAAAAAATGTTTCTATTTTCTTACAGGAGGCTAACAATTTTGAAGGCAGGGAAATCGTGAATGCAACATTTTAGATTTTGGAGGGGAAAGGGCAATAGGACAGTGCTTTATGGCAGGTCAGATTCCTTGTCCAAAATAGTCACAATGGACTCTCTCCTCAGGCAATGGGGACCCATGGAAAAGCATCAGTCCTTGCATGGGGGAAAGAAGTGGCAGGAGGGATGTACATCCCTGCTTTCTCTTTCCCAGCGCCTGCTAAGGCAGGAATGAGTTTCACCATCTTGCACAAACAAAAGCACAGCAATTATCGCACACTTGCATGAATACTCATCTATCAATATTCACATGCGTGTTTCAGCAAAAACATTGAGGGCAGCTTTAGCATAACATCTTGTAAAGCGTCGTAAAAGAGCAATAAACCACCAGGATAAAGACCGAGTCTTAAAGCAGGGAGTTAATGAAACAAACAGAGGAGTTGCAGAGCGACTCCAGTACAGGGCATAAAAAACAGGGATGGGGGGGGGGTGGAAGTGGTAATGTTGCAGAGGAGAAGATCCCAAAGGCTGTGTCTTGCTCTACTCCTCATTTATTTCCACTGCGATCATTAATACAACTACTTTTTGTCTGCCCAACATGCCAGCTTTCATCTCAGTGATGGTAGTAAAGGACATCACCAGAAAAAGCTTGGTTGGCAGAGAAAGTCTTCCCAATTTCACCAGCATGATGGCATTTTATTTTACCCCTTTTCCTTCAGTTTGGCAGGCATGCCAACCAGCACTGCAAAGTAATGCTTTGAAAAAATACTGGAAAAACTGTTGATGGCTTTCCCCCTTGATTATTTTTCTCAAAGTGTCTAACAGAAATTTGGGAGTGGTGGTGGAATTGATAGCATGCTTCCTCCAATGCAGCCCCAAAGCTACTTCTCTGATCTCCCCAAACACTCTTGCCTCCCCAAAAAATGTATAGCAAAAAAAGTGCCACAGAAGCAGGCGAAACGTCAGGAGAGAATGCTTCTAGAACACGGCCATACATCCCGAAAAACCTACAACAACCCAGTGATTCCGGCCATGAAAGTCTTTAACAAAAAACAAGTGAATTGCTACTCTTTAACTCCTCATAGGAAGCTGAGCATTCCTTTCTTCTCCCACTTGGATTGTGTTCCACATTTCACAGAATCATGGCATTGGAATAGACCTCATGGGCCATCCAGTCCAAACCCTGCCAAGAAGCAGGAAAATCACATTTAAAGCACCCCCAACAGATGGCCATCCAGCCTCTGTTTAAAAGCTTCCAAAAAAGGAGGCTCCATTACACTCCGGGGCAGAGAGTTCCACTGCTGAACAGCTCTCACAGTTAGGAAGTTCTTCCTCTTGTTTGGGTGGAATCTCCTTTCTTGCAGTTTGAAGCCATTGTTTTGCATCCTAGTCTCTGAAGCCATTGTTCCATGTTTAAGTGCTGTGACATAATTTAGGAGGTGCAGAATGAGCACATAATATAATAAATATTCTGCTTCTCCCATTCTTACCAGAAGGATGGTAGTGAAATGAAATGAAAAGAAAGGCAATCACTGCCATCTTGTTGATAAGATACAAAGGTGTGAAGTTAAATTAAAGCCATCTCAACTCAGTTTTTTGGGCATTGCATAGTTCAGAATTCTGTTCCAACAAGGCAACAACTGAAAGCTGCCTCCAAACCCACCCTGCAAATCATGGGGCCCATCTCCCCAACACCACCATTTCCAGGCTGTCAGAAAGTAGGGAGATCTACAGCATCTATTTTCAGTTAAGTGGATGTGATATAAGGACATCATCTCCAGGCATACTCCAAACATGGAGGTCTGTGCAGGTGCCATCAAAGCTCACCTAATTTTGCAGGGTCTTGCCTTTTCTACTAGAGAGTTCTGGCAGGCCCGGATTAAGACCTTTTTGCACCCTAGGCCACACTTTGGAATTAAGCCCCATTTTGCGCGCCGCCACTCAGGCCCCGCCTCCGGAGGGAGTGACGTTGCTCAGGCCCCGCCCCCAGAGGGAGTGACATTGCTCGGGCCCCACCCCCAGAGGGAGTGACGTTGCTCGGGATGCACTCCTCCTCCCTCCCTCCTTCTGAGGATATGCCGAGTTGTCAAGACTATTAGCCGGGGGCGAGCCTTCCCTTCCTTCCCCCTCCTCCTCACCACGCACCCGGCTTACTTGAGTCAAGGAAGCCAGGTGCGTCGCAAAGGAGGAGGAAGGGAAGCCCCGCCCACAGGGGCGAGCCTTCCCTTCCTTCCCCCTCCTCCTCGCCATGTACCCGGCTTCCTTGGGTCAAGGAAGCCAGGTGTGTCGCGGAGGAGGAGGAAGGGAAGCCCCGCCCCTCCTCCTCCTCTCCTTTTTAAAAAAGATCGACTTTTTTAAAAAAATTTAAATTTAAATTCCCCCCCTTGGCTGCGCCCCTAGGCCGTAGCCTAGTGTGGTCTTATGGATGATCCGGGCCTGAGCCCTGGTGCTGCACTAAACTACAAATTCCAGGATTCCATAACAGGATCCACGGCAGTTAGTGGTGTTGTACAACATTAATTCTACAATGTAGATGCAGCCATGTTGTTACATGAGACACATACTTCTCTCAACTGGAGATTGCAGCCAATATTTATGGTGGAAGTAATGTACATTATCTGAACAAGGTAGTGATTCTCAAATCATTGATTAATGAACAAGTCAGTGATTCTCAAATTGGTGGTTTTAGGTACTTTTAGGCCTTTCTCAAGTGCCATTGAACTCAAGGACACTTGCACTGGAGTTGGCACATGCAGGACTAGCCTGCAGATACATGTGGATTTTATCTTCACTACACTTTAGGAACTGAAACAGTAGTGTGCAGGTGTTTCTAGATACATTAGCATGTCAAGGAGGTACATTACATTCCAACTTTATGTTCCCACACTTTCTAAGAGATTTTCCAGCTGTTCCTGGAAATCCAGAGAATTGAACACCATGTAACTTCAGCTGTTGGCCTTGTGATATGGAGGCTAATCCCAATCTGTGGAATGAAGCACTGGGACTGGGGCGAGAGAACACAAAGGTATGAGAGAAGCAAAGACTACAGGCTTCAGCCCATTTGAAGGCCAAATAAGGTTATCGTGATAATTCCAAAACAAACATTGAAAAGATAGCTTATGTGTACAAAACTATGGGCAGGGAAAGAATTACAATGAATTACAAAAGCCATGGATGGCCAAACTTTGGCTACTGCTTCATACATCTGTAATCAGTCTGATCTTATCGGAATCTGGAAAGGTTACCAGATGTGCTATCTGGAGATATTGGATGTTGTGGTACAAGCAAGCTAAATTTCCAAGTTCTGCTCTAAGTATGCAATGCAAGAAGTCACTCTTGTGAATGAGATGTGTTCCCTATAGGTTTCCTTCCTTCGGCCAGAGTTGGTGGGTAATTATGTAGCAGCAATCTTGTTAAATCCTCGTTCCCCAAGTTAACTATACATCACAGTGTCTATCCCTAATACAAGGTAATGGTGTCCAAGGCTGTTGTACATCATCTGCCCCAAAGCCATAACAACACATAAAAGCATCAATGGGAAAGTTAAGGAAATACTAAGTTGAAATTATTGAGCATGGCATTTACATAACATTTTGAAGAGTCAGTTGAGCACTACAAGAAGCAAGACCTTTTTGATGGTGGCACTTTATAGGAACTCAACAATTCAACTCAGCAGAGAACTTTTGAAGGCTTCTACAATCATTTCACTCCACTAGCTATTGGGAAGTTGATTCAGTCTTTTATTGGGCATCTCCGCTGCTGTCTGTATTTTGATTGTGTATTTGCTTCTGACTATTTTATTGGTTCTTGTAGTGTTTTATGGATACATTTAATTGCTCTCTTTATGATATTGTTTTTATGCCTTTCTGTTGGGAGATTTCTTGAGTGCAGAAAAGTAACCTACAGATAAAATTATTTTTATTGTGACATATTATGCAAATATAATATTTTATTGTAAATTCATTTTATAATTGTATTGTTTTGTTACAGAACTATTTTATTTATTTGTTTTTATTACAAACAAATGTGTAGCAGACATTGATCAGAAGAAAACACCATCTTTGCATGGGAGTATTCAGTCTCTCAGTTCATGCTTGCATTTTTAACTTAGGAAAGTGACAGACATTTTCCTGACTTGAATACAAGCACATGAATCAAGGTACACAAATATGGAGCATGGGCCAGATGGTATTTGATGTACATTGTTCATTGTATCATCTAATTTAAATCTTTCTGATGATTAATGTTAGGTTGTTGGAGTAAGGTTTAATGCTCAAAGTAAGCCCACTACTTTTATTTATCGTGTCAGAGCAAATTGAGAATACTGTTACAATGTATTTTTAAAAAACCAAACCAAGTTAAGAACTTGGCATTATGCTAAATTTCCTTTGACCAGAAGCTGGCCACTTCAAGTGCCTCTGGTGTCGCTGTAAGAAGGTCCTCCATTATGCATGTGGCAGGGCTCAGGCTGCATTGTAGTAGGTGGTCTCCACACTCGCATATTGTGGACTCCTGGAAACCACGGCTAGTAGCTCCAAACAAAACAAAACAGCTCCAAACAAAACAAAATTGACATAGTAGGACAGTGCTCTTTCTCAGAACTCCTTTTCAAGCATACTCTGCACCTTCTTGATGTAAATTTCTTCATCAGTACTGTGGTGACATTAGGACTCAGTCTGCCTGAGACATTTTGCTGTCTGGGTAGATCAGAAAATGGCATCAAAGACTAAGGACCTCATCACACTGAGGTCCTAAAGACAGTGGTGGAGGGGGGAGATACACTGGGCGGCATGGCGAATCTGTGGGGCAGCAGGGGAAACTGTCACCCCGCATCGCCCGCTATGCCATTTTCCCCATCACACGGAGGAAGGTGTCATTGCCCAGCTTCCACATTGTTGCACCTCAGATCTGGAACGTACCCTCCTAGATCACACACACAAGCAAACTCTGTAAAATACTTTTATTTAGAATAAGAATAGTCCATAGGATGAAAGAAGTAATGCAAAAAGTAAGTCCAAAGGTAAAACTTGTAAAGTCCTTAAACTGGAGCAAATCCCAAGGAAAGCAAATCCAACACCAAGGCAAGCCACTCCGGCGGCTGAAACAGGAACTTAGAGTCCAAGGCAAACCGTGGCAACGGTCAAACAGGAACATAGCTCGGCAGGGCAAACCCGCTCCTGCAGTCAACTTGAACCTGGGAACTTAAGCATGAACAATCCAAGCCAAACGTAGCTTCAGCTCTAGTAAGATCTTCCCCGGGCCAGTCTCTTAAAAGAATCTATTTTCTGTGGGACCACTGAATTCCCCGTCGCAAATTCCAATCCTTCCGGGAGGATCTAATACTAGTCCTTCTATCAAAATCCAACAACTCGTTAGCAGGCCCAGGTGGACTCATATCTTGCTGAGAAAGCTCTTCCTCCCTATTTCCCGGGAGCTCAGCTGGCAAGGGAGTAAAGTTTCCGTGAGAGTCAAGGTTACTGGAGTTCTCGCTAGCTGTCTCGAAACTGACTTCCATGGAATCCTCATTAACCCCTTCCTCGGGCCAATACCCATTAAACCAGTCATTATCCCAAGACAAATCCCCATTTGCAGAAATGTCCCCATTTGGCCATTCATCCTCCCCATCCTGGCCCTGATCCACTGGCACCGCTGGTGCCTGTCTCTAACCACTAGGCTGGGGCATCACACTGCTAGGCTGGAACACCACACACATGTTCTATCTAATGAGAATATGGGAAGCCTCCCGTGTTCTCTGGATGCTGTCAGGATGCTTCTTTTATGGAGCCCTGCCACAAGTAGCTGGATTCCAGTGAGGAAGTGTTCTCGAAAGATGCTTCTCAGAGTCCATGTGATTAGGTTCTAGGGGTACTTACAGCCTATTTTCTTATTTAGGCACATAACATGGAAAGGGCCCTATAAGCAATTCTTCCCAACCATAGTAATTTAAAAACAGCAATAGGAAAATAAATTAGTAACAATACAGGTATACAGTCCTTTCAGTGACATCAAAAATCTGCTATCTGAAGCACTGGTCTCATTCTAACGATCCTAGCCATAGTAGCACTTACTTCAGAGAAACTCAACTTTTCCACTGACATATTTTACTGAAGAGCCAACATGGTGTAGTAGTTTGACTAGGACCCTGGAGACCAGAGTTTGACTCAACCATGAAACCCATTAGGTGACCTTCAGCCAGTTATGCTCTCTCAGTCCAAAGAAAGCAATGGCAAACCTCTTCTGAACAAATGTTGCAAAGAAAGCCTTGAGATAGTTTCATCTTAGCATTGTCATAGATCGTAAATAACTTGAAGGTACACAACAATCTTGCTGAACCATCATACTGTGGTGGTTTGGAGCATGCTCTTATTTTAGGAAAATGGGGTGCTTGATGTTCCAATTTATGAGTTATTTCCTGATTGGGATGCTACTTCCAATTCATCGAATTTATGAGTTATTTTCAGCCTTCAAAGTGACTTACAAAAGAAAGCACAAAACATAGCTAATGTATAGTGCATAATCAATGTAATAGGAGAATTGCTCAGAGTAACACCAAAGTACAGTGGGTTAAACTGCTGAGCTGCTGAACTTGTTGATTGAAAGATCACACGTTCGAATCCGGGGAGTGGCATGAGCTTCCGCTGTCAGCCCCAGCTTCTGCCAACCTAGCCATTCGAAAACATGCAAATGTGAGTAGATCAATAAGTACTGCTGTGGCGGGAAGGTAATAGTGCTCCACGTAGTCATGCTAGCCACATGACCTTGGAGGCATCTATGGACAACGCCGGCAATTCAGCTTAGAAATGGAGATGAGCACCAACCCCCAGAGTCGGACATGACTAGACTTAATGTCAGGGGGAAAACCTTTACCTTTACCTTACCACCAAGAAAAAGTGATGAAAACATATTCACATCACATAGTTAACCAACCCAGTCCAAGGGGGCTTTGACGGTAGTCCTAAGATCCAGAATGCTGGCAACTTTACTGCAGATGTTGTCACAGACACACATCCTGACAACCCAGATGGCCTCTCACAATACAAACCAAACTTCCTCCTACATACATGCATGGAATTCCATCACAACTAAAAGATTCTCCTTATCTTTGGAAATCCCCATGTGTGCATGCATACAGACACAAGCAGATGGTAGCCCACTAAAACATAAATACTTCTCTTGCCTCCCACACAAAGTAGTCTTCCTTGTCAGATGGGCCATGCTGAGTCAAGAGTGGCATTTCACTTCCAAAGCCAGTCTGAAGCAATCAATAATCTCTCACATCTGCTACCATGACTGAGCTGGCAGGACCACCCAACCTCTCCAGGAGGCCCTCCACTGTCTCTTTGAGCACTTCAAGCCACCCAAGCAGTCTCTTTCCTGCAGAAATGTAATACATGTTGCCAACACTATAGTGGGAACACTAAAGGGAATGAAACTATGAAGCATCCGGATAGGGCAAACACACAGTCCAGTTACAGTCTCTAGCTAGCCTATAATTTCCTAGAACTGGAGTTTTTTCTCCTGGTGTTGCTTATCTCCTCAGAGGGCAGGGCAATACTAGTCTTATTCAGTTTAATAGAGCAGAAGTCCCTTTTAAAATAAGATCTTCCTCTGAGTTCTCGGATATTTTAATCAACATTACCAGAAGTCAACTGTTCAAAAGTTATATTGTGCAGTCACTCCACAACAAGCATAGGATTTTTCCAGACGTCCATGTATTGTTTTGTAATTGAATTCTCCTGTGGTTTTGCATATTTTTTTCTTTAACCACCCCCCTTTCCAAAGTTAAAGAGAGGGAAACAAATTTACTGCCTTTTGACAGGTAGCATTAGAAACCATCTGTTTGGATGTACCCAAAGCATAGAGCCTCGCTGCCCATAACAGATATAGAACATGTTGGAGGGAACGGGGATAAACCCATGCACGGTACTGTTGTTAGAGGAGCTGTGTCTAATCCTGTGTTGACATGGATGTTTGTCACTGGGTAGGGTTGAAACGGCTGCTATTATACAGCCATGTGCAGTTAATGATTGGCTATGGCTCCCTGGCATACATCCATTCCGTCCTGCCAAACAACACACATTATTTTTACATTATTTTACACATTCTTTTTACAATCTGTGCCCAAGCATAACACAGTTAATGTTAATGCAGATGAAGGAGCTGTGTTAATATACTGGAGCATTTTCACAAATGACGGAAATCAGTCACTCTGGCTTTTGTACTGTTGGTGTTGGGATTTTTTCCGTCCATACACCTTGTGATTAATTTGGTATTTTGGTACCTTACCTTTTAAATCTAGATTATCCATAGTTACCCTGCCTGTGTGACAAGTTTGAAGAACTGAAAACTTTTTCTGTTGTACTAAGCCTAAACTATGACAGGTAGTTGATCATCAATACTATCCATGATATCTCTGGTACTTGATCGGAAAAGAACAGGCCAAGTTGATTTTCTTGGTTAAATATCCATGTATCTCATTATTTTCTTCTTTTGCTACTATTCCTTCCTCTTTTTTATGTCAGGACTGTCTTGAAAAGCTCCAAGTAATTTCTGGTGTGAGAGAATCGGCTGTCTGCAAGGACGTTGCTCAGGGGACACCCAGATGTTTTACCATTCTGTGGGAGGCTTGTCTAATGCCCACACATGAGAAGCTGTAGCTGATAGATCGGAGCTCACCCCACTCCCCAGATTTGAACCACCGACTTTTCAGTCAGCAGTCCTGCCGGCACAAGGGTTTAACCTGTTGTGCCACAGGGGCTCCTTTCTTCCTCTTATTCGTGTTAATTGTATTGTTGTAGTTGTGTTCCAAAATAAAGAAAAATCTGAGCACTTGCTTAAAACGGTGAGCCTTAACGTGTGTGACTTTGGCAGAATCGCGGCTATCATTTGAACACAAATCATATTCCTCCCAAGTGCGGCTTGAATGAGTCTGCTTTTCAAATTTTGCTCTGAACCTTTTTAAGTGCACAAGAAAAAACTCAACACTCAAATTCCTTGCACATATTTATTTATTTATTTATTTATTTACATCATTTACAGTATATTCCGCCCTTCTCACCCTGCAGGGGACTCATATACAAGCAAACATTCAATGCCATCGACATACAACATATATAGACAGACATTTAACATTCCAGAAATCAGTTAAATTTAGCCTCCCCACAAAGTGGTACCTAAATTTCCTACTTGACAGATGCAACTGTCTTTCGGGTTGCAAAGGTCAACAACGAGCTACACAAATTGGTCGAGAGCTCACCCCAACCCGGGCAGGCCTCGAACTCATGACCTTCTGGTCAGTAGAGATCTTATGCAGCTGACACCCAGCCAGCTGCGCCACATTCCCGGTGCCCTTGGTGCCCTTGGTCCCGGTGCCCTTGTTTTCTTGGACACAAGAAAACAAACTGACTAGCTCTTTAAAATAATGATATAATGACAGTGGAATAGCGCAGTATGGCAACCTGTGTGTGAGAGAGTGTTTAATGGATGCTGCCTACTTAATTTATTCCATTCGTTCTTAGGATTGGGAGAGTATGCCTTTTTTTTTGGTCATGTCAGAAACAACTTGAGAACATACTACAAGTCGCTTCTGGTGTGAGAAAATTTGCTGTCTACAGGGGCAGCATTTGACTGCTAAATTGTATAATTATTTTGCTAATTTTAAATGCTGTTTTGATTGTATTATGTTTTTATGTGACTGTGAGCCGCTCCGAGCCCTTGGGGAGTGGCGGCATACAAGTTTAAATAATAAATAAATAAATGTTCCCTAGGAGATGTGTTAGCATCCTGCTGGGATAATTTTCTCATGTGCCCGCAAGCTGACAGATGGGAGCTCACCCCATCTCACAGATTCAAACTGGCAAACTTCAGGTAAGTAACCCAACATCCAGGTCAGCAGTCCAGTTAGCCCAAGAGTTTAACCAGTTGTGCTACTGTGAGTATGCTGGAAAAGGCGAAGAGCCGGCTGTCATAGCTTCCTCTTGCTGGTTACTAAGGAATTTCTCTGAAAGGTAGACTAGGTCCTTAAAAAAAAAAAAGCGAGGGATGAGAGTCCAAGAAGTATCCCCGCCTGCTTTCAGATCCCAGTGAAAAGAAAACTGTGTGAATAAACAAGTGACTCACGATAATTGCATTTAGCAACAGGAAAGTCTTAATCGGCTTAAAATGTATCCCCTTAGCCCAAAACTCCAGTCCAAAGATTATGGGCAGCAGATGCTGTGGCTAATATTTCAGGATCAGGGAAACCTTTCCAGCTGCGCTCTGCCCAGGAGGGGTCTGGTCCTGCTCCAGCAGTTGTTTGGCTTCTTTTTCTTCCCTCTGTCTTCTAAGAATTATCACCATTAGGTTCTTCATCGCTAAAGGGCATTTGAGCTGTCACCAGCTGGTGTCCTGACCTCCTGTGTCTTCAGGCGGCAGGCTCCCTTAAGGGGCCTACCTACCACAGAGCTCCAAAGCACCTTCACCTGCAGATGAAGGCTTTAGTCTGCAGCTGCAGCCTTCTTCCTTCCCGGCCCCAGCGGTTGAGGAGGCAGCGTGGCTTTCGATGACAATGAAATAAAGATTAAAATACCAAGCCAGGATGATTTACGGGCTTGAGAGAATACAGCTCAGAACTGGCAGGTTCATGGTGCCCAACACCAAGGAGACGATTCAAAGATAATTGTGCAAAGCGTGTTAATGCCAGAAAGGGATGATGTAAAGCGGGGATGAGGAAAACTAGACCTGGGTCTTTCAGTAGATCTCAGGACGATTTCTGTCTCCCGGTTGTTTAACAACCATACAAACAAAATCATCCTTTTCCTCCTACACTAAATTTTATTGCTGAAATAGAGAAAGATTGGAGTGACTAGAAGTGATTTTTTTAATTGAATGGGGGAAAGTATGGGATTTGTTTTGTCTTGGATGTCAAATCAATTCCAGGTTTTCCCCTGACATGAAGTCCAGTGATGTCTGACTCTGGGGTGTGGTGCTTATCTCAATTTCTAAGCCAAAGAGCCGGTGTTGTCCGTAGACACCTTCAAGGTCATGTGGCCAGCATGACTGCCTGGAATGCCGTTATTTATTATTTCTTTATTTACTGTATTTCTAACTTGCCCTTCTCAACCCCCCCCCCTGGGGGGGGGGACACGGGGGGACTCAGGGCGAGTTACAAGGCACAATTAGATGCCGGCAATAATACACAATATAAAACACTAATACAACAAGATTAAAACATCAACATTAACACATTTGATATCCAGTTCATTTAAAATTCTATCTATACAATGCACATTCAAATAATCAATCAATGGCGGAAGCTGTGTTTCATGTCCGTCATTAAAAGAGTCCATTCCAAATAAAGTGCTGCCGTTACTGTGCAAAGACCTGGTCCCACAACCACGATTGTACTTTCTTCCTGAAAGCTAGGAGGGATAGGGTTGATCGTATTTCGCTTGGAAGCGCATTCCACAGGTGGGGGGCTGCAGCCGAGAAGGCCCTGTCCCTCGTCCCCACCAGCCACAGTTGAGTTGCTGGTGGAAGCAAGAGCAGGGTTACCTTCTGCCAGAGCGGTACCAATTGATCTACTCACATTTGCATGTTTTCTAACTGCTAGGTTGTCAGAAACTGGGGCTGACAACAGAAGCTCATGCTGCTCCCCACATTCGAACCTGCAACCTTTCGGTCAACAAGCTCAGCAGCTCAGTGCTTTAACCCACAAGACAAGATATACCATAAAGTTGGTGATCCTATGAAGTCTATAAGGTGAACCTATTACCCTTTTTCTAGCAAGATTTCATCAAATCATAAAGTTGGAAAAGACCTCATGGGCCATCCAGTCCAACCCCCTGCCAAGAAGCAGGAAAATCGCATTCCAAGCACCTCCAACAGATGGCCATCTAGCCTCTGTTTAAAAAGCCTCCAAAGAAGGAGCCTCCACCACATTGCAAGGCAGAGAGTTCCGCTGCTGAACAGCTCTCACAGTTAGGAAGTTCTTCCTCATTTTCAGGTGGAATCTCCTTTCCTGTAGCTTGAAGCCATTGTTCCATGTCCTAGTCTCTAGGGCAGGAGTGGGCAATTATTTTTTCCATGGGGCCACACGAGAGCCAAAAAATATTATGGAGGGCCACACCTAAAGGCTGAACTGCATTCTACATAATATCAATTGAATTTATTTAATAATAATAAAAAGGCACTACATTGCGTTTTTGATACATTAATAAGACTGATAAGAGTATATGTTATGAGCAATGAAAAAGAGGTTGTCATAGGAAAAATGACTATTCACTAAATTTTACAAAACAATGGTTAACAAAATGTAAACATTTGTATCATTTGTGACTCATTATATTAATGATCCTTTTCAGTCACATTCGCTTCAAAGCACATTTTGAGTTTCACTTATTCCTGGAAAGAGGTTCTTGGTTTTCTACAGACATATAAAAAACATTGGCTACATTTTTGGTTCAATCACCTCATTTGGTGCTATTATTCAGTTACTTTTTTCTTATTCAGTGAGAGAAATCAAGTCTCTGTTGGTCTTTAACAAGTGCATCAAAGTCAGAGGTGGAGATGCGAAGCACCCCTGACAGATGGCCATCCAGCCTCTGTTTAAAAGCCCCCAAAGAAGGAACCTCCGCCGCACTCCGGGGCAGAGAGTTCCACTGCTGAACGGCTCTCACAGTCAGGAAGTTCTTCCTAATGTTCAGATTGAATCTCCTTTCTTATAGTTTGAAGCTATTGTTCCATTGCCGCCTAGTCTCCAGGGCAGCAGAAAACATGCTTGCTCCCTCCTCCCTATAACCTCCCCTCTCATATTTTTACATGGCTATCATGCCTCCTCTCAGTCTTCTCTTCTTCAGGCTAAACATTCCCAGCTCTTTAAGCCACTCCTCATAGGGCTTGTTCTCCAGACCTCTGATCATTTTAGTCCCCCTCCTCTGGAGACTTTCCAGTTTGTCAGTATCTCCCTTCAATTGATATAATTACAGCATCTGAGGTCATAGGAAAAAGTAGTTGAGTCATTATAAGATCTCTATTTTAAAATTTAACAGCTGAACAAAAATGCACCAATTTTTCCTGCAACAAAGAGATACTTTTATTATAGGAAAAATAGCAGCCCTGATAAAGGCTACCTGGCAAGGCAGATCAGGGTGGGGCGGGCTGCTGATTGGCCCACCAGCCAAGCAGCAGAAAAACTTCCCACCATGCAGGGGGCATGCTTAGTATAGACCCCATCCACACACCCCAACCACACACCCCAACCACACACCCCAACCACACACCCCAACCCGCCTTTACCTCTTCCTCTTCTTTCCGACACTTCCTCCTGCTCTTTCCCCTGAAGGCCTCCTCTTTCCCATCTGCGTCAGTGAGCTCACAGGCGGCCGCGAGCAGGAGACCCTCAGGGAGGCAGAGCTTCTTGCGGAAGTTCTTCCAGAGCTGCAGAGAGGGGGAGGAACTGAGATACTCTCCTCCCTTCCTTCCTTTCCCCCCCATAAAGACACAAAGCATTATGTTTCATTGTGCTCCTTTTGCTTCCTCGATCTGTAGCCGCCCCAATGGAAGTTTGCCTCCCTCACTTCGGGACAAAGCCTTGAAGGAGGAAGGGTGTTCCTTCCCGGGATCCGCAGGCCGGTCAGCATCGGCCGACGGGCCACATGTGGCCCATGGGCCGCAAGATGCCCAGGTCTGCTCTGGGGCAACAGAAAACAAGCTTGCCCCTCCTCTCCCCTATGACTTCCCCTCACATACTTATACATGGCTTCTTCAGGCTTAACATGCTCAGGTCTTTAAGCCGCTCCTCATAGGGGAGGAGTTTGTTCAGAAGAGGCTTCTCATTGCTTTTCTCAGAGTCTCTAGACCATGGTCTCTAGAGTAATAATCCAATGCTCAAAAGATCCTGAGTTTAACTGTAAATGTGGGAGAAAACCGGGCCCATCTCAAATAAAAATCGAATTTGACTTCTCTCTAAATATAATCTCTCTTTTCATCCTAAATGACTGAGACCCAAATGGGGAGCCTTTGAATGCAACAGTTCTGTTGTTTGGCCTCTTTACAAGCAAACCTCCTACTCAGTATCTCAATGTAGCAAAGAGCAAAAGTCTGCTCAACAAGTAACTTTTCACACTTCCCTAGTTTACAGTTTAGAGACTGAGTCTGATATGAGCAAATGTCTCCCTCCAATTGTGTGATAATGAATGCAGAATATCCACCTGGGCAGAGCTGCTGATGAATACTGGCAAGCTAAGTTCTCCGAAAGGACTGGTTTTCCTCCCTTGGTTTCACCTGCCTGCTGGATCACCCACCTGCCTGTTTACCCCAGTCCCTTGGCAGCCCTTGGACCTGTGCTCCTGACAAGCTTGATGCTCTGTAGTTCGAGAAATATGCCCGCCTGGCCTCTCCCGATAAATTAGCTGGGAAAAGTTTATGGAGATGAATTCTCCACCATTACTTCTGCTCCAACCAATTACCTGCCCAGAGAAGTTCACTCCCCTCAAAGCATAAACCCTTGGCAGCTGCATAATTCCTTTCCAGTTTTTTATGCATATGTACAGTATATGTATATTTACTTAGTTTGAGTTGATGGCCTTTTTTATGACCAAGGTTGTAAAAGTACTAGAGAGCCTTCTATACAGCTTGTGCTGTGCAGCCTGGTAAATCCAGGTCGGAGGCAGGTGGGGGAAGGAGAGAAACAGGAAGATGGGTCATAAAAGGTGGCCACTGTTAACCTGAATGATATACGTATACACACTTGCCTTTGTTTTCCCCTCCTATCTTTGGTTAATAAGAAACCACAGGATGCCTTTCAACTTATGCTGGGTACTTGAGGATAGATGAACCCAGTCTGTTTCAATGGAAGGTACCTATCGTGGTGGAGGTGCATTACAGTTCGGAGGTCCACTCTGCAATAAGTTGGAGCGGGGTGCATCTACACCAGTGGTTCCCAACCTTTGAGCTTCCAGGTGTGTTGGACTTCAACTCCCAGATATCCCAGCAAGTTTAACAGGTGTTACGAACTGTGGCAGCAAGTGC
The DNA here is from genome assembly GCA_030556195.1 of Anolis apletophallus. Classification (NCBI taxonomy): domain Eukaryota; kingdom Metazoa; phylum Chordata; class Lepidosauria; order Squamata; family Anolidae; genus Anolis; species Anolis apletophallus. Next base: position 152,667,457 of record JARBWK010000001.1, on the reverse strand, counting down.
AAAACACCTGGAGGCCCAAAGGTTGGGAACCACTGAGCTACACTGTAAAAATAATGCAACTTGACACTAACCGTTGTGGCTCAGTGCTATGGAATCATGGGAGTTCTCATCAGACAGAGCAAGTGAAGAGGAATGCTAGGAGCTGATGTTCAAGGACACCCAGAGGACCACATTGAGGTAAGGATGATTTACTGCATAATTCAATGTCATATATTGGGTCCTCGAAATGTTTGTACTACAACTCCTAGAATCCTTTACTGCCAACCCTGTAGGATAGGGCTAAGTGGAATGGTAGGCACAAGTCTATATTCTTCCCATGTTATTTTAAAAATATGTTAAAGAAGTGATGTCTAGGAACACAACAATTTGTTAAGTAAGGCCCCTTTAACGCAGCTGAACAAAATCCCACATTATCTGCTTTGAACCGGAATATATGCCAGAGTGGACTCAGATTACCCAGTTCAATTTTTCTGAATGAAGCAGAGAGTGTTTGAGGACCGGGACATCCGTAGAGACATCAAGCTGCTTGTTTATAAAACTATTGTCCTCCCAACCCTGCTATATGCCTGTGAAACATGGACTGCCTATATGTCAGTGTGCTGGAAAAGTAAAGACCACCAGGACTGAAGCAATGCTCCTACACCATCAACTCCACTGGATTGGCCACCTTGTCCAAATGCCTGATCACTGTCTCCCAAAGCAGTTACTATAGTCCGAACTCAAGAATGGGAAATGTAATGTTAGTGGACAGGAAGAGATTTAAAGATGGGCTTAAAGCCAACCTTAAAATGTGCACCAGGAATGTGGCACAGCTGGCTGGGTGTCAGCTGCATAACATCTCTACTGACCAGAAGGTCATGAGATTGAGGCTTGCCCGGGTCAGGGTGAGCTCTCAACCAAATTGTGTAGCCTGGTGTCGACCTTTGCAACCCGAAAGACAGTTGCATCTGTCAAGTAGGAAATTTAGGTACCACTTTGTGTGGAGGCTAAATTTGACTGATTTCTGGAATGTTAAATTGCCTCTATATAAACTGTCTATATATGTTGTATGTCAATGGCATTGAATGTTTGCCTGTATATGTGCATTGTGATCCACCCTGAGTCCCCTGCAGGGTGAGAAGAGTGCAATATAAATAACTTAAATAAATAACTGTGGCATAGACACCAAGAACTGAGAAGCCCTGGTCCTTGAGTACTCTAACTGGAGGCCAGCTGTGACCAGCAGTGATGCAGAATTTGAAGAGGCACGAATGGAGGGTGAAAGAGAAATGTGCCAAGAGGAAGATGTGTCAAGCCAACCCTGACAGTGACCGCCTTCTACCTGGAAACCAATGTCCTCACTGGGGAAGAACATGCAGATCAAGAATAGGGCTCTATAGCCACCTACGGACCCACCGCCAAGACACTGAACTGGGAGGTTCATCATCCTCGGGCTATGAGGAATCGCCTAAGTAAGCAAGTAAGTAACCCAGTTCAAAGCCGATTTTGTGGATTTTTTTTGCCTTGATATTCTGGGATATAAGACTGTGTGGAAGAGCCCTAGGTTGTACATGCTCCTAGATTTGTGCAAAGGAAGATTTGTGTGGATCCAGGTCAAAAGCTTAAGAACACTGAAGACTGAAGGATTGTTAGAACTCATTTGTGATGGGATTGCTAAGTATCTCAGTCAGGAGCCTGTGGGAAGCCCCTGAAGAAGCAAGCTAAGTATCACAAATAAGTATCAGTGAAAACCCCATATGTTTGCATATTTGGCTGAGCCCAAAAGAAGTACGAGAAACAGGTTTGTGGTCGGGTGAAATCTACCCTCCCATCTCCCCAGACCCTGCAGGTGTGAGAATATTTCTATGACACACTTATCATTCAGAGCCGTCTGGAGTCTGGCTGTGGGGTCATTCTTTTGCTGCCCATTTTCCACACCAGGGGTGATCTAATTACACAGAAATTAGTGGCGAGAAGAATCATTTCATTTTATAGCACTAGGAGGCTAAGCTTGCTATAAATCAAGGAGAGAGAATTGACGAGTGGGCTGTCTCCAGGTAGGTGGGAATCATTGCTCATTGTATCTCCTTGGCAGAGATGCCATTTACAAATGATAGGCTGGCATTTCCCTGGTCCCCATGTTTCTCGCCCAGTTCACAAACTCTACACACACTGCTCTCTGAGCAATCATTGTTGTCTCCAGTTGTGTGTGTTTGTCTATCAGGACCTCAATCCAAATGCTATGAGTTCCAAACAACGTCAGTTCAAGAACAGTAAATGTTGCTCTCTTTTTTGACACTTTAATGTGACTTATTAAAGCAGAGTTGGTGAATTGAGGCTGTACATATATTGTCTGACTGCAACTTCCATAATACTTTGCCATTGGGTCTGCTGACCGATGGCAGTTGTGCTTCAATAACTCCTGCAAGTTATAACTTCCCCAACCCTACTTCAAACCTTTGATAGAGACTAAGCCAAGAGACATGGAATTGGGTTTTAGAGTCAGGCCTGGATTAACACTTTTTTGCGCCCTAAGCCGCCCCTTGGCCATACGCCATTCGCTCCCTCCCTCCCTTCCAGACATGGCCTCCTTTGCGGAGGGAGGGAGCGAATGGTGTGCGGGCCTGGAAGGAAACACAGAACGCTGCCTCTTAGTGCGCTGATCTCTGCCCCTGGATGGGGGGCGTGGCCTCGCGCGCTGGCTCCCTGCCGAATTTGAGGAGTGCAGCCGCAGCGGCAGGGAATACGGTCCCGATGGAGGGGGAGGACCTGGAGTGACATCTGGAGCTTCTTGAAGAGGTGAATCCTGGATAGTGCCTCCGAATCCGGGTGCCTCCAAAGCTCCCTCTTGCTCTGGTATCGGAGTGGGCGGACCCACAGGCCCCGCCCCTTCGCCCTCTGTGACGGACGGGAGCGAAGCTACTCCCTCCCTCTGCAAAGGGAGTAGGGAGGGAGGGAGAAAAGGGCCAGGGCCTCAGGTTAGACCCAGGGGCAGAGCCAAGCACCCTCCCCACAACCAACACAACCAACTCCCCCTTGGCATTCGCAAGCTCCGAGAGTTGGGAGAGACCCCAGGGGCCGGCCACAGCGGGGGTTTTTTGTTTCAACTTTTTAAAAAAAAAATTGGTCCGTGATCTGCACCCCCATTGGCTTGTGCCCCTAGGCCATGGTCTATGTTGGCCTTCTGGGTAATCCGGGCCTGTTTAGGGTATGTGGAAAATATAATGCCTCAAAGAACGACTAGACGTTTACCTCAAAACCCCACTGTTCCCTCCATTAAATTTGAGTGAATCCCATTTTTCAGCCCTAAAGCAAACATGCAAATGGAAAAACTAAAAACTCAAACCTAGGTTTCTACTTACTTTCATTGCATTTGGCTAGTTATCTCTGGATCAGAGTTGGACTGAGGTGACCGCTGGGGGAGAAACGGAAACACATTTCAGAACAGTTTTACATCTGTTGTTCCATTCTTTCACAATCAAACTGACACAGAAATATGATCTGGGAGTGGATCCATTTTGTGATCTGTTCTTGGAGCACTCGTATGCAACTGGATCCATATTTACTCCACCAACACCAGGCCTGGCTCTGAGAGATTTGTAGCAGAGCCATAAAATGTTTAATTTAGCAGGAACCATTTGTGATAGGGTCACTTTTGGGTCACCATAAAAGACATGAAGGCACACAACAACAAATCTGCAAATGGGATTCACACAGCCTTAACTATGAATAGGAGCATTGAGCCTCCAGTTATTGTTGGGCTTGAGAATGATGGGAAATTTCTTTTATCGTGTCAGGATAAACGTGAGAAACTGCAAGCCACTTCTGGCGTGAAAGAATTCATCACCTGCAGGGATGTCCGGGGGACACCCAGATGTTTTACCATCCTGTGAGAGGCTTCTCTCATGTCCCCACATGGGAAGCTAGAGCTGACAGATGGGAGCTCACCCCGTCTCACCAATTTGAACAGCCAACCTTCAGATCAGTAATTAAGCCAGTACAAGGATTTAACCCATTGCACCACTACAGTTCTAATGGGAATTGAAGCCCAGCAACATCTGGAGAATCACAAGTTTCACCCCCCACCCCAAACTGAATATTTTTAAAGCACTACTGGGTTTCTTTTTGCAAAGTCCATTTCTACCTTATACTGGGATTAGCAACTGGAAGTCTAAAAGCCAAATCTGTTTCTGCTTCCATTCAATTCACTCCCATCCCCATGCGAGGGTAACTGAGACATGGAGCAGTGATCACAGAGGTAATGTTTTGCTGACAATCTACCTGTGAGGGAAGCCCCCACCGCATGTCCCTTTCAGTGAAACTCTTCCCTAAAATTAGCTGCTTCCTGATCAGGGCCATAGAAAGATCAGCCATGTCCCAGTTGATGCTGACTGGCTGCTTTTAAATGGGAAGCATGGGGGCAGGTGGAATTAGCCAGAGACATAAAGTGCCTTTGCTCTCTAGATAAGAAACTTTCAGGAGGGTCAGTTCATCTCATAAAGCATTAAGCTTTCTTCCATCATTTAATGATTGCTAATAATGTTAACAATTGTTTTAATATTGCTGCTGATTTTTGGTTTTAATGTATATGTCTATTACTGTATGTATGTATGTGCATGCCATCAAATTGCTGCCTTTTTAAAGGCTGCGCTAAGTTCCCCTTTTGGGGGTGAGAAGGGCGGGATATAAAGGTATTAAATAAATATATATATATAAATCATGCAGAGGGATTCTTGGCTATCCTTTGATCCACTTTGGACACCACTACCCCTCAATAGGTATGATCAGCAGCTTTTCCACTGACGTGATGCAAACTGCTTGGTGAAATACACACACCTTGGGCTTGACACTGCCCAGATTCACCTACAGATACAATATATTAGACTGACCTAGAAGCACGTTGGACCACAGCAACTTCCCTCCAAGAGGTCCCTGCATATCTCATTTCAGAAAACTCCCTGGCACATCCCAGCAAGTCCTTGTAATGCCGTAATGTCCTGGTTACTGCTCAATGAGTAAGAAATTTGATGCCAGATTTTTCCCTGTGGGAAAAACATTGAAGCAGTAGAGGCCGGTGGCTTCCATGTCAGTGAAGCTGTGAATCCAAGTTAGAGTGCAAACTTTAAAGGTGCTGTCCAAGGTGCTGACTCCTATCCCTATAGTTATTTCTACATTTTGGTACATCCAGCTGCACCAAAAACTTGTGGCATTTTAAAACGCGATAATTAGTATTTTTACAGTGGAGCTCCTGGGGCACAATGGGTGACCTCCGGGCACAGCGGTTTGGATCCAGGGAGAGCAGGTTGAGCTCCTGCTATCAGCTCCAGTTCCTCATGCGGGGACATGAAAGAAGCCTCCCACAAGGATGGTAAAACATCATAATATCCAGGCATCCCCTGGGCAACATCCTTGCATATGGTCAATTCTCTCCCATCAGAAGCAACATGCAGGTTTTTGGATAAAAAATCATTTTATTTTTCAACGTAGTTCCCTTTTGAGCTCTATACACTTTGTCCAACATTTCTCCAATTTTTTCATCCCTTCCAAAAAATAAGATTTGTTGAGGTAATCAAAATAGGTATTTGTTTCTGAGATGATTTCATCGTTGGAGTCAAATCTCTTTCGGCCGAGCCATTTCTTCAGGTTTGGAAACAAGAAATAGTCACTCGGGGCTAAATCCGGAGAATAGTGCAGATGAGGGAGCAATTCGTATCCCAATTCATGAATTGTTGCCATGGCAACTGCACATGTATGCTCCCTTGCATTGTCCTGGTGCAAAAAAACGTTTTTCTTGGCCAAATGCGGTCGGGGTTTTTTTTTTTCAAATCCTCATGAAATCGACCCAATAAGTTGGCATAATATTCGCCATTTTTTCGTTTTGCCCTTTTGAAGGTAGTCAATGTGGATTATACCGCATGCATCCCAAAAAACTGTCACCATGACTTTATTGGCTGACAAACCCACCTTGGCCTTCTTTGTCACTGATTCACCCAAAGAAACTCACTGTTTTGACTGCTGTTTGGTCTCTGGTGTGTTGTGGTGGATCCACGTTTCGTCCACAGTTATGAAACGGCGCAAAAACTCACCCATATTGCAGTTGAACAATGCCAAACACTCCTGCGAAATTGTCACATGATTGTGTTTGTGGTCGATTGTGAGCCAACGTGGCACCCATCTTGCGGAAATCTTTCTCATACCCAAGTGTTCATTTAAAATTGAAACAACTGAGCCATGTGGGATGCCTTTGGCTTCCACAATCCCTCGCACTTTCAATCTCTGATCGGCCAACACCATATTGTGAATTTTTTTCCATTGCTTCAAGTGTAGAGACCTCAACTGGGCACCCTGAACGTTTGGCATCTTCCATGCTTGTACGGCCACAACGAAATTCAGTAAACCACTCTTTTACCATTGAAATTGATGATGCAGAGTCCCCATAGTATTTATCAAGCTTAGCCTTGGTTTGAGTGATGGTTTTTTTCTGCAAAAAGTAATGATTAATGAGCACACAAAATTCACTTTTTTCCATTTTCTCTTCAAATCACACGGTAGTCTGCTATCAATGGCTGTCAAACACAAATTAAATGACGCAGCTTGTTCAAATTTTGACAGGAGTCAACTGACAGATGCCTGTTGACAGGAGCAGTGTTGCCCTTTCAGTTAAGAGGCGGGAAATTCAAAAAGTCACGGACTTATTGACCCGCCCTTGTATGTTTTATGACAGCACATACTGTCAATGTACAACTGATTTTTTAAGGGGAAGTTAACACGCACTTAAGGCATCAACAGGAGTCCCATCACCACTTCATTTTGCATCACATCCCCTTGACAGTTTTCTGCAGATGCTGTTCCTTTGTTCTTCTGTTCTCGCATTTTTCTTTCTGAAATTCTGGAAACCATTTGTATTTCTGGAATGTGGTGTCAGCACGTTGTGCTTTTTGTCATGCAAATGCCTGACATTTAAATGTCATAATGACCTTCCTGAGCTGCAAGGGAAATCTGTTTGGTGAAATACATGTTGCAAAAAATGGACCCTGTGAGGGTGGTATTTGGCATACTAAGATCAATGCCTGGGAGGGAGGAGAGGAATTTTCTGCTCCTCTTTACAAATTAAACTTCAACCCTCTACCACATCCAGCACCTTGGAGTTGAATTAAGATGCCACCATCTAGTAAATCCTCTCTTTACCATGTAAATACTTTTCCCTTGCATCCTGCACTCTCCCTACTTCTCTCCCATCACAAAGAAGGAGATTCAGGGCTCCCTTTATGGCTCATAATAAGAATAATAAGCAGCCGGAGCTCTTGGCTCCGGGGAAACAGCCGGGAATGTCATTAGATGGATTCTTGTGGCAGCCACTGTGAAATGCCGCTGGCCTTGGGCCCAACCATGCAATGTTCCCCTCGGCCAGTGCTGTGCGCTTTTACTTGGGAACCAGCCAGGACTAGATGAGATTGGAGGGCCTCGAGGGGAACAAGAAGAGGCAGCAAGAGTAAAACTGGAGGTTGCCTCCACTCCCCACACTTTGTTTCTTTCAGCCATAAACATCCCTGCTGCCATCCCTCCAAACTTCACTGGCAAGCTAGAAATATTGCCTGACAGACCTCATAACATTCTGCACTACTTCCTTTCTCAAAGGCTCAGTCAGTGCTTGGGAAAGTAGCTTTTTCAAGAGTTTGTTGTCTAAAACAGTTTGTTTTGAAAATTTTCTGAAAGTAAAATTTTCTCAGCCACACTACAGGCAGGGGCGGATCTTAGTGGAGGCAAATTAAGCGGCTGCCTCAGGGCGCCACGTGGCCAAGGGCGCATCCGGCCGCGGCCGTCAGGTTCGCACCATTGCTGCGGGTGGCCTGGGACAATGTCATCTGAGATTTCAAGGCTGTGTGGAGTGTATTCGTTGTATTTTAATCCGTTTTGCCACACTCCAATGATTTGTGGATGGGGTTTCAGACTTCTTTATCCTGCTTTTTAAACCCGAGCAAAGAGCAGGAGTGCTGGCAGCCTCGGGCCCCTCCCTCGGGGTGGAAATGGGGCCAGCCGGTGCTTGATAAATACATACATAATAAAATAATAAAAAGTAACAAATCAAATGTATTCCTATTCTTCCGACCGAGGGTGGGGAACCTGCCTCCAGCAGCCTCCAACTCCCAGAAGCCCCGCCTGCTCCTCCAAAGGCCAGGAATTCTGGGGAATGGAGTCCCAGGCGCCCCTTGAGAGGAGGCTTTTCGCGCAGGCGTCGCCTCCCTCCCTTCCACTTGGGCTCCTCCTTGGACCGCTGCGCCAGCCATTCTCCCGATGGCGGCCCAAGGAAGTCAAGGGGTGCCCTCCGTGGAGGCCCTGTGCGCATGTGTGCGTGCGCTCGCCATCATCACCACACTGAGGACCCAGGGGGCGCCAAAAAAAGCTTCGCTTACTACAATTTTTTACCTTAGTCCCGTCCTAACTACAGGATTACACTGGAATGACCCATGGCTGCTGAGGTAGAATCATAGTGCTATAATTTTAGAGTGAATATTTCCCAGATGAAATGATCTGTGGTTTCCCTTCCGACTCTATTATTTTGTGTCAACGGCTGTAGTGTTTTTCTCTTACCCAGCCTTCATCATCCCCATACCTTCCAATTGATGATTGTTTGAAATGATGATCCAAGTTGTAGTCCAGTATTTCTGGAGGAGGCAGCTCCATGTAGAGTGAGGTAACCATCTCAAGCTGTAGATGTGGAAACACTTCCTCCTAAGCCTCCAAACTTATCTTGAAAGACAGAGTTGTGTGTACCGCACACTCTAAATGGGTCTGCTGCCCTTAGCTTTAGTGGGAGATCCTATCCCATGGCTTATGTTTGCTTTCCATTCCAGTCAGCTTCTACACTTGGAATTATTTACTTATTTATTTGCGATATTTATAGCCTGCCTTTCTCAGCCATACGGCAACTCAAGGTGAGTTACAGATTGGAACAATTCAATGCCAGGCATTCATAAAAGTGCAATTAAAAACAATCAACATGACAATATAAAACATATATAAAAACATTGAAACATATAATCATCGGTGTCATCCTGTTAAAAACATTACCCAGTAACATTGTCTGGCCATTCCATGTTTATAATTCATAGCTCTGTGTTATCTATTCTACTGTATTCTCAAAAGCACAGATAAGCTGGGTCAGAACCGTTGTTGGCTTTATAGGCTAAAGCCAGCACTTTGAATTGTGCTTTGAAGCAGAGTTGCAGCAAGTGGAGTTAGCACAATAGGAGGTTGTGTGCTCCCTGTACACCACTCCAGTGTGCAACCTGGCTGCCGCCCGTTGGACCAGCTGAAGCTTCCAAACAGTCTTCAAAGGCAACACCACATAGAGCATATTGCAGTAGTCTATTCATGATGTAACCAAAGCATGGAGATACTCACATGCATAAAAGCACAGATAGAAAAAGCCAGTATCCCAGCCAATGGCTGATGCAGTGTGATAGGTATGCTTGTCAATGGATTTTGTCACATGGCCAAACAACAACACTGGGAGGGTTGCTTACGAGATTAATAAAGGACAAACCAGGGAGAATAAAAGGGAGAACAGCAATAGTTCTTGTCTGTTTCTCCCTTCTATTCTCCCTGGTTTGTCCTTTATTTGTCACATGGCCACCTGAATCGCCCAGTATCATGAGGGGGAGTGGGGAACCCGGAGCCCCATGCCCTGCATTGCCCGGCTCCTGAATCAGCTGATCCCATGATTCCCTCCATGACTTCCTATAGCAACATGGGAAGCCTCTTGTGTTGCCACAGCAGTGACATGCACCAGCCCCTCCCTATTTCACTCACGGATCCCAGCCAGTGTCATTTCATGGGAGCCGATGGGCTCTGTGGGTGATGAAGAGCAGAGCTGGAGTATACTTCAGAAATCCTGCCCTTGTGGTGAGGTCGTAGTAGGTGAAGAGCCATCAAAATAATTGAAGAAACGTATTTGAGAACCATTGATATTTGTTGAGTTAACTCAGTTTTTAGCTAAGCCTAAAGAGGTGGAAATGGCATTTCAAAAATGTTTTCTACTGGTACTGGTCTCCTGATACTGTTCAGTCTGTTATAACTGTCCTAGTATATTTCAAAGGAAGTAACAGCTCTCCAACATGGTAATTTAAATTCTCGAGCTCCCTCTGCCAGCTCCAGCTCCCCATGAGGGGACATGAGAGAAGCCTCCTGCAAGGATGGTAAAACATCAAAACATCGGAGTGCCCCCTAGACAACATCCTT